>CM068589.1:0-25000 GCA_035048485.1 Pteria penguin | reverse complement strand
AATCCCATGCATAAAGATTAAGAATCACCCTTCCTAAACCTGTATTTGGGACAGAGATATCTTGTAAGATAGTCAAGTTATAGGTGCTCAAAGTTGGTCATTTTCGAATTTTTGCATAAGTACCTTTCGTTTGACGCCACCCAGCGCCATTAAATAGGCTTTTGGGCTCCAAACGTTTTTGATATTCTTGTCTATCGGTATTACCTTTACAACATATCAAAACTTTAGAGGACTATATGTAGGCTTTTTTCCGAGAAAAACGTGTTTGAAAATGAGTCATTTTACCAATTTCTGGAATTTCACCAAGTTTGGATTCTGATATCTTGATATTCCTGGCAGATATCTAAATGTTTTAGCATACATATGTAGCAATAACATAGTCACATAACCTCACCAAATATGACAGAGATATCTTGGAATACAACCGAGTTATAAGCTGTCAAAGTAGGGCAGGGGTTAGGGTTAGGCTTTTCCCCAAAGATGATATTTTACGCCATCTAGCGGGGAAAATAGGCGTTAGTCGTCCAAACTTTTTGATATTATTGTCTATCGGTATTACCTTTACAACATATAAAAATATTAGACTACTATATGTAGGCACTTTTTCGAGAAAAAAGTCTTTGAAAATGAGTCATCTTATCTTTACCAATTTCTTGTATTTCACCAACTTTGACTTCTGATATCTTAATATTCCTAGCAGATATCTAGATATCCTAGCACCTGTATATAGCACTGGCATAGTCACATGACTTCACCAAATATGACAGACATATCTTGGAATACATCTGAGTTATTAGCTGTCAAAGTTGGGCAGGCTTAGAGTTAGGGTGTTCCCAAAAAAGGACATTTGACGCCACCTAGTAGGCGTTTGTGGTCCGAACTTTTTGATATTATTGTCTACCTGTATCACTTTTACAACATATAAAAATATTAGACTACTATATGTAGGTTTTTTTTCGAGAAAAAGGTCTTTGAAAATGAGTCATCTTATTTTTACCAATTTCTTGTATTTCACCAACTTTGGCTTCTGATATCTTAACATTCCTAGCAGATATCTACATGTCCTAGCACCTATATATGGCACTGGCATAGTCACATAACTTCACCAAATATGACAGAGATATTTTGGAATACATCCGAGTTATAAGCTGTCAAAGTAGGGCAGGCTTAGAGTTAGGGTGTTCCCCAAAGAGGATATTTGACGCCACCTAGCGGGTAATATAGGCGTTTGTGGTCCTAACATTTTAGATATTATTGTCTACCTGTATTATCTTTACAATATATCAAAATATTAGACCACTATATGTAGGCACTTTTCAGAGAAAAAGGTGTTTGAAAATGGGCCATTTCTACAAATTTCATCAATTCTTAATACTTTTTTGATAACTTTAATAACTTCAACAATCTTTTTCTATGTGATATACTATAGATATTATAAAGTATTTTATATCATTGGAAAGGTCTTGCGGAGCTGTATATGAATATATAATTATCATAACTATACCTAGTCTAGAACAATAGTTATAACCTCCCGAACATAATGTATTTCATTACTTTAGATCAATTTTTTGGATAATTTTAATAACTTTAACAATCTTTTTCTATGTCATATACTATAGATATTATAATGTATTTTATATCATTGGAAAGGTATTGAGGAGCTGTATATGAATATATAAATATCATAACTATACCTAGTCTAGGACAATAGTTATAACCTCCCGAACATAATGTATTTTCTTCCATTTTGATCAATATTTTGATAACCTTAATAACTTCAACAATTATATTCTATATGGTATACTATAGATAATATTAAGTATTATATATCATAAGAAAGGTATGGAGGAGCTGTATACGAATATATAAATATCATAACTATACCTAGTCTAGAACAATAGTTATAACCTCCCAAACATAATATTTTTCATTAATTTTGATCAATTTTTTGGATAATTTTAATAATTTTAACAATATTTTTCTATATGATATACTATAGATATTATAAAGTATTTTATATCATTAGAAAGGTCTTGCTGAGCTGTATATGATTATATAAATATCATAACTATACCTAGTCTAGAACAATAGTTATAAGCTCCCGTAAATAATGCATTTTCTTCCATTTTTGATAATTTTGATAATTTTAACAATATTTTTCTATATGATATACTATAGATATTATAAAGTATTTTATATCATTGGAAAGGTCTTTCGGAGCTGTATATGAATATATAAATATCATAACTATACCTAGTCCAGAACAATAGTTATAACCTCCCGAATTTAATTCATTTTCATAAATTTTGATTAATTTTTTGGGGATAACTTTAATAACTTCATTAATATTTTTCTATAGGTTATACTATAGATAATATTAAGTATTATATATCGTTGGAAAGGTCTTCGGGTGCTGTATATGAATATATAAATATAATAATTATATATAGCCGAAAGCAATAGTTATAATCTCCGAATATAGGGTGTTTTTATCCATTTTGATTAATTTTTGGGTGAAAAATTTTAAGTTCGGACAAAAAATTCCTAAGGAAAAAAAGTATTTTTAAAGTGACTTTTAAATGATTCAAAAATGAAAATTATGCCTAGAAAACATAACCCTATTGCGAGTAAAAATTTTGGACTTAGTTTTTGTTTTGGACTTAGTCATTTTATCGGGCAGCCACTTTCGGGATTGGGAAGCCATTATCGGGATTCGTGCAGCCAGAATTGGAACTTCTGCAGCCAAAAACGGCCCCATGCAGCCATTATCGGGTTTCTGCAGCCATTCACGGGAATATGCAGCCAATATCGGGATTTGTGCAGCCAGGGTTGGATCCGGCCATAACCCTAACCCTAACCCTAACCCTAACCCTAACCCTAACCCTAACCCTAACCCTAACCCTAACCCTAACCCTAACCCTAACCCTAACCCTAACCCTAACCCTAACCCTAACCCTATCGGTATTACCTTTACAACATATCAAAACTTTAGAGGACTATATGTAGGCTTTTTTCCGAGAAAAACGTGTTTGAAAATGAGTCATTTTACCAATTTCTGGAATTTCACCAAGTTTGGATTCTGATATCTTGATATTCCTGGCAGATATCTAAATGTTTTAGCATACATATGTAGCAATAACATAGTCACATAACCTCACCAAATATGACAGAGATATCTTGGAATACAACCGAGTTATAAGCTGTCAAAGTAGGGCAGGGGTTAGGGTTAGGCTTTTCCCCAAAGATGATATTTTACGCCATCTAGCGGGGAAAATAGGCGTTAGTCGTCCAAACTTTTTTGATATTATTGTCTATCGGTATTACCTATACAACATATAAAAATATTAGACTACTATATGTAGGCACTTTTTCGAGAAAAAAGTCTTTGAAAATGAGTCATCTTATCTTTACCAATTTCTTGTATTTCACCAACTTTGACTTCTGATATCTTAATATTCCTAGCAGATATCTAGATATCCTAGCACCTGTATATAGCACTGGCATAGTCACATGACTTCACCAAATATGACAGACATATCTTGGAATACATCTGAGTTATTAGCTGTCAAAGTTGGGCAGGCTTAGAGTTAGGGTGTTCCCAAAAAAGGACATTTGACGCCACCTAGTAGGCGTTTGTGGTCCGAACTTTTTTGATATTATTGTCTACCTGTATCACTTTTACAACATATAAAAATATTAGACTACTATATGTAGGTTTTTTTCGAGAAAAAGGTCTTTGAAAATGAGTCATCTTATTTTTACCAATTTCTTGTATTTCACCAACTTTGGCTTCTGATATCTTAACATTCCTAGCAGATATCTACATGTCCTAGCACCTATATATGGCACTGGCATAGTCACATAACTTCACCAAATATGACAGAGATATTTTGGAATACATCCGAGTTATAAGCTGTCAAAGTAGGGCAGGCTTAGAGTTAGGGTGTTCCCCAAAGAGGATATTTGACGCCACCTAGCGGGTAATATAGGCGTTTGTGGTCCTAACATTTTAGATATTATTGTCTACCTGTATTATCTTTACAATATATCAAAATATTAGACCACTATATGTAGGCACTTTTCAGAGAAAAAGGTGTTTGAAAATGGGCCATTTCTACAAATTTCATCAATTCTTAATACTTTTTTGATAACTTTAATAAATTCAACAATCTTTTTCTATGTGATATACTATAGATATTATAAAGTATTTTATATCATTGGAAAGGTCTTGCGGAGCTGTATATGAATATATAATTATCATAACTATACCTAGTCTAGAACAATAGTTATAACCTCCCGAACATAATGTATTTCATTACTTTAGATCAATTTTTTGGATAATTTTAATAACTTTAACAATCTTTTTCTATGTCATATACTATAGATATTATAATGTATTTTATATCATTGGAAAGGTATGGAGGAGCTGTATATGAATATATAAATATCATAACTATACCTAGTCTAGAACAATAGTTATAACCTCCCGAACATAATGTATTTTCTTCCATTTTGATCAATATTTTGATAACCTTAATAACTTCAACAATTATATTCTATATGGTATACTATAGATAATATTAAGTATTATATATCATAAGAAAGGTATGGAGGAGCTGTATACGAATATATAAATATCATAACTATACCTAGTCTAGAACAATAGTTATAACCTCCCAAACATAATATTTTTCATTAATTTTGATCAATTTTTTGGATAATTTTAATAATTTTAACAATATTTTTCTATATGATATACTATAGATATTATAAAGTATTTTATATCATTAGAAAGGTCTTGCTGAGCTGTATATGATTATATAAATATCATAACTATACCTAGTCTAGAACAATAGTTATAAGCTCCCGTAAATAATGCATTTTCTTCCATTTTTGATAATTTTGATAATTTTAACAATATTTTTCTATATGATATACTATAGATATTATAAAGTATTTTATATCATTGGAAAGGTCTTTCGGAGCTGTATATGAATATATAAATATCATAACTATACCTAGTCCAGAACAATAGTTATAACCTCCCGAATTTAATTCATTTTCATAAATTTTGATTAATTTTTTGGGGATAACTTTAATAACTTCATTAATATTTTTCTATAGGTTATACTATAGATAATATTAAGTATTATATATCGTTGGAAAGGTCTTCGGGTGCTGTATATGAATATATAAATATAATAATTATATATAGCCGAAAGCAATAGTTATAATCTCCGAATATAGGGTGTTTTATCCATTTTGATTAATTTTTGGGTGAAAAATTGTAAGTTCGGACAAAAAATTCCTAAGGAAAAAAAAGTATTTTTAAAGTGACTTTTAAATGATTCAAAAATGAAAATTATGCCTAGAAAACATAACCCTATTGCGAGTAAAAATTTTGGACTTAGTTTTTGTTTTGGACTTAGTCATTTTATCGGGCAGCCACTTTCGGGATTGGGAAGCCATTATCGGGATTCGTGCAGCCAGAATTGGAACTTCTGCAGCCAAAAACGGCCCCATGCAGCCATTATCGGGTTTCTGCAGCCATTCACGGGAATATGCAGCCAATATCGGGATTTGTGCAGCCAGGGTTGGATCCGGCCATAACCCTAACCCTAACCCTAACCCTAACCCTAACCCTAACCCTAACCCTAACCCTAACCCTTGGGGTTAAAAAGGGTCAAAGTTTTTAACCCCAATTTAACCCTTGGGGTTAAAAAGGGTCAAACTTTTTAACCCCAATTTAACCCTTGGGGTTAAAAAGGGTCAAACTTTTTAACCCCAATTTAACCCTTGGGGTTAAAAAGG
The DNA here is from genome assembly GCA_035048485.1 of Pteria penguin. Taxonomy (NCBI): domain Eukaryota; kingdom Metazoa; phylum Mollusca; class Bivalvia; order Pterioida; family Pteriidae; genus Pteria; species Pteria penguin. The sequence continues at coordinate 19,189 of CM068589.1, read as the reverse complement.
GTCAAACTTTTTAACCCCAATTTAACCCCAAGGGTTAAAAAGGGTCAAACATTTTAACCCCAATTTAACCCTAAGGGCTAAAAAGGGTCAAACTTTTTAACCCCAATTTTACACCAAGGGTTAAAAAGGGTCAACCTTTTTAACCCCAATTTAACCCTTGGGGTTAAAAAGGGTCAAAGTTTTTAACCCCAATTTAACCCTTGGGGTTAAAAAGGGTCAAACTTTTTATCCCCAATTTAACCCTTGGGGTTAAAAAGGGTCAAACTTTTTAACCCCAATTTAATCCTTGGGGTTAAAAAGGGTCAAACTTTTTAACCCCAATTTAACCCTTGGGGTTAAAAAGGGTCAAACATTTTAACCCCAATTTAACCCTTGGGGTTAAAAAGGGTCAAACTTTTTAACCCCAATTTTACCCCAAGGGTTAAAAAGGGTCAACCTTTTTAACCCCAATTTAACCCCAAGGGTTAAAAAGAGTCAAACGTTTTTAACCCCAATTTAATCCCAATGGTTAAAAAGGGTCAAATTTTTTAACCTCAATTTAACCCCAACGGTTAAAAGGGGTAAAACTTTTAAACTCCAATGTTTTGCAAATTCACTCCTTTTATAGCCTCTATACTATATTAAAAAGCATAATTCAACACTTTTTCTTAAACAAGTGCGATATTTGAACCCTTATATCTTTGCTAATACCTCAGCTAAGACTAATGTCCTAATAAATTTAAAAAGAGCTCTAAAAGACCTTTCCAACGATATAAAATAAGCCATAAAAATAGTCCGATTTAGGCACAAAATGGACAGTTACTTATGACCAAAGTAGCCATTTTTGGTCTACGAAAGTCCAGACAGTAAATATCTGCCAATTTTGGACGCTTATATCTTTGCCATTAAATGGGTTAGCACCATTGTTTTTTTATAGTCTAAACGTGTTCTGAAATCCCTTTCCAACGATATAAAATAAGTTTAAATTGTTGTTACGATCGTTCTAGGATAGTCTGTTAAACATATTAGAACATCATACAAATTGGACACATTATTTGTAAAAATATGCATTGTTTGGACACTTATATCTTAATAATATCTTAGTCAATGTTTTTACATATCCTAAGAGTACTTTAAAAGACCTTTCTAATGATGTTGGTAGGTATCCTCTGCTAAAATGCTGTAATAGGTGGTCACTTTTGGCCAAAGTAACCAATTTTGGGTCCCCAAAATTTTCTAAGTCTGATGGGCGCAAGTGATGTTATTCAGATATTTTCGTATTTTGCGTGAAGGGTTCAGATTAACTTAGCCATCGATTTGATATATAAAACGGCTTCTGACTTTATGATAAATATAATTAATAGAATAGATATACATTTAAGCATTAAATTTATTCAACAAGATACAAAGGTTAGGGTTAGGGTTAGGGTTATACAACGAGAGCCTCAGTCGTATACACAGATTTGGACTAAAAACGACAACAAAGACGAATTTTCGAGTAAGGGTTAACCGGTTTAAACCAGGGTTAAACCGGTTGAACCTGGGTTAAACCGTTTTATCCGGTTTAAAACATTTGTGATCATTTGGATCATAACAAAGTGCAAAAAATTATAAAATGGAGCAAGAAACAATACAAGATTAGACGTTTTGCATCCAAACTGGCGTAATATTTCATATAGAATTTATCATTAATACATGAGAAGGAGGATATTTGTAGGCCTACAAAATGAGACCAAGTTCAAATAAATTGGTTCACAAATTAAAAAGATACAGCCCATTCAGATATGAATTTACTACACAAATCTTATGAGAACATTCTGGTCACGTGATATCTATTTTAGAAAAATTCTCTTCTCTTCCCGCAAAATGCCTATACCCTAACCCAAAAATTCTCTTCTCTTCCCGCAAAATGCCTATACCCTAACCCTAACCCTAACCCTAACCCTAACCCTAACCCTAACCCTAACCCTAACCCAAACATTTGTGATCATTTGGATCATAACAAAGTGCAAAAAATTATAAAATGGAGCAAGAAACAATACAAGATTAGACGTTTTGCATCCAAACTGGCGTAATATTTCATATAGAATTTATCATTAATACATGAGAAGGAGGATATTTGTAGGCCTACAAAATGAGACCAAGTTCAAATAAATTGGTTCACAAATTAAAAAGATACAGCCCATTCAGATATGAATTTACTACACAAATCTTATGAGAACATTCTGGTCACGTGATATCTATTTTAGAAAAATTCTCTTCTCTTCCCGCAAAATGCCTATACCCTAAACCAAAAATTCTCTTCTCTTCCCGCAAAATGCCTATTCCCCTAACCCTAACCCTAACCCTAACCCTAACCCTAACCCTAACCCCTAACCCTAACCCTAACCCTAACCCTAACCCTAACCCAAACCCTAACCCTAACCCTAACCCTAACCCTAACCCCTAACCCTAACCCTAACCCTAACCCTAACCCTAACCCTAACCCCAATTTAACCCTTGGGGTTAAAAAGGGTCAAACTTTTTAACCCCAATTTAACCCTTGGGGTTAAAAAGGGTCAAACTTTTTAACCCCAATTTAACCCTTGGGGTTAAAAAGGGTCAAACTTTTTAGCCCCAATTTAACCCCAAGGGTTAAAAAGGGTCAAACATTTTAACCCCAATTTAACCCTAAGGGCTAAAAAGGGTCAAACTTTTTAACCCCAATTTTACACCAAGGGTTAAAAAGGGTCAACCTTTTTAACCCCAATTTAACCCTTGGGGTTAAAAAGGGTCAAAGTTTTTAACCCCAATTTAACCCTTGGGGTTAAAAAGGGTCAAACTTTTTATCCCCAATTTAACCCTTGGGGTTAAAAAGGGTCAAACTTTTTAACCCCAATTTAATCCTTGGGGTTAAAAAGGGTCAAACTTTTTAACCCCAATTTAACCCTTGGGGTTAAAAAGGGTCAAACATTTTAACCCCAATTTAACCCTTGGGGTTAAAAAGGGTCAAACTTTTTAACCCCAATTTTACCCCAAGGGTTAAAAAGGGTCAACCTTTTTAACCCCAATTTAACCCCAAGGGTTAAAAAGAGTCAAACGTTTTAACCCCAATTTAACCCCAATGGTTAAAAAGGGTCAAATTTTTTAACCTCAATTTAACCCCAACGGTTAAAAGGGGTAAAACTTTTAAACTCCAATGTTTTGCAAATTCACTCCTTTTATAGCCTCTATACTATATTAAAAAGCATAATTCAACACTTTTTCTTAAACAAGTGCGATATTTGAACCCTTATATCTTTGCTAATACCTCAGCTAAGACTAATGTCCTAATAAATTTAAAAAGAGCTCTAAAAGACCTTTCCAACGATATAAAATAAGCCATAAAAATAGTCCGATTTAGGCACAAAATGGACAGTTACTTATGACCAAAGTAGCCATTTTTGGTCTACGAAAGTCCAGACAGTAAATATCTGCCAATTTTGGACGCTTATATCTTTGCCATTAAATGGGTTAGCACCATTGTTTTTTTATAGTCTAAACGTGTTCTTAAATACCTTTCCAACGATATAAAATAAGTTTAAATTGTTGTTACGATCGTTCTAGGATAGTCTGTTAAACATATTAGAACATCATACAAATTGGACACATTTTTTGTAAAAAATATGCATTGTTTGGACACTTATATCTTAATAATATCTTAGTCAATGTTTTTACATATCCTAAGAGTACTTTAAAAGACCTTTCTAATGATGTTGGTAGGTATCCTCTGCTAAAATGCTGTAATAGGTGGTCACTTTTGGCCAAAGTAACCAATTTTGGGTCCCCAAAATTTTCTAAGTCCGATGGGCGCAAGTGATGTTATTCAGATATTTTCGTATTTTGCGTGAAGGGTTCAGATTAACTTAGCCATCGATTTGATATATAAAACGGCTTCTGACTTTATGATAAATATAATTAATAGAATAGATATACATTTAAGCATTAAATTTATTCAACAAGATACAAAGGTTAGGGTTAGGGTTAGGGTTATACAACGAGAGCCTCAGTCGTATACACAGATTTGGACTAAAAACGACAACAAAGACGAATTTTCGAGTAAGGGTTAACCGGTTTAAACCAGGGTTAAACCGGTTGAACCTGGGTTAAACCGTTTTATCCGGTTTAAACATTTGTGATCATTTGGATCATAACAAAGTGCAAAAAATTATAAAATGGAGCAAGAAACAATACAAGATTAGACGTTTTGCATCCAAACTGGCGTAATATTTCATATAGAATTTATCATTAATACATGAGAAGGAGGATATTTGTAGGCCTACAAAATGAGACCAAGTTCAAATAAATTGGTTCACAAATTAAAAAGATACAGCCCATTCAGATATGAATTTACTACACAAATCTTATGAGAACATTCTGGTCACGTGATATCTATTTTAGAAAAATTCTCTTCTCTTCCCGCAAAATGCCTATACCCTAAACCAAAAATTCTCTTCTCTTCCCGCAAAATGCCTATACCCTAACCCTAACCCTAACCCTAACCCTAACCCTAACCCTAACCCAAGGGTTAAATTGGGGTTAAAAAGGTTGACCCTTTTTAGCCCCAATTTAACCCTTGGGGTTAAAAAGGGTCAAACTTTTTAACCCCAATTTAACCCTTGGGGTTAAAAAGGGTCAAACTTTTTAACCCCAATTTAACCCTTGGGGTTAAAAAGGGTCAAACTTTTTAACCCCAATTTAACCCTTGGGGTTAAAAAGGGTCAAACTTTTTAGCCCCAATTTAACCCCAAGGGTTAAAAAGGGTCAAACATTTTAACCCCAATTTAACCCTAAGGGCTAAAAAGGGTCAAACTTTTTAACCCCAATTTTACACCAAGGGTTAAAAAGGGTCAACCTTTTTAACCCCAATTTAACCCTTGGGGTTAAAAAGGGTCAAAGTTTTTAACCCCAATTTAACCCTTGGGGTTAAAAAGGGTCAAACTTTTTATCCCCAATTTAACCCTTGGGGTTAAAAAGGGTCAAACTTTTTAACCCCAATTTAATCCTTGGGGTTAAAAAGGGTCAAACTTTTTAACCCCAATTTAACCCTTGGGGTTAAAAAGGGTCAAACATTTTAACCCCAATTTAACCCTTGGGGTTAAAAAGGGTCAAACTTTTTAACCCCAATTTTACCCCAAGGGTTAAAAAGGGTCAACCTTTTTAACCCCAATTTAACCCCAAGGGTTAAAAAGAGTCAAACGTTTTAACCCCAATTTAACCCCAATGGTTAAAAAGGGTCAAATTTTTTAACCTCAATTTAACCCCAACGGTTAAAAGGGGTAAAACTTTTAAACTCCAATGTTTTGCAAATTCACTCCTTTTATAGCCTCTATACTATATTAAAAAGCATAATTCAACACTTTTTCTTAAACAAGTGCGATATTTGAACCCTTATATCTTTGCTAATACCTCAGCTAAGACTAATGTCCTAATAAATTTAAAAAGAGCTCTAAAAGACCTTTCCAACGATATAAAATAAGCCATAAAAATAGTCCGATTTAGGCACAAAATGGACAGTTACTTATGACCAAAGTAGCCATTTTTGGTCTACGAAAGTCCAGACAGTAAATATCTGCCAATTTTGGACGCTTATATCTTTGCCATTAAATGGGTTAGCACCATTGTTTTTTTATAGTCTAAACGTGTTCTTAAATACCTTTCCAACGATATAAAATAAGTTTAAATTGTTGTTACGATCGTTCTAGGATAGTCTGTTAAACATATTAGAACATCATACAAATTGGACACATTTTTTGTAAAAAATATGCATTGTTTGGACACTTATATCTTAATAATATCTTAGTCAATGTTTTTACATATCCTAAGAGTACTTTAAAAGACCTTTCTAATGATGTTGGTAGGTATCCTCTGCTAAAATGCTGTAATAGGTGGTCACTTTTGGCCAAAGTAACCAATTTTGGGTCCCCAAAATTTTCTAAGTCCGATGGGCGCAAGTGATGTTATTCAGATATTTTCGTATTTTGCGTGAAGGGTTCAGATTAACTTAGCCATCGATTTGATATATAAAACGGCTTCTGACTTTATGATAAATATAATTAATAGAATAGATATACATTTAAGCATTAAATTTATTCAACAAGATACAAAGGTTAGGGTTAGGGTTATACAACGAGAGCCTCAGTCGTATACACAGATTTGGACTAAAAACGACAACAAAGACGAATTTTCGAGTAAGGGTTAACCGGTTTAAACCAGGGTTAAACCGGTTGAACCTGGGTTAAACCGTTTTATCCGGTTTAAACATTTGTGATCATTTGGATCATAACAAAGTGCAAAAAATTATAAAATGGAGCAAGAAACAATACAAGATTAGACGTTTTGCATCCAAACTGGCGTAATATTTCATATAGAATTTATCATTAATACATGAGAAGGAGGATATTTGTAGGCCTACAAAATGAGACCAAGTTCAAATAAATTGGTTCACAAATTAAAAAGATACAGCCCATTCAGATATGAATTTACTACACAAATCTTATGAGAACATTCTGGTCACGTGATATCTATTTTAGAAAAATTCTCTTCTCTTCCCGCAAAATGCCTATACCCTAACCCCCTAACCCTAACCCTAACCCTAACCCTAACCCTAACCCTAACCCTAACCCAAACCCTAACCCTAACCCTAACCCTAACCCTAACCCTAACCCTAACCCTAACTTCGCTTGCGAATCAATAGGTGGGATGCAATCTACGATATCGGATAAATGGGTATACTGTTGAGCTATTTCCGGAGTCGGAATCTCCTCTACATTATCGGGAATATTATCACATTCAATAACGGGTGGCAATTTGTAAGTCATATTTCCATCCAGCGAAGAAACGACTAAGTTCCTTGCTAATCTACCGAACGCGTAGTGTACGCCAGAACACGTCCTAAGTTCGAATCCTTCTGGGTCCGACTGAATTCCTAGTGTATCAAATAGATGACTCTTGGCAAGAGACTGATTACTTTGATCGTCTATAACGGCATATAGTCTGAGAGTCTTCTCTGGGTTTCCTTGGGTAAAAACATCAACCAACAATGTTTTTGAACACGACTTTCCTCCGGGTATACAATGGCATATCTGAGAACATTTACTGTCTAAAACAGTTTTCTTCTCCGAGATAACTTTACGAATCCCCTCCCCGCCTTGGGAACTGCTACTTTCAGCTGGATCGTCAATGTGCAGTGCGGACGGATGAGATTTGCTTGAGCACACAGAACAAATCACATCCTCGGTGCAGTTCCTAGCTACATGTTCTGTCGAGTTGCAACACTTGAAACAAATCCCGTTCTGCACTAGCATATCTTTCCGTTCCTTAAGTGTTTTGTTACGGAAGGTCCTGCACTTGTTGAGAGCATGAAAGTCATTATGAAGTGGGCATTTTTTGCGGGGATCGATTCGCTCACCCATTCTTTTCTTGTCGTCCACTTCAGTCTTTTTATTGTACACTCGATTAGCATTGTTGGGACGTTCAGGCTGGAGCTCAAATCATTGACCAGGATATCCAGTCTCCTGTGTTCGAGCGAACCGTTGATGACGACAAGCTAGGATTGTCAAGGGACGACAGAACGTTCCTCGGTATTATGGAGAACACTTTCCATCGTAACCAAAGTGGGAAATGGACCGCCCCACTTCCGTTTAAGCCTGACCGACCCAGGCTTCCTAACAATCATTCCCAAGCTTTTAAGCGAGCTAGGAATCTAGACTCCAGTCTTAAGAGGAATCCTACGAAAATGGAGCACGCTTTATTCTTTATGCAAAGGATCTTCGAAAATGGTCATGCAGTACCAGCACCGACTTTGCAAACCCAATGAGGAATGCTGGTACCTACCGATATTCGCTGTGTATCACCCCCGTAAACCGAACAAAGTCAGGATGGTTTTCGATTCTTCTGCGTCATACGAGGGGATCTCTTTAAACTCCGTGTTACTTGCCGGACCTGATTTAACTAACAATCTGCTCGGAATTCTCATGCGTTTCCGTAAGGAAAGAATCGCAATTACCGCAGATATTGAGCAGATGTTTTACTGTTTTGGCGTCAGTGTCGCAGACCAGAACTTTTTGAGATTCTTGTGGTACAAAAGTAACGATCCGTCGAAGGAGCTTGCCGAATATAGGATGACTGTACATGTGTTTGGCAATACGCCGTCGCCGTCAGTGGCTACGTATGGGCTCAGGAAATCTGTGTCGTTCAGCACGCAATCTGATGTCAGCCATTTCGTTCACCGAAACTTCTATGTCGATGACGCTTTGACATCACTCGCTGATGAAGACCAAGCCATTGATCTCCTCAGAAGGACACAGCAAGCACTTCTCGTCGGAGGAGGACTTCGTCTACACAAGGTAACATCAAACAGTCAGAAAGTAGTGAATGCCTTCCCTGAGGAGGACAGAGCACAGGATCTTCAAAACGTTAATCTTAATTTTGACGTAATACCCATGCAGAAAAGCCTTGGCCTTACTTGGGACTTACAAAGTGACTCATTCAAATTTGATTTTCCCATTCAATCGAGCCCATTCACTAAACGAGGAATGCTGTCAACATTAAACAGTATGTACGACCCTATCGGATTCATCGCTCCAGTTGTGCTTCGGGGAAAAATTATGTTTCGCAAGATACTGGACTCTTCTTACGGATGGGATGATTCTTTACCTCCAGAGCACGAGTTGGAATGGAGAAAAATGGTGTGACTCGCTTGTTGATTTGGCCAACCTATCGGTCCCTCGTACATACTCACCATCATCGCTTCAGGATTGCTCGCGACTAGAAGTGCACGTCTTCTGTGATGCATCCGAGACAGCAATCTCCGCAGTAGCTTACCTGAATGCGATCTATTCCGATAAGGGTGATATTGGATTTCTCATTGGGAAATCAAAGCTTGCACCGACTCACGGCCATACTGTGCCCCGTTTAGAACTGTGTGCCGCCGTACTTGGCTCCGAGATAGCCACCATAGTAATCGATAACATAGATGCTAAGATTGACCAGATTTGGTTTTATTCCGATAGCCGCATCGTATTGGGGTACCTTAACAACACATCTAGACGCTTCTATACTTACGTTTCGAATCGTGTTCATAAGATTCTCAAGGTAGCTCCAGCGGAACAATGGAAATATGTGCCATCAGAGAGGAATCCAGCGGATATTGGATCGAGATCAGTCGCGGCAGCAGATCTTCCCGATAGTTCGTGGATCAAAGGACCAATCCAGCTCGGTATGGATCACGACCGTTTCGAGGAATATAATCTCGTGGATCCGGATCATGACGAGGATATTCGACCGATAGTTTCATCTTTTATAACACTGACTGCAAACTCATCATCGTTGGGAATCAAACGCTTCGAAAACTTCTCGTCCTGGAACTCATTGGTGAGAGGCACAAGCTTTCTTAGATCCGTTATGTTTAAACGCCTAGGCATTGTCTGCGATAGACGGTCTTTGTCGTTTCGTCATTCTACTGAAAGCTTCATATTGAAGACCGTTCAGCGAGAGCTACTGACCCGTGAAGTAGTTAGTTTGAAGGCTGGTGCGTCTCTTCCTAGAAACAGCACCATACTGAATTTAAATCCTTATCTTGATGATAGTGGTATTTTAAGGGTAGGAGGACGCCTCAAGGCTGCAGACATGGAACTCAATCTTAAACATCCAGTCATTGTTCCGCGTAGTGCGCATATCGCTCGCCTTATCATTAATCAGCACCACATGTTGGTTCATCATCAGGGACGTCACGTGACCGAGGGTGCCGTTCGTAGTGCGGGATACTGGATCGTGGGCGGAAAGAGACTAATTTCTTCCATTATTTTCAAGTGCGTCTATTGTAGGAAATTACGCGGTCGTATAGAACATCAGAAAATGGCCGCCCTCCCCTATTCGCGTTTGCAGGCGTCGCCGCCATTTTCTTTTGTTGGCGTTGACGCATTTGGACATTGGAACATCATTCATCGCAAAACACGTGGAGGCGTAGCCAACAGCAAGCGTTGGGCAATACTTTTCACATGCCTTACATCCAGAGCATCCCATATCGAGGTAGTCGAGGATATGTCATCTTCGTCGTTTGTCAACGCATTAAGACGCTTCATGTCGATTCGAGGAAAGGTCATAGAATTTAGGTCAGACCGAGGCACTAACTTCGTGGGAAGTACGGATGACCTACATATTGATGCAGTATCCGTCGAGGACCCTCCTGTGAAGACCTTTTTGTATGATCGCGGTTGCACATGGATGTTTAACGCACCTCATTCGTCCCATATGGGAGGCGTTTGGGAAAGGATCATCGGACTTGCTCGCCGTGTGCTAGATGCTATTTTATTGGAGGAACCTCGGCAACACTTGACGCATGACATCTTAGTCACACTCATGGCCGAAGTGTGCGCGATACTCAATAATCGCCCTCTGGTTCCAGTTTCTACCGACCCAGACAACCCGTACGTACTATCACCGAATATGCTTCTCACACAAAAGACGGATATCGATATACCTCCGTTTCAGCATTTGGATTTGAAAGACATGTATGTTTCACAGTGGAAGCGCGTTCAAGTTCTCGCGGACCGATTTTGGAAGCTTTGGCGAAATGAATATTTGCAACTTCTACAAGGTCGAAGAAAGTGGAAGGACTCTCGGACTAATCTTCAAGTCGGTGATATTGTTTTACTAAGGGACAAGGATACCCATCGGAACGATTGGCCCATGGGAGTAATAAACAAAGTGTTTCCGTGTGCTGACACAAAAGTTCGCAAGGTGGAACTTCGTATTTACAAGAATGGACAAGTTGTGCATTATGTGCGTCCTGTAACTGAACTGGTTGTTTTATTGCCTAAGTAAGATAGAGTTTGTGTAGTGACAGTCGTCAGGCGGGGAGTGTGCCGGATCAAATCCGGATTATGTGTTATCCGTTTTCGTGTTCTTTATTTATTCGTGTGCAGAACTCCTCATTAAGCGTTAGTTCAACGTTTCGCCATGGAATCCTAAGGCAGAAGCCTCACGACTATCACGTCGTCAACAGTGTGTAGCTGTTCTTGTCGCGTCTTATGTCCCCATGGTGTAAGTGTACTTTATTTTCTAGTACCGGTGCTCTTTTAAATCGTGTTTGGCGTGTACATTGTACTTTCGTATTCTACTTTCGTATTGAACATTTACACTGCAATATTTTCATCGTGATTTGAGGTCGAAGATTGAACCTTTATATCATTTACATTAGATCTTGTCTATTATTTCATTGAAATCATTGTTAGGTCATACAGTAATGTATTGTTTTATATTGTATTTGCAGTCTTGTACCCTTTGTTGTCCTGTCAATATTAAAGTGTTGAATCTTGTGATCCGCACTGGCTTTTCATTATGGACCTTGGCAGGCGAGGGTAACCACTGACTCATATTATGGAGGCAGTACAAAGCCGATTGATCAGGATCGGGCCCATCCGACCGCCCGTCAAGCTGAAGTAGGGGCCAAAGTGGAGTGTTGGACACAAACAAACCGCAGTTTGAAAATGCCTTCAGCCACCAGGATCCGTCCTCCAACGACACGGGTTGCATCGCACGGCAAACAGGATGCCTCATCTGGTCTATAACCGCGACCAGCAAGAGGATGCTTGGAATCTTTCATAAGAATTACCCGGGTGCCTCATTTAGTCGCCTCATACGACACGCAAGAGGTACAGAGGTCCTATTCTTATCACCGCGGGGACCCCACGGGGGGGGGGGGGGGTCCCCGTCGATGATCCAGAGTTGATTCTCAGAAGTGATTTTTCATATCTTAATGTCCGGTGGCAGACTAGAAGAAACTTGGCAAAACTTTTAAAAACCATCTCTGAGATAATCAAAATTTGCATAACCTTTTAAAAAAGAATGTATACTGTAGTTAAAGATTTTTGATAAACTAGTTTTAAATTAACCCACACATATCGTTGTCAGGCATGCCTTAAGATTATTTCAGAGTTAAACACTCAAGGTACTCAAAATATCTGGTGACTACACTTAACACTATCGTTATTTATAAAACTGTCCTCTCGTTGATAACATTGGTACATGTGTATTTCAAGTGCAATGTATTTCTGTCGGAAGTCACAACTGTGTCATATTTTTTCTTCTCAGTCACATCAAGGTTAATGAATTGCAAAAGCCGCCGCGATGATTTTTATCTGGGTTTTTTTATGTCTTTGTATCATTTTACGTGGACAAAGACTTGTCATTACAGAAGAGGTCACAAAGAACGATTGGATTCAAATGTTCTATTTCACAGCAATGCGACTTGAAAAATGAAAACCAAGTAGAAGATACCAAAACATGTCTACTTGAAGAGCATATGTGCACCCCTATGATAAAGTGAGCTCAGGTGCCCGGGGAGAGTGAACATCTCCTGCTTGCTAGCAACACCCGTCACATATACCCAGTAGAAAGAGTCAAATATAATATATAACATTGGTTGAGTAACTTTTCTGAAAGTCGCCTTGCCCCCGGCACAAAGTAATTGGTAACCACTGTTTGGTATAAATTATATTTATACGTCATGGTTGTGTAATTTTTATACCTCTACTAGTTGAGACCAGCCAAGCTTTAGTGATACCCCGTGTCCGTTTGTACATCTGTCTATTTGATGCAATTTGTGTCGTCGCACCTAAAACAGCGGTGGGCTTAATCACTCCTTAGATAATCTAGTGTAGAAAAACAGACCCTTATCTAACCTTAACCTTGCAAAGTACCATGATTGATAAACTCAAAAAGACAATCTTAAAAAAGATACTAATAATACTAACTCTGAACCCCCCCCCCCCCCCAAAAAAAAAGGGGTTAGGGTTTAATTGTGTATACATGTACATTTTAGTAGTACCTTAACCCTAACCCTAACCCTAACCCAAAACAAACAAAAAAAAAACACAAACTTCAGCCCTAATCCCGACTGAAACAGCAGTCCAAGCACAATTACTAGCCAAAGCCAACCCTGACACCAACCACAATCTCTACACTTACCGAACCCCAACATCCCTAACCATCCTTGACACCAATCACAGGGGCGGAAGAAAAGAAGACAATTGAAGTTGGAAATAAAGGTAAAAAATGTCCTGGATGTTTTAAAATATGTATGAATTATGCATATTATTACATTTGTATCAAATATCCATGCATGTATATGTGAATAACTCTCTAAAAACGAATCTAGTTCTGGGATATGCATCTAATAAATAACAAGTTAAAATACATTACAGATTTGTCTGCTCGTTATACATATATAACGATATATCTGTCACAAATAATTGGAAATGTAAAACACAATAGCAAACTCACTTTAAATCATTTGTTTTATATTTATCTCATGAAAAGATCAGTTTGAAAAATGCCCCCCCCCCCCCCCAAACAATAGATAAATGAATTTACCATTCAATTTTTAATTGCAACATAACCATAACATATAGTCACAAATAAGCGCTATCGAAATCAATGATTGTACAACAAACAGGTGACCTACCCCGTCCCATTTCATGGGATGCAAACTCTGCAGAACTCACCTGAGGCCCACCCACAACTACTACAGGCATACTCTCGGGAGAGAAAACTAGCAGCAGAAAGGCAGAGCTAGTCTGCTGAGCCGCCTTCTTATTCTTCTTGTACCTCTGCCGTCTGTTCTGTTTCTTGCTCAACACCACGGTGTACTTTGCGGAGTCCAAGTCAGTATTTGACTGGGACTCCCCAACATTCACCGTGGTAGATTCCGTGTCAGCTACGAGGACGTATATTCCTTGATTAACTCATCCGAATTGACACAAGGGGACAACGCATCAACCTCCATCCTTGATGCGGCAATATCCACTGCTCGTCTCGACACGCCTTACCACACCAAGTCTGGAGGGGTTCATCTCTGGCACTGGTTTCAAGGGCAGGAGTGGAAACTGTTGATGTGCCCACTCCTGATCCCGAAACACAGCGCCTGCCAGTCTAATTTCCTCGATGTAGAGATACATATGTTGCAGGACCTTCTCGACCCTCTCATCATCAGTCCCGGATCTCCGAACAAAAGTTGTTACCAGATCCTTTGGATCCATTCAGTCCATTCGAACTCATTTTTACCAGTTACAATGTACAAAGGCGATACTATGTCTGCAAATGCAAAGATGATGGATAAATCCAAACCACAAGTCCAACAATCATGAAACCATAGGACATACAAAATCAGTGAAAATGAAAAACAAATGGAAAATAACAAAATATGTCTACTTGAAGAGCATATGTGAACCCCTGTGATGGAGTGAGATCAGGTGCCCGGGGAGAGTGAGCATCTCCTGCTTGCTAGCAACACCCGTCACATATACCCCGTAGAAAGAGTCAAATCGTGAGAATTCCATGTATTTATATATGGAGAAGTCGAAGTAGGTAACCTTCTAGTATAGAAGGTGTCAAATCTGTGTAAAGTGATCGGAATCGGTCTCAGTCCAGAATATCATTTAAAAGTCTGGATAACGAGATATCATATGGAGTAATAAGAGTCTCGTAACGACCGTAGAACTTCCTCAGTGACGATGCTAGTCTAACACATATATAACCCTGGTTGAGCAGCTTAACTGAAAGTCGCCTAGCCCTCAGAACAAAGTCATTGTAATTTGAACATGCCCTGGAATAACGTATTAACTGAGATATGAATACGCGGTATGCTGGCGATGATGGAATGTTGCTACTTATGAAAGTAAAGTTTGTGATAGCGAAATTGAAATCGTTACGTTTGTCATAGAGTGAGGTGTTCAATTGACCATTAATGTCAAAAGACAACATAATATCTAAATACGAAGTAGAATTACTAGTTTCTGTGGTTTCTTTGACCTCCAGTTCACTTGGATAGATGATGCTAAGGTAATCCGCGAATGAAGGATTATTAATTGAAAGCAAGTCATCTATATATCTGTAAGTAAAATTGAAGCCAAGAGCCAGTTGTTTTTTTCCTTGCGAAAGCAAAGACTGAATGAACTCAGCTTCGTATGAATAAAGGAATATGTCAGCCAGTTAGTGCCCACTGGAATGCCGACAATTTGTTGAAAAACCTTACCTCCAAACACCACAAGAATGTTATCGATAAGAAAGTTCAACATCTGGATGACAGCTGTTTCAGTGTATTTATTTTTGGAATCAGAATTTTCCCTAAGAAAGTAAGTTTTATCGTGGCCTATTACTATATATTTGAATTTGCGGCTTCCGTTTTTACTAGTAAATGCATTTTGAATAATTTCCGCTAATCTGTCTTTTAATTTCTGATGAGGGATCGTTGTGTAAAGAGTCGAAAAGTCAAAAGACTTGATGGAGTGAATTTTAGTAAAACTTTTTGACTTAAGATGTTCTAACAACTCTTTTGAATTTTTAAGGATCCACATTTGATTAATTCCACTTTTGGAATATACTGTTTCGCAATATCTATGAAGGCCAGATTTAATTTCTGATAATATTTTTGTGAGTAGCATCGATACAGATTTTGTGGAACACTTCGAGGAACCAGCGATAAAGCGTTGTTTGTAAGGAGTTTTGTGCATTTTTGGAATGCAGTACAAATATGGAAGTTCTAAATTCAATTTATTTGAGTCAATACCAAACGTATTGAGGACAGATTTATGATTCTCGAGTACTTCCGAAACCGAAAAGTTCGTGAGAGTATAAGTAGGATTTCCTGGAGCTAATCCTAATTCTTTCACTAGGCTGTCAAAGTAATATTTCTTACAAGTAAATGTATAATTATTAGATGCTTTATCTGCTGGTGTAATGATATAATGTTCTTAGAGAAAGGTAAGTTCTCTGACAACATCAGGATCTTTAAAAATAGATTCGAATCTGGTGTTTACAGAACCTTGTAATTTTTTAATTTTTGATCTCAGCAGTACTGCAATAGATTTTATCCATTCCGAAAGAGTGTCTACTTGTACTTCCTCTCTTTTTGCCCATCGTGTGGCATATTCCTCGCAGCAGTTCATCATATTCTCAAAATTTTGGCTCCATGTGAATGATCTGGGTTCTCTGTATTTTGGACCTTTAAGTAAAAGCTCTCTTAATTTAGTGTTTTTAACTATATCGAGATCACCAGTAATGACATGGCCACAAGGAGAATATACAAAATTAGATGAGGAACATGCACACGGTTGAGGATGGCATGCAGAGTTGCTAAGATCAAGACACTGTAGAAACCCTTTGTAATTATAAATTTTGGATGCAATTGATGGCGTGTAGCTTTAGGAAATACATGGCGGATCTTTGTTTTTGAAATATAGAGGTATTTTCTCTAAAACAGACTTATGATTTAAAATTTGGCCAAAATTTAAATAATCAATGCCTTTATTTGCAAATTAAATTTTGATGAAAGGGCGATTAGATTTTTCCATAGAAAAACCCTTTATAAAATTGTGGTGGTAGTTGGCGAAGCCACATAGTCTCTCTACCTCTTTTGTACAAGTAGGAGCTTGCCATTTTTTCATGGTGTCTATAAAACTCTTGACTTGTTCTTACACCCTCCCTTCCCACTGTTTTCCTAAATACTCAACCTTGGTTTTAAATAATTTACATTTCTTAGCCTTCAGCTTTAACCCATATTTTCTAAATCTATCTCACAGTTTTGTAATATAACCCTGGTAACACTAAATTCATAACTCTGCAGTAGGTATTTGGGGCGCCCGGTAAGCCAGAGCTCATCCTCGTAAACTGGAATAATCCATGTTTAGTAAGAAATGCAGTTTTACACTTGTCCTCCTCATTGATCTTTATCTGCCAATAGCCCCAGGTTGCATCTAATTTGGAAAACCAACTATTACCAGACAAAGTATCAATACACTCTTCAATAGGTGGAAGAGGGAACACATCTTTCTTTGTGACATTGTTTAATTTCCTAATATCAATACAATATCTAACACTGCCATCTCGTTTCCGGGTTAAGACCGGGGTTGAGGCCCACTCAGATACAGAAGCCTCTATCATGCTTGCCCTCAGCATTTTCTCTATATGCTTCTACAAATCAGGCAGGAGAGCGCATCAACCTTTGCTTTATAGTAAAGATGCTGGATAAATCCAAACCATAAGTCTAAAAACCAGGAAACCAGAGGACATACAAAATCAGTGAAAATGGAAAACAAGTTGAAAAAAACCCCCAAAATATCTCTACTTGAAGAGCGTATTTGAACCCCTGTGATGGAGTGAGATCAGGTGCCCGGGGAGAGTGAGCATCTCCTGCTTGCTAGCAACACCGTCACATTTACCCAGTAGAAAAAGTCAAATCGTCTAAATTCCATATGCATTTCTATATGGAGAAGTCAAAGTAGGTAACCTTCTAGTATAGAAGGTGTCAAATCTGTGTAAAATGATCGGAATCTGTACTCAGTCCAGAATATCATTTAAAAGTCTGGATAACGAGATATCATATGGAGTAATAAGAGTCTCGTAACGACCGTAGAACTTCCTCAGTGACGATGCTAGTCTAGCACATATATAACCCTGCTTGAGCAGCTTAACTGAAAGTCGCCTAGCCCTCAGAACAAAGTCATTGTAATGTGAACATGCTCTGGAATAACGTATTAACTGAGATATGAATACGCCGTATGCGGGCGATGATGGAATGTTGCTACTTATGAAAGGAAAGTTTGTGATAGCGCAATCGTCACGTTTGTCATAGAGTGAGGCATTCATTTGACCATTAATGTCGAAAGACAACATAATATCTAAATACGAAGTAGAATTACTAGTTTCTGTGGTTTCTTTGACCTCCAGTTCACTTGGATAGATGATGCTAAGGTCATCCGCGAATGAAGGATTATTAATTGAAAGCAAGTCATCTATATATCTGTAAGTAAAATAGAAGCCAAGAGCCAATTGTTTTTTTCATTGTCAAAGCAAAGACTGAATGAATTCAGCTTTGTATGAGTAAAGGAATATGTCAGCCAGAAGCGGAGCACAGTTAGTGCCCATTTGAATGCCGACAATTTGTTGAAAAACCTTTCCTCCAAACACCACAAGAATGTTATCGATAAGAAAGTTCAACATCTGGATGACAGCTGTTTCAGTGTATTTATATTTGGAATCAGAATTTTCCCTAAAAAGTAAGTTTTATCATGGCCTATAACTATATATCTTGAATTTGCGGCTTCCGTTTTTACTAGTAAATGCATTTTGAATAATTTCCGCTAATCTGTCTTTTAATCTCTGATGAGGGATCGTTGTGTAAAGAGTCGAAAAGTCAAAAGACTTGATGGAGTTAATTTTAGTCAAACGTTTTGATTTTCGATGTTCTAACAACTCTTTTGAATTTTTAAGGATCCACATTTGATTAATTCCACATCTGGAATATACTGTATCGCAATATCTATGAAGGCCAGATTTAATTTCTGATAACATTTTTGTGAGTAGCATCGATACAGATTTTGTGGAACACTTCGAGGAACCAGCGATAATGCAGTGCAAATATGGAAGTTCTAAATTTAATTTAATTGTGTCAATACCAAACGTATTGAGGACAGATTTATGATTCTCAAGTACTTCCGAAACCGAAAAGTTCGTGAGAGTATAAGTAGGATTTCCTGGAGCTAAATTTAATCCTAATTCTTTCACTAGGGTGTCAAAGTAATATTTCTTACAAGTAAATGTATAATTATTAGATGCTTTATCTGCTGGTGTAATGCTATAGTGTGGCCACAAGGAGAATATACAAAATTAGATGAGGAACATGCACACGGTTTAGGACGGCTTGCAGAGTTGCTAAGATCAAGACAATATAGAAACCCTTTGTAATTATAAATTTTGGATGCAATAGGAAATACATAAGCTGAGCAGTTCCTGTATCTATCTGGTGCTCAATTTCAGTAAATGAACCAATGTCAAATCAATATCGAAGTACCAAACCGTTAATCATTCTCAAAGTCCAAGGACAGATACGAAGTCCTGTAAGTTTCAAAAAGGAACTGCTGTGAACCCCGAAATACTGAAAAATTCCGAGGTGAAACCAGGTGCGCGGGGAGGGTAAGCGTCTCCTGTCTGCATGCATCACCCGTCACAAGTTCTCAAGAAACATGTCAAAATCAAGAGTTTTGGTATCCTATTTGTACATAGAAAAGGACAAACCTGGTATGCGAAGTCATATTTGGTGTTCATGGAACAGGTCATTTAGTCGCATTCCAACCTAATATCAATCATTTTAGAAAAAGGCGATTTCAGACGTTCTTTAACAAATCCTTGC
>CM068588.1:50823386-50828386 GCA_035048485.1 Pteria penguin | reverse complement strand
ACCCTCCTACACCTCCCACCCACCCAACACCCCCACCCAACCAACCCACTCCTAAACCCACCACCCCACACCCAACACACCACACCCTAACCACACCACACACCCCATCACCCTCACCTTAACCTACAACACACCACACCACACCAACAACCACAACTCCCCAACCAAAATCCAAAACTACCCACCCCAACAACCTCCCCACACCCACACACACCACACTACCCCCACCCACCCACCTCCACCCAACCAATAACTAATAACCCAAACCCAAACCCTACCCCTAAACAATACCTAACACCCCTCCCAAACCAATACAAACAACCAACCACACAAAACAACCACACCAAACTATCATCCTACCACCCCACACCCACCCCAACCAAACACCTCACCAACCCCAAAACCTCCTACCCTACCTAACCTAACCTCACAAACCCTCCCCCAAACCCACCCAAACACACCCTACAACTCAACAACCTACCCTAACTAACCCTACCCAAACCAAACCAACCACAACCCTAACCCCTACCCTAACCCTAACTACCCAACAAACTAACCCTAACCCTAACCCTAACCCTAACCCTAACCCTAACCCTAACACTAACCCTAACCCTAACCCTAACCCTAACCCTAACCCTAACCCTAACCCTAACCCTAACCCTAACCCTAACCCTAACCCTAACCCTAACCCTAACCCTAACCCTAACCCTAACCCTAACCCTAACCCAAGCCTAAACCCTAAACATAACCCTAACCCTAACCCTAACCCTAACCCTAAACCTAACCCTAACCCTAACCCTAACCTAACCCTAACCTAAACCCTAACCCTAACCCTAACCCTAACCCTAACCTAACCCTAACCCTATTTAACCCTAACCCTAACCCTAACCCTAACCCTAACCCTAACCCTAACCCTAACCCTAACCCTAACCCTAACCCTAACCCTAACCCTAACCCTAACCCTAACCCTAACCCTAACCCTAACCCTAACCCTAACCCTAAACCTAACCCTAACCCTAACCCTAACCCTAACCCTAACCCTAACCCTAACCCTAACCCTAACCCTAACCCTAACCCTAACCCTAACCATAACCCTAACCCTAACCCTAACCCTAACCCTAACCCTAACCCTAACCCTAACCCTAACCCTAACCCTAACCCTAACCCTAACCCTAACCCTAACCCTAACCCTAACCCTAACCCTAACCCTAACCCTAACCCTAACCCTAACCCTAACCCTAACCCTAACCCTAACCCTAACCCTAACCCTAACCCAATACGAAGGAATTAGAATTTAGAAAATTCCATAAGAATGTTTATCGAAATAGTTTCAATTCCAAAAGTTTGGATGGATAAAGGAAAAGTATCAAATCTTATTGTATTTATGTATTATAAGTATGTATATAATTGGAAACATCTAGAAAAAGCTATCGCGGACTGGGAAGGGGCTGCTTTTGGCTTTATCCTGATCCTGCCCCTTTTGTTCCTGATAATGTTTAGGGTTATTTTATGGGTTCGTGACATTTTAATGAAGACAAGAAGATGCAGCCCGCAGAGCAGACATGGTTGGTGAGTATTTTTCGATTTTTGTCGATTTCTGTGGTTCACCGGTGAATCAACAGACCGTGTTGTTTATTTTATGTTGTTATGACTTATCCCCTCCCACTGCTACCCGACCACTAGTCAATGTTATTTTATACCTATCTGGATAATAATAAGTATCAATATATGTCATGAAAGTAAAACATTTCAAATATACTTGGATCTTACCTTTCATTCAGTACATTTCCTAAAATAATTCCATATTCCGAGCAACATGTAAAATGGCTGCCAAATGTCTGCACAAGTAATGTACATCAAACAGAAAGAAGCTCATAAAATGCATTACTCAACTGTAACAAAATACATTAGTGGATCAATCCTAGCCCCGATCAAGAGGGAAGGTATGCTATTAACCCTAACCAGATTGCCATGGGACATGAGGTATTTCCGTTTACAAAATGTCAATTTTTGCACATTTTGGGCAACAATGGGCATTTGGACATGGGCATTTCGTCAAAGATCCCTTACCCTAACCAGATTGCCATGGGACATGAGGTATTTCCGTTTACAAAATGTCAATTTTTGCACATTTTGGGCAACAATGGGCATTTGGACATGGGCATTTCGTCAAAGATCCCTTACCCTAACCCTAACCCTAACCCTAACCCTAACCCCTAACCCTAACCCTAACCCTAACCCTAACCCTAACCCTAACCCTAACCCTAACCCTAACCCTAACCCTAACCCTAACCCTATTGTAATTGTGTTTTTATCACAATGTAAAATACGAAGGAATTAGAATTTAGAAAATTCCATAAGAATGTTTATCGAAATAGTTTCAATTCCAAAAGTTTGGATGGATAAAGGAAAAGTATCAAATCTTATTGTATTTATGTATTATAAGTATGTATATAATTGGAAACATCTAGAAAAAGCTATCGCGGACTGGGAAGGGGCTGCTTTTGGCTTTATCCTGATCCTGCCCCTTTTGTTCCTGATAATGTTTAGGGTTATTTTATGGGTTCGTGACATTTTAATGAAGACAAGAAGATGCAGCCCGCAGAGCAGACATGGTTGGTGAGTATTTTTCGATTTTTGTCGATTTCTGTGGTTCACCGGTGAATCAACAGACCGTGTTGTTTATTTTATGTTGTTATGACTTATCCCCTCCCACTGCTACCCGACCACTAGTCAATGTTATTTTATACCTATCTGGATAATAATAAGTATCAATATATGTCATGAAAGTAAAACATTTCAAATATACTTGGATCTTACCTTTCATTCAGTACATTTCCTAAAATAATTCCATATTCCGAGCAACATGTAAAATGGCTGCCAAATGTCTGCACAAGTAATGTACATCAAACAGAAAGAAGCTCATAAAAATGCATTACTCAACTGTAACAAAATACATTAGTGGATCAATCCTAGCCCCGATCAAGAGGGAAGGTATGCTATTAACCCTAACCAGATTGCCATGGGACATGAGGTATTTCCGTTTACAAAATGTCAATTTTTGCACATTTTGGGCAACAATGGGCATTTGGACATGGGCATTTCGTCAAAGATCCCTTACCCTAACCAGATTGCCATGGGACATGAGGTATTTCCGTTTACAAAATGTCAATTTTTGCACATTTTGGGCAACAATGGGCATTTGGACATGGGCATTTCGTCAAAGATCCCTTACCCTAACCCTAACCCTAACCCTAACCCTAACCCCTAACCCTAACCCTAACCCTAACCCTAACCCTAACCCTAACCCTAACCCTAACCCTAACCCTAACCCTAACCCTAACCCTATTGTAATTGTGTTTTTATCACAATGTAAAATACGAAGGAATTAGAATTTAGAAAATTCCATAAGAATGTTTATCGAAATAGTTTCAATTCCAAAAGTTTGGATGGATAAAGGAAAAGTATCAAATCTTATTGTATTTATGTATTATAAGTATGTATATAATTGGAAACATCTAGAAAAAGCTATCGCGGACTGGGAAGGGGCTGCTTTTGGCTTTATCCTGATCCTGCCCCTTTTGTTCCTGATAATGTTTAGGGTTATTTTATGGGTTCGTGACATTTTAATGAAGACAAGAAGATGCAGCCCGCAGAGCAGACATGGTTGGTGAGTATTTTTCGATTTTTGTCGATTTCTGTGGTTCACCGGTGAATCAACAGACCGTGTTGTTTATTTTATGTTGTTATGACTTATCCCCTCCCACTGCTACCCGACCACTAGTCAATGTTATTTTATACCTATCTGGATAATAATAAGTATCAATATATGTCATGAAAGTAAAACATTTCAAATATACTTGGATCTTACCTTTCATTCAGTACATTTCCTAAAATAATTCCATATTCCGAGCAACATGTAAAATGGCTGCCAAATGTCTGCACAAGTAATGTACATCAAACAGAAAGAAGCTCATAAAATGCATTACTCAACTGTAACAAAATACATTAGTGGATCAATCCTAGCCCCGATCAAGAGGGAAGGTATGCTATTAACCCTAACCAGATTGCCATGGGACATGAGGTATTTCCGTTTACAAAATGTCAATTTTTGCACATTTTGGGCAACAATGGGCATTTGGACATGGGCATTTCGTCAAAGATCCCTTACCCTAACCAGATTGCCATGGGACATGAGGTATTTCCGTTTACAAAATGTCAATTTTTGCACATTTTGGGCAACAATGGGCATTTGGACATGGGCATTTCGTCAAAGATCCCTTACCCTAACCCAAGATACAGCCCATTCAGATATGAATTTACTACACAAATCTTATGAGAACATTCTGGTCACGTGATATCTATTTTTAGAAAAATTCTCTTCTCTTCCCGCAAAATGCCTATACCCTAACCCTAACCCTAACCCTAACCCCTAACCCTAACCCTAACCCTAACCCCTAACCCTAACCCTAACCCTAACCCTAACCCTAACCCTAACCCTAACCCTAACCCTAACCCAAACCCTAACCCTAACCCTAACCCTAACCCTAACCCTAACCCTTGGGGTTAAAAAGGGTCAAACTTTTTAACCCCAATTTAATCCTTGGGGTTAAAAAGGGTCAAACTTTTTAACCCCAATTTAACCCTTGGGGTTAAAAAGGGTCAAACATTTTAACCCCAATTTAACCCTTGGGGTTAAAAAGGGTCAAACTTTTTAACCCCAATTTTACCCCAAGGGTTAAAAAGGGTCAACCTTTTTAACCCCAATTTTACCCCAAGGGTTAAAAAGGGTCAACCTTTTTAACCCCAATTTAACCCCAAGGGTTAAAAAGAGCCAAACGTTTTAACCCCAATTTAACCCCAATGGTTATAATGGGTCAAATTTTTTAACCTCAATTTAACCCCAACGGTTAAAAGGGGTAAAACTTTTAAACTCCAATGTTTTGCAAATTCACTCCTTTTATAGCCTCTATACTATATTAAAAAGCATAATTCAACAC
>CM068588.1:50490886-50818386 GCA_035048485.1 Pteria penguin | reverse complement strand
CAGATTGCCATGGGACATGAGGTATTTCCGTTTACAAAATGTCAATTTTTGCACATTTTGGGCAACAATGGGCATTTGGACATGGGCATTTCGTCAAAGATCCCTTACCCTAACCCAAGATACAGCCCATTCAGATATGAATTTACTACACAAATCTTATGAGAACATTCTGGTCACGTGATATCTATTTTTAGAAAAATTCTCTTCTCTTCCCGCAAAATGCCTATACCCTAACCCTAACCCTAACCCTAACCCCTAACCCTAACCCTAACCCTAACCCCTAACCCTAACCCTAACCCTAACCCTAACCCTAACCCTAACCCAACCCTAACCCTAACCCTAACCCTAACCCTAACCCTAACCCTAACCCTAACCCCAATTTAACCCTTGGGGTTAAAAAGGGTCAAACTTTTTAACCCCAATTTAATCCTTGGGGTTAAAAAGGGTCAAACTTTTTAACCCCAATTTAACCCTTGGGGTTAAAAAGGGTCAAACATTTTAACCCCAATTTAACCCTTGGGGTTAAAAAGGGTCAAACTTTTTAACCCCAATTTTACCCCAAGGGTTAAAAAGGGTCAACCTTTTTAACCCCAATTTTACCCCAAGGGTTAAAAAGGGTCAACCTTTTTAACCCCAATTTAACCCCAAGGGTTAAAAAGAGCCAAACGTTTTAACCCCAATTTAACCCCAATGGTTATAATGGGTCAAATTTTTTAACCTCAATTTAACCCCAACGGTTAAAAGGGGTAAAACTTTTAAACTCCAATGTTTTGCAAATTCACTCCTTTTATAGCCTCTATACTATATTAAAAAGCATAATTCAACACTTTTTCTTAAACAAGTGCGATATTTGAACCCTTATATCTTTGCTAATACCTCAGCTAAGACTAATGTCCTAATAAATTTAAAAAGAGCTCTAAAAGACCTTTCCAACGATATAAAATAAGCCATAAAAATAGTCCGATTTAGGCACAAAATGGACAGTTACTTATGACCAAAGTAGCCATTTTTGGTCTACGAAAGTCCAGACAGTAAATATCTGCCAATTTTGGACGCTTATATCTTTGCCATTAAATGGGTTAGCACCATTGTTTTTTTATAGTCTAAACGTGTTCTTAAATACCTTTCCAACGATATAAAATAAGTTTAAATTGTTGTTACGATCGTTCTAGGATAGTCTGTTAAACATATTAGAACATCATACAAATTGGACACATTTTTTGTAAAAATATGCATTGTTTGGACACTTATATCTTAATAATATCTTAGTCAATGTTTTTACATATCCTAAGAGTACTTTAAAAGACCTTTCTAATGATGTTGGTAGGTATCCTCTGCTAAAATGCTGTAATAGGTGGTCACTTTTGGCCAAAGTAACCAATTTTGGGTCCCCAAAATTTTCTAAGTCCGATGGGCGCAAGTGATGTTATTCAGATATTTTCGTATTTTGCGTGAAGGGTTCAGATTAACTTAGCCATCGATTTGATATATAAAACGGCTTCTGACTTTATGATAAATATAATTAATAGAATAGATATACATTTAAGCATTAAATTTATTCAACAAGATACAAAGGTTAGGGTTACGGTTAGGGTTATACAACGAGAGCCTCAGTCGTATACACAGATTTGGACTAAAAACGACAACAAAGACGAATTTTCGAGTAAGGGTTAACCGGTTTAAACCAGGGTTAAACCGGTTGAACCTGGGTTAAACCGTTTTATCCGGTTTAAACATTTGTGATCATTTGGATCATAACAAAGTGCAAAAAATTATAAAATGGAGCAAGAAACAATACAAGATTAGACGTTTTGCATCCAAACTGGCGTAATATTTCATATAGAATTTATCATTAATACATGAGAAGGAGGATATTTGTAGGCCTACAAAATGAGACCAAGTTCAAATAAATTGGTTCACAAATTAAAAAGATACAGCCCATTCAGATATGAATTTACTACACAAATCTTATGAGAACATTCTGGTCACGTGATATCTATTTTTAGAAAAATTCTCTTCTCTTCCCGCAAAATGCCTATACCCTAACCCTAACCCTAACCCTAACCCTAACCCTAACCCTAACCCTAACCCTAACCCTAACCCTAACCCTTGGGGTTAAAAAGGGTCAAACTTGTTAACCCCAATTTTACCCCAAGGGTTAAAAAGGGTCAACCTTTTTAACCCCAATTTTACCCCAAGGGTTAAAAAGGGTCAAACTTTTTAACCCCAATTTAACCCCAAGGGTTAAAAAGAGTCAAACGTTTTAACCCCAATTTAACCCCAATGGTTAAAAAGGGTCAAATTTTTTAACCTCAATTTAACCCCAACGGTTAAAAGGGGTAAAACTTTTAAACTCCAATGTTTTGCAAATTCACTCCTTTTATAGCCTCTATACTATATTAAAAAGCATAATTCAACACTTTTTCTTAAACAAGTGCGATATTTGAACCCTTATATCTTTGCTAATACCTCAGCTAAGACTAATGTCCTAATAAATTTAAAAAGAGCTCTAAAAGACCTTTCCAACGATATAAAATAAGCCATAAAAATAGTCCGATTTAGGCACAAAATGGACAGTTACTTATGACCAAAGTAGCCATTTTTGGTCTACGAAAGTCCAGACAGTAAATATCTGCCAATTTTGGACGCTTATATCTTTGCCATTAAATGGGTTAGCACCATTGTTTTTTTATAGTCTAAACGTGTTCTTAAATACCTTTCCAACGATATAAAATAAGTTTAAATTGTTGTTACGATCGTTCTAGGATAGTCTGTTAAACATATTAGAACATCATACAAATTGGACACATTTTTTGTAAAAATATGCATTGTTTGGACACTTATATCTTAATAATATCTTAGTCAATGTTTTTACATATCCTAAGAGTACTTTAAAAGACCTTTCTAATGATGTTGGTAGGTATCCTCTGCTAAAATGCTGTAATAGGTGGTCACTTTTTGGCCAAAGTAACCAATTTTGGGTCCCCAAAATTTTCTAAGTCCGATGGGCGCAAGTGATGTTATTCAGATATTTTCGTATTTTGCGTGAAGGGTTCAGATTAACTTAGCCATCGATTTGATATATAAAACGGCTTCTGACTTTATGATAAATATAATTAATAGAATAGATATACATTTAAGCATTAAATTTATTCAACAAGATACAAAGGTTAGGGTTAGGGTTAGGGTTATACAACGAGAGCCTCAGTCGTATACACAGATTTGGACTAAAAACGACAACAAAGACGAATTTTCGAGTAAGGGTTAACCGGTTTAAACCAGGGTTAAACCGGTTGAACCTGGGTTAAACCGTTTTATCCGGTTTAAACATTTGTGATCATTTGGATCATAACAAAGTGCAAAAAATTATAAAATGGAGCAAGAAACAATACAAGATTAGACGTTTTGCATCCAAACTGGCGTAATATTTCATATAGAATTTATCATTAATACATGAGAAGGAGGATATTTGTAGGCCTACAAAATGAGACCAAGTTCAAATAAATTGGTTCACAAATTAAAAAGATACAGCCCATTCAGATATGAATTTACTACACAAATCTTATGAGAACATTCTGGTCACGTGATATCTATTTTAGAAAAATTCTCTTCTCTTCCCGCAAAATGCCTATACCCTAACCCTAACCCTAACCCTAACCCTAACCCTAACCCTAACCCTAACCAACTAACCCTAACCCCAAGGGTTAAAAAGGGTCAAAATTTTTAACCCCAATTTAACCCTAAGGGTTAAAAAGGGTCAACCTTTTTAACCCCAATTTAACCCTTGGGGTTAAAAAGGGTCAAACTTTTTAACCCCAATTTAACCCTTGGGGTTAAAAAGGGTCAAACTTTTTAACCCCAATTTAACCCTTGGGGTTAAAAAGGGTCAAACTTTTTAGCCCCAATTTAACCCCAAGGGTTAAAAAGGGTCAAACATTTTAACCCCAATTTAACCCTAAGGGCTAAAAAGGGTCAAACTTTTTAACCGCAATTTTACACCAAGGGTTAAAAAGGGTCAACCTTTTTAACCCCAATTTAACCCTTGGGGTTAAAAAGGGTCAAAGTTTTTAACCCCAATTTAACCCTTGGGGTTAAAAAGGGTCAAACTTTTTATCCCCAATTTAACCCTTGGGGTTAAAAAGGGTCAAACTTTTTAACCCCAATTTAATCCTTGGGGTTAAAAAGGGTCAAACTTTTTAACCCCAATTTAACCCTTGGGGTTAAAAAGGGTCAAACATTTTAACCCCAATTTAACCCTTGGGGTTAAAAAGGGTCAAACTTTTTAACCCCAATTTTACCCCAAGGGTTAAAAAGGGTCAACCTTTTTAACCCCAATTTTACCCCAAGGGTTAAAAAGGGTCAAACTTTTTAACCCCAATTTAACCCCAAGGGTTAAAAAGAGTCAAACGTTTTAACCCCAATTTAACCCCAATGGTTAAAAAGGGTCAAATTTTTTAACCTCAATTTAACCCCAACGGTTAAAAGGGGTAAAACTTTTAAACTCCAATGTTTTGCAAATTCACTCCTTTTATAGCCTCTATACTATATTAAAAAGCATAATTCAACACTTTTTCTTAAACAAGTGCGATATTTGAACCCTTATATCTTTGCTAATACCTCAGCTAAGACTAATGTCCTAATAAATTTAAAAAGAGCTCTAAAAGACCTTTCCAACGATATAAAATAAGCCATAAAAATAGTCCGATTTAGGCACAAAATGGACAGTTACTTATGACCAAAGTAGCCATTTTTGGTCTACGAAAGTCCAGACAGTAAATATCTGCCAATTTTGGACGCTTATATCTTTGCCATTAAATGGGTTAGCACCATTGTTTTTTTATAGTCTAAACGTGTTCTTAAATACCTTTCCAACGATATAAAATAAGTTTAAATTGTTGTTACGATCGTTCTAGGATAGTCTGTTAAACATATTAGAACATCATACAAATTGGACACATTTTTTGTAAAAATATGCATTGTTTGGACACTTATATCTTAATAATATCTTAGTCAATGTTTTTACATATCCTAAGAGTACTTTAAAAGACCTTTCTAATGATGTTGGTAGGTATCCTCTGCTAAAATGCTGTAATAGGTGGTCACTTTTGGCCAAAGTAACCAATTTTGGGTCCCCAAAATTTTCTAAGTCCGATGGGCGCAAGTGATGTTATTCAGATATTTTCGTATTTTGCGTGAAGGGTTCAGATTAACTTAGCCATCGATTTGATATATAAAACGGCTTCTGACTTTATGATAAATATAATTAATAGAATAGATATACATTTAAGCATTAAATTTATTCAACAAGATACAAAGGTTAGGGTTAGGGTTAGGGTTATACAACGAGAGCCTCAGTCGTATACACAGATTTGGACTAAAAACGACAACAAAGACGAATTTTCGAGTAAAGGTTAACCGGTTTAAACCAGGGTTAAACCGGTTGAACCTGGGTTAAACCGTTTTATCCGGTTTAAACATTTGTGATCATTTGGATCATAACAAAGTGCAAAAAATTATAAAATGGAGCAAGAAACAATACAAGATTAGACGTTTTGCATCCAAACTGGCGTAATATTTCATATAGAATTTATCATTAATACATGAGAAGGAGGATATTTGTAGGCCTACAAAATGAGACCAAGTTCAAATAAATTGGTTCACAAATTAAAAAGATACAGGCCATTCAGATATGAATTTACTACACAAATCTTATGAGAACATTCTGGTCACGTGATATCTATTTTAGAAAAATTCTCTTCTCTTCCCGCAAAATGCCTATACCCTAACCCTAACCCTAACCCTAACCCTAACCCTAACCCAAACCCCTAACCCTAACCCTAACCCTAACCCTAACCCTAACCCAAACATTTTAACCCCAATTTAACCCTTGGGGTTAAAAAGGGTCAAACTTTTTAACCCCAATTTAACCCTTGGGGTTAAAAAGGGTCAAACATTTTAACCCCAATTTAACCCTTGGGGTTAAAAAGGGTCAAACTTGTTAACCCCAATTTTACCCCAAGGGTTAAAAAGGGTCAACCTTTTTAACCCCAATTTTACCCCAAGGGTTAAAAAGGGTCAAACTTTTTAACCCCAATTTAACCCCAAGGGTTAAAAAGAGTCAAAACGTTTTAACCCCAATTTAACCCCAATGGTTAAAAAGGGTCAAATTTTTTAACCTCAATTTAACCCCAACGGTTAAAAGGGGTAAAACTTTTAAACTCCAATGTTTTGCAAATTCACTCCTTTTATAGCCTCTATACTATATTAAAAAGCATAATTCAACACTTTTTCTTAAACAAGTGCGATATTTGAACCCTTATATCTTTGCTAATACCTCAGCTAAGACTAATGTCCTAATAAATTTAAAAAGAGCTCTAAAAGACCTTTCCAACGATATGAAATAAGCCATAAAAATAGTCCGATTTAGGCACAAAATGGACAGTTACTTATGACCAAAGTAGCCATTTTTGGTCTACGAAAGTCCAGACAGTAAATATCTGCCAATTTTGGACGCTTATATCTTTGCCATTAAATGGGTTAGCACCATTGTTTTTTTATAGTCTAAACGTGTTCTTAAATACCTTTCCAACGATATAAAATAAGTTTAAATTGTTGTTACGATCGTTCTAGGATAGTCTGTTAAACATATTAGAACATCATACAAATTGGACACATTTTTTGTAAAAATATGCATTGTTTGGACACTTATATCTTAATAATATCTTAGTCAATGTTTTTACATATCCTAAGAGTACTTTAAAAGACCTTTCTAATGATGTTGGTAGGTATCCTCTGCTAAAATGCTGTAATAGGTGGTCACTTTTGGCCAAAGTAACCAATTTTGGGTCCCCAAAATTTTCTAAGTCCGATGGGCGCAAGTGATGTTATTCAGATATTTTCGTATTTTGCGTGAAGGGTTCAGATTAACTTAGCCATCGATTTGATATATAAAACGGCTTCTGACTTTATGATAAATATAATTAATAGAATAGATATACATTTAAGCATTAAATTTATTCAACAAGATACAAAGGTTAGGGTTAAGGTTAGGGTTATACAACGAGAGCCTCAGTCGTATACACAGATTTGGACTAAAAACGACAACAAAGACGAATTTTCGAGTAAGGGTTAACCGGTTTAAACCAGGGTTAAACCGGTTGAACCTGGGTTAAACCGTTTTATCCGGTTTAAACATTTGTGATCATTTGGATCATAACAAAGTGCAAAAAATTATAAAATGGAGCAAGAAACAATACAAGATTAGACGTTTTGCATCCAAACTGGCGTAATATTTGATATAGAATTTATCATTAATACATGAGAAGGAGGATATTTGTAGGCCTACAAAATGAGACCAAGTTCAAATAAATTGGTTCACAAATTAAAAAGATACAGCCCATTCAGATATGAATTTACTACACAAATCTTATGAGAACATTCTGGTCACGTGATATCTATTTTAGAAAAATTCTCTTCTCTTCCCGCAAAATGCCTATACCCTAACCCTATTTTAGAAAAATTCTCTTCTCTTCCCGCAAAATGCCTATACCCTAACCCTAACCCTAACCCTAACCCTAACCCTAAACATTTGTGATCATTTGGATCATAACAAAGTGCAAAAAATTATAAAATGGAGCAAGAAACAATACAAGATTAGACGTTTTGCATCCAAACGGGCGTAATATTTCATATAGAATTTATCATTAATACATGAGAAGGAGGATATTTGTAGGCCTACAAAATGAGACCAAGTTCAAATAAATTGGTTCACAAATTAAAAAGATACAGCCCATTCAGATATGAATTTACTACACAAATCTTATGAGAACATTCTGGTCACGTGATATCTATTTTAGAAAAATTCTCTTCTCTTCCCGCAAAATGCCTATACCCTAACCCTAACCCTAACCCTAACCCTAACCCTAACCCTAACCCATCCAAACTGGCGTAATATTTCATATAGAATTTATCATTAATACATGAGAAGGAGGATATTTGTAGGCCTACAAAATGAGACCAAGTTCAAATAAATTGGTTCACAAATTAAAAAGATACAGCCCATTCAGATATGAATTTACTACACAAATCTTATGAGAACATTCTGGTCACGTGATATCTATTTTAGAAAAATTCTCTTCTCTTCCCGCAAAATGCCTATACCCTAACCCCTAACCCTAACCCTAACCCAAACCCTAACCCTAACCCTAACCCAAACCCTAACCCTAACCCTAACCCTAACCCTAACTCTTATGAGAACATTCTGGTCACGTGATATCTATTTTAGAAAAATTCTCTTCTCTTCCCGCAAAATGCCTATACCCTAACCCTAACCCTAACCCTAACCCTAACCCTAACCCTAACCCTAACCCAAACCCAAATTGGACACATTTTTTGTAAAAATATGCATTGTTTGGACACTTATATCTTAATAATATCTTAGTCAATGTTTTTACATATCCTAAGAGTACTTTAAAAGACCTTTCTAATGATGTTGGTAGGTATCCTCTGCTAAAATGCTGTAATAGGTGGTCACTTTTGGCCAAAGTAACCAATTTTGGGTCCCCAAAATTTTCTAAGTCCGATGGGCGCAAGTGATGTTATTCAGATATTTTCGTATTTTGCGTGAAGGGTTCAGATTAACTTAGCCATCGATTTGATATATAAAACGGCTTCTGACTTTATGATAAATATAATTAATAGAATAGATATACATTTAAGCATTAAATTTATTCAACAAGATACAAAGGTTAGGGTTAGGGTTAGGGTTATACAACGAGAGCCTCAGTCGTATACACAGATTTGGACTAAAAACGACAACAAAGACGAATTTTCGAGTAAGGGTTAACCGGTTTAAACCAGGGTTAAACCGGTTGAACCTGGGTTAAACCGTTTTATCCGGTTTAAACATTTGTGATCATTTGGATCATAACAAAGTGCAAAAAATTATAAAATGGAGCAAGAAACAATACAAGATTAGACGTTTTGCATCCAAACTGGCGTAATATTTCATATAGAATTTATCATTAATACATGAGAAGGAGGATATTTGTAGGCCTACAAAATGAGACCAAGTTCAAATAAATTGGTTCACAAATTAAAAAGATACAGGCCATTCAGATATGAATTTACTACACAAATCTTATGAGAACATTCTGGTCACGTGATATCTATTTTAGAAAAATTCTCTTCTCTTCCCGCAAAATGCCTATACCCTAACCCTAACCCTAACCCTAACCCTAACCCTAACCCTAACCTAACCCTAACCCTAACCCTAACCCTAACCCTAACCCTAACCCTAACCCTTGGGGTTAAAAAGGGTCAAACTTTTTAACCCCAATTTAACCCTTGGGGTTAAAAAGGGTCAAACATTTTAACCCCAATTTAACCCTTGGGGTTAAAAAGGGTCAAACTTGTTAACCCCAATTTTACCCCAAGGGTTAAAAAGGGTCAACCTTTTTAACCCCAATTTTACCCCAAGGGTTAAAAAGGGTCAAACTTTTTAACCCCAATTTAACCCCAAGGGTTAAAAAGAGTCAAACGTTTTAACCCCAATTTAACCCCAATGGTTAAAAAGGGTCAAATTTTTTAACCTCAATTTAACCCCAACGGTTAAAAGGGGTAAAACTTTTAAACTCCAATGTTTTGCAAATTCACTCCTTTTATAGCCTCTATACTATATTAAAAAGCATAATTCAACACTTTTTCTTAAACAAGTGCGATATTTGAACCCTTATATCTTTGCTAATACCTCAGCTAAGACTAATGTCCTAATAAATTTAAAAAGAGCTCTAAAAGACCTTTCCAACGATATGAAATAAGCCATAAAAATAGTCCGATTTAGGCACAAAATGGACAGTTACTTATGACCAAAGTAGCCATTTTTGGTCTACGAAAGTCCAGACAGTAAATATCTGCCAATTTTGGACGCTTATATCTTTGCCATTAAATGGGTTAGCACCATTGTTTTTTTATAGTCTAAACGTGTTCTTAAATACCTTTCCAACGATATAAAATAAGTTTAAATTGTTGTTACGATCGTTCTAGGATAGTCTGTTAAACATATTAGAACATCATACAAATTGGACACATTTTTTGTAAAAATATGCATTGTTTGGACACTTATATCTTAATAATATCTTAGTCAATGTTTTTACATATCCTAAGAGTACTTTAAAAGACCTTTCTAATGATGTTGGTAGGTATCCTCTGCTAAAATGCTGTAATAGGTGGTCACTTTTGGCCAAAGTAACCAATTTTGGGTCCCCAAAATTTTCTAAGTCCGATGGGCGCAAGTGATGTTATTCAGATATTTTCGTATTTTGCGTGAAGGGTTCAGATTAACTTAGCCATCGATTTGATATATAAAACGGCTTCTGACTTTATGATAAATATAATTAATAGAATAGATATACATTTAAGCATTAAATTTATTCAACAAGATACAAAGGTTAGGGTTAGGGTTAGGGTTATACAACGAGAGCCTCAGTCGTATACACAGATTTGGACTAAAAACGACAACAAAGACGAATTTTCGAGTAAGGGTTAACCGGTTTAAACCAGGGTTAAACCGGTTGAACCTGGGTTAAACCGTTTTATCCGGTTTAAACATTTGTGATCATTTGGATCATAACAAAGTGCAAAAAATTATAAAATGGAGCAAGAAACAATACAAGATTAGACGTTTTGCATCCAAACTGGCGTAATATTTGATATAGAATTTATCATTAATACATGAGAAGGAGGATATTTGTAGGCCTACAAAATGAGACCAAGTTCAAATAAATTGGTTCACAAATTAAAAAGATACAGCCCATTCAGATATGAATTTACTACACAAATCTTATGAGAACATTCTGGTCACGTGATATCTATTTTAGAAAAATTCTCTTCTCTTCCCGCAAAATGCCTATACCCTAACCCTATTTTAGAAAAATTCTCTTCTCTTCCCGCAAAATGCCTATACCCTAACCCTAACCCTAACCCTAACCCTAACCCTAACCAGGGTTAAACCGGTTGAACCTGGGTTAAACCGTTTTATCCGGTTTAAACATTTGTGATCATTTGGATCATAACAAAGTGCAAAAAATTATAAAATGGAGCAAGAAACAATACAAGATTAGACGTTTTGCATCCAAACGGGCGTAATATTTCATATAGAATTTATCATTAATACATGAGAAGGAGGATATTTGTAGGCCTACAAAATGAGACCAAGTTCAAATAAATTGGTTCACAAATTAAAAAGATACAGCCCATTCAGATATGAATTTACTACACAAATCTTATGAGAACATTCTGGTCACGTGATATCTATTTTAGAAAAATTCTCTTCTCTTCCCGCAAAATGCCTATACCCTAACCCTAACCCTAACCCTAACCCTAACCCTAACCCTAACCCAAGAAACAATACACGATTAGACGTTTTGCATCCAAACTGGCGTAATATTTCATATAGAATTTATCATTAATACATGAGAAGGAGGATATTTGTAGGCCTACAAAATGAGACCAAGTTCAAATAAATTGGTTCACAAATTAAAAAGATACAGCCCATTCAGATATGAATTTACTACACAAATCTTATGAGAACATTCTGGTCACGTGATATCTATTTTAGAAAAATTCTCTTCTCTTCCCGCAAAATGCCTATACCCTAACCCCTAACCCTAACCCTAACCCAAACCCTAACCCTAACCCTAACCCAAACCCTAACCCTAACCCTAACCCTAACCCTAACTCTTATGAGAACATTCTGGTCACGTGATATCTATTTTAGAAAAATTCTCTTCTCTTCCCGCAAAATGCCTATACCCTAACCCTAACCCTAACCCTAACCCTAACCCTAACCCTAACCCTAACCCAAACCCAAATTGGACACATTTTTTGTAAAAATATGCATTGTTTGGACACTTATATCTTAATAATATCTTAGTCAATGTTTTTACATATCCTAAGAGTACTTTAAAAGACCTTTCTAATGATGTTGGTAGGTATCCTCTGCTAAAATGCTGTAATAGGTGGTCACTTTTGGCCAAAGTAACCAATTTTGGGTCCCCAAAATTTTCTAAGTCCGATGGGCGCAAGTGATGTTATTCAGATATTTTCGTATTTTGCGTGAAGGGTTCAGATTAACTTAGCCATCGATTTGATATATAAAACGGCTTCTGACTTTATGATAAATATAATTAATAGAATAGATATACATTTAAGCATTAAATTTATTCAACAAGATACAAAGGTTAGGGTTAGGGTTAGGGTTATACAACGAGAGCCTCAGTCGTATACACAGATTTGGACTAAAAACGACAACAAAGACGAATTTTCGAGTAAGGGTTAACCGGTTTAAACCAGGGTTAAACCGGTTGAACCTGGGTTAAACCGTTTTATCCGGTTTAAACATTTGTGATCATTTGGATCATAACAAAGTGCAAAAAATTATAAAATGGAGCAAGAAACAATACAAGATTAGACGTTTTGCATCCAAACTGGCGTAATATTTCATATAGAATTTATCATTAATACATGAGAAGGAGGATATTTGTAGGCCTACAAAATGAGACCAAGTTCAAATAAATTGGTTCACAAATTAAAAAGATACAGCCCATTCAGATATGAATTTACTACACAAATCTTATGAGAACATTCTGGTCACGTGATATCTATTTTAGAAAAATTCTCTTCTCTTCCCGCAAAATGCCTATACCCTAACCCTAACCCTAACCCTAACCCTAACCCTTAACCCTAATCCTAACCCTAACCCTAACCCTAACCCATAGCAAAGAGATAATATTAATAATAATAATGGCAAAGCGGTATTCAGATACTAATACGGGTTCACGTACTTAATTGTAACGTATTGTGAATACGTTTTTTTACCATATGTCAAAAACGTGCTCCTTCACATATGTACATATATAAATATGTAATTTCTACAAAACAACGAATATTCGTAGCTTATTTGGATTTACAATTACACACTATCATTCACATTTATACACACGCATACACATTTACCGGTACAAACTTACATTGATACATACCACATATACAAATATATGCATACATGGAGACACACACTTACATGTATACATACACGTGCATGCGTAAAATAACATACATACACATATTTTTCACTTTCAAATATGTTTTATGATTAATGAGCTTATATAAGAATAAGGTATTTTGTGATAACCGGAAAATATATATATTTAATTCAATTTTATTTTATACGAATCTGGATAATAATAAGTATCAATATATGTCGTGAAAGTAAAACATTTCAAATATACTTGGATCTTACCTTTCATTCAGTACATTTCCTAAAATAATTCCATCTTCCGAGCAACATGTAAAATGGCTGCCAAAGGTCAGCACAAGCAATGTACATCAAATCAGAAAGAGGCTCATAAAATGCATAACTCAACTGTGACGAAATACATTAGTGGATCAATCCTAGCCCCGATCAAGATGGAATTTATGCTATTAACCCTAACCCTAACCCTAACCCAAACCCTAACCCTAACCCTAACCCTAACCCATCCCTAACCCTAACCCAAAATTCTCTTCTGAAGGCGCAAAATGCCTATACCCTAACCCTAACTCTAACCGTTTGAACCCAGTTTTAACCCAGTTTGAACCTTGAGAGGGTTAAAAAGAAACGGTCGGGTATTTTAGGGGTTAAACCGTTTGAACCCAGGTTAACCCCAGTTTGAACCCTGAGAGGGTTGAAAAGAAAAGGTCGGGTCGACTGTAAAAAAGGTTCAAACTGAATTCAAACTGTTTAACCCTACAATACCCGCTCCCTTCTTATATCAGCATCTCAGGGGTCAAACTGGGGTTAACCTGGGTTAAACCGTTTGAACCCGGGTAACCCCAGTTTGACCCTTGAGATGCTGATATAAGAAGGGAGTGGGTATTGTAGGGATAAACAGTTATAACTCATTAAATATTAATAAGACTTTAGATGTAAGTAAAATATTATGCAATTTATGTAAACCATGATAGTATTTAGTAAAATAAAATGATAGCAACATGTTTTATTTTCAATAGTCGCTACACTT
The DNA here is from genome assembly GCA_035048485.1 of Pteria penguin. Taxonomy (NCBI): domain Eukaryota; kingdom Metazoa; phylum Mollusca; class Bivalvia; order Pterioida; family Pteriidae; genus Pteria; species Pteria penguin. The sequence continues at coordinate 50,804,326 of CM068588.1, read as the reverse complement.
CTGATTTTCATATCCAAGTACTAATAATGGAGTAAAGTTCTAAATTTATTTTATTCCTAATTCTACATAAGCATTAATATTCTTCTGATCAGGCGGATCATAAATCAGTCTATTTTTGAATAGTAGCATTTTACCGCTTAAGTAGAATATTACCGCTCTGTTACTCCTAATTACCGCTTTTGAGACCCCTGATTACCGCTCGCAGGTCTCATTTTAACGCACTAAGTAGCAAATTACCGCTCTGCTACCTGAAAGTACCGTATTTCAAAGGCCATATTGTAAAAAAATCGAAGCGTAATAAATCAGTAATTACGCATTTAATATTAATACAACCTTGCATGTAAGTCATGAATTCTGTATTTAAACCTCTACACCAAGTCTGCCCCAAGTTATATAAGTGTAATAACTCATTAAATATTAATAAGACTTTAGATATAAGTAATATATTATGCAATTTATGTAAACCATGATACTATTTAGTAAAATAAAATGATTGGAACATTTTCTATTTTCAATAATCGCTACACTTCTGATTTTCATATCCAAGGACCAATAATGGAGTTAAGTTCTAAATTTATTTTATTCCTAATTCTACATAAGCATTAATATTCTTCTGATCAGGCGGATCATAAATCAGGGGAACCCATAGAAAAATATTTCTTAGAATGTTTTATAAGATATCTGTTCTGCAGAATAGTAATCTTGTCACGTGATGTCTATTTTTAGAAAATTCTCTTCTGAAGGCGCAAAATGCCTATACCCTAACCCAACCCAAACCCAAACCCTAACCCTAACCCTAACCCTAACCCTAACCAAACCCTAACCCTAACCCTAACCCCTAACCCTAACCCTAACCCCTAACCCTAACCCATTCAGTCCATTTCCTAAAATAATTCCATATTCCGAGCAACATGTAAAGAGGCTCATAAAATGCATTACTCAACTGTGACGAAATACATTAGTGGATCAATCCTAGCCCCGATCAAGAGGGAAGGTATGCTATTAACCCTAACCCTAACCCTAACCCTAACCTATCTGGATAATAATAAGTATCAATATATGTCATGAATGTAAAACATTTCAAATATACTTGGATCTTACCCTTCATTCAGTATGTTTCCTAAAATAATTCCATATTCCGAGCAACAAGTAAAATGGCTGCCAAATGTCTGCACAAATAATGTACATCAAATCGGAAAGAGGCTCATAAAATGCATTACTCAACTGCGACGAAATACATTAGTGGATCAATCCTAGCCCCGATCAAGAGGGAAGGTATGCTATTAACCCTAACCCTAACCCAAACCCTAACCCTACCTATCTGGATAATAATAAGTATCAATATATGTCATGAAAGTAAAACATTTCAAATATACTTGGATCTTACCTTTCATTCAGTACATTTCCTAAAACAATTCCATATTCCGAGCAACATGTAAAATGGCTGCCAAATGTCTGCACAAGTAATGTACATCAAACAGAAAGAAGCTCATAAAATGCATTACTCAACTGTAACAAAATAAATTAGTGGATCAATCCTAGCCCCGATCAAGAGGGAAGGTATGCTATTAACCCTAAACCCTAACCCTAACCCTAACCCTAACCCTAACCCCTAACCCTAACCCTAAACCTAACCCAAACCCTAACCTATCTGGATAATAATAAGTATCAATATATGTCATGAATGTATAACATTTCAAATTTACTTGGATCTTACCTTTCATTCAGTACATTTCCTAAAGTAATTCCATATTCAGAGCAACATGTAAAATGGCTGCCAAATGTCTGCACAAGTAATGTACATCAAATCAGAAAGAGGCTCATAAAATGCATTACTCAACTTTGACGAAATACATTAGTGGATCAATCCTAGCCCCGATCAAGAGGGAAGGTATGCTATTAACCCTATGACAGAAATACATTAGTGGATCAATCCTATCCCCGATCAAGAGGGAGGGTATGCTATTAACCCTAACTCTAACCCTAACCCTAACCCGCATCCAACCCTGACCCTAGTCTACAGGGGCGAGAGAGGTTAAAGGGTCTAAAGGGGCTAGAAGGTCTAATGGGGCTAGAAGGGTTAGAGGGTCTAAAGGGGCTAAAAGGTCTAAAGGGGCTAGAAAGGTCTAAAGGGCTAAACAGTGTAAAGGGTCTATAGGGGCTTAAGGGGTTAAAGGGTCTAAAGGGGCTAGAAGGTCTAAAGGGGCTAGAAGGGTTAGATGGTCTAAAGGGGCTAAAAGGTCTAAAGGGGCTAGAAAGGTCTAAAGGGCTAAACGGTGTAAAGGGTCTATAGGGGCTTAAGGGGTTAAAGGGTCTAAAAGGGCTAGAAGGTCTAAATGGCTAGAAGGGTTAGAGGGTCTAAAGGGGCTAGAAGGTCTAAAGGGGCTAGAAGGGTTAGAGGGTCTAAAGGGGCTAAAAGGTCTAAAGGGGCTAGAAAGGTCTAAAGGGCTAAACGGTCTAAAGGATCTATAGGGGCTTAAGGGGTTAAAGGGTCTAAAGGGCTAGAAGGTCTAAAGGGGCTAGAAAGGTCTAAAGGGCTAAACGGTGTAAAGGGTCTATAGGAGCTTAAGGGGTTAAAGGGTCTAAAGGGCTAGAAGGTCTAAAGGGGCTAGAAGGGTTAGAAGGGCCATTAGGTGGGTCTAAAGGGGCTAGAAGGTCTAAAGGGGCTAAAAAGGTTAGAAGGGCTAATATTATACAATAATATCAGGCCGACATTATAATGAAAATAGACATCAATATATCAATACATGTATATACATACAAATATACGTATAAGCATGTACATATGCAGTCTCAGGCAGATGCAGGTACAAAGAATTATAGCAAAGAGATAATATTAATAATAATAATAATGGCAAAGCGGTATTCAGATACTAATACGGGTTCACGTACTTAATTGTAACGTATTGTGAATACGTTGGTTTACCATACGTCAAAAACGTGCTCCTTCACATATGTACATATATAAACATGTAATTTCTACAAAACAACGAATATTCGTAGCTTATTTGGATTTACAATTACACACTATCATTCACATTTATACACATGCATACACATTTACCGGTACAAACTTACATTGATACATACCACATATACAAATATATGCATACATGGAGACACACACTTACATGTATACATACACGTGCATGCGTACAATAACATACCTACACATATTATTCACATTCAAATATGTTTTATGATTAATGAGCTTATATAAGAATTAGGTATATTGTGATAACCGGAAAATATATATATTTAATTCAATTTTATTTTATACCTATCTGGATAATAATAAGTATCAATATATGTCATGAAAGTAAAACATTTCAAATATACTTGGATCTTACCTTTCATTCAGTGCATTTCCTAAAATAATTCCATATTCCGAGCAACATGTAAAATGGTTGCCAAAGGTCTGCACAAGTAATGTACATCAAACAGAAAGAGGCTCATAAAATGCATTACTCAACTATGACAGAAATACATTAGTGGATCAATCCTATCCCCGATCAAGAGGGAGGGTATGCTATTAACCCTAACCCTAACCCTAACTCTAACCCTAACCCTAACCCGCATCCAACCCTGACCCTAGTCTATAGGGGCGAGAGAGATAAAGGGTCTAAAGGGGCTAGAAGGTCTAATGGGGCTAGAAGGGTTAGAGGGTCTAAAGGGGCTAAAAGGTCTAAAGGGGCTAGAAAGGTCTAAAGGGCTAAACGGTGTAAAGGGTCTATAGGGGCTTAAGGGGTTAAAGGGTCTAAAGGGGCTAGAAGGGTTAGATGGTCTAAAGGGGCTAAAAGTTCTAAAGGGGCTAGAAAGGTCTAAAGGGCTAAACGGTGTAAAGGGTCTATAGGGGCTTAAGGGGTTAAAGGGTCTAAAAGGGCTAGAAGGTCTAAATGGCTAGAAGGGTTAGAGGGTCTAAAAGGGCTAGAAGGTCTAAAGGGGCTAGAAGGGTTAGAGGGTCTAAAGGGGCTAAAAGGTCTAAAGGGGCTAGAAAGGTCTAAAGGGCTAAACGGTCTAAAGGATCTATAGGGGCTTAAGGGGTTAAAGGGTCTAAAGGGCTAGAAGGTCCAAAGGGGCTAGAAGGGTTAGAATGGCCATTAGGTGGGTCTAAAGGGGCTAGAAGGTCTAAAGGGGCTAAAAAGGTTAGAAGGGCTAATGGGTGTAAAGGGTCTATAAGGGCTAGAGGAGTTAAAGGGTCTAAAGGGGCTAGAAGGATTATAAGGGTGTATAGGGGTTAGAGGGTTCAAAGGGGTAGACGGATTATAAGGGTGTATAGGGGCTAGAGGAGTTAGAGGGTCTAAAGGGGCTAGAGGGGTAAGAGGGGCTGAAATAGCTAGATGGTCAGAACCCTAACCCTAACCCCTAACCCTAACCCTAACCCTCTCTCTATGGGAGGACTGATGTGACACCAGCTGCTTTCGTATTTTACACTCAAGTATCCGAGGTACAGAATGCCACTTTTTCTATTACAAAATGTACCTGTTATCTCGGGGGATAGGTTGTATAGGCATATATCATTACATATTCAAGTTTTAATGTATGTAGAGTTCAATATTTATAACATTCACATTTGAATATTTCATTATTGTGTAATTTTAATTATGTATTTGGAAAATTTTCAATTTAGAGTCTTTTTCAACCTTAGTTAAAATGATGGTCGTTATAAAACTGAACCCTGCAGTATTCCCCTACCTATAAGTGTTTTAATTGCTAATTGCCTTGTGATAATCTTACTTACAAGTTAAAATGATGGTGGTCAAAAACTGAACCCTGTGGTACCCCCCTACCTATAAGTGTTTTAAGTGCTAATTGTCCTATGATAATCTTGTATATATTTTTGAACGTGTTATCTTATCGCGGAGCAAGATCATGCTGTTTCAGAAAAATTATTTTGTAGTCGTAAATATAAATAACGGCCAATGTAGTAAAATTGATAATCAAGAAAATCTTAAGAATGGAGAATAAGTGGGCTGGTACAAAAGGCCTATACAAGTTTAATTTTGCAGTCGAACCAAATTAAAGTTAAAATAGTGTTGGTGAAAACACTGAACCTTGCGGCACTCCACTGCGTAGTATAAATGCTTTCAATGTTACAGATTCTAAGAATGTGTTTCATTATCGCAGAACAAGATAATGCTGCTTTCAAAAAACTTATTTCGTACTTACCTTGTATATTTTAGGATTGCAGATTCAAATTTTCAGTTGTGGGAACCCTCAACTCTGCCCGAGATCACTTCAGAAGACTGTGACAATGGTAGGTATTCTGTATAATTCATGCGAAGCATAGCGGCACATAGGGATTAATTCGTCCGGCGTACGTCTGTATGTATGTCAATATTTTACTTTGCGACCTTGATCTAGATGTTTGACCTACTTTTCATGAAATTTAAGATTGATAACTATTGATTAGTATGTGATAGGGCGTTGATGTTTTGCATGTGTACTTTTTGTGTCGCCTGCTAAGCATAACGGTACATAGTAATCATTATATCGGCGTCCTTCTGTTAGTCCCACTTTCAAATAATACACCCGCAGGTGGCACGTGTGTTCTTCTGGCCACTGCCATAACTAAAAACCAATACTTTTTATGGAAAGGTGTGCATTTAGACACACATCTCTGGTCAACATGCTTAATGTTACACGAAAGATTTTGTATTTTAACATGAATCTTACTCACACCACCAATTCTTTTACTTCATATGTTTTAATATTTATTTCAGAGTTTTCCACGGAGATATCGTTAGAATACATGAAGGCAAACTGGATAGGCGAGAAAGAAATCTCGGTAGCATTGGAGAAAATGAAGAAAGAGTTTGCACGAGAAGTACGGGATGAAATAGAAGAATGTAAGAGACAAATGCGCAAGGAATACGAAGAAAAGAGAAGTGAAGAAATAGAAGACATTAAGATAGAGATGAGGAGAGAATACGAAGAGAAGATTAAAAATATATCAATCGAAATGAAAGGTCAGTTGATAACTTTAGAAAAAGAGTTGATGCTTCAAATGAATAAAGCTATTGTGAAATATACAAATGAAGAAAATCAGAAAAGAACCAAAACCATAACTACTGTAAAGAACATTATAACAGTGAAGACAGCCGAAATCTATGACAAAATCTTACAGAGTTTAGAGAGGGCATCTTTTTCTCTGAAATTGCATGGAGAATCAAGCGCAGAGGAAACGATGGATACATCAAGAGGTGATACAGAATCCGCAACAACACCTCAGTCGGCAATGAGTATCCCTATTGAACACACCAGTAATCAGCCTATACCCAGCACATCCTCTACAAGGCCTCAGCCAGCAATACATACCATAACGCCTGTTTCTGAACATGCCAGTACATCCATATTTCTTGCTGCATCAACTACAAGTCCCCAACCGGCAGTACATACCAATGCAAAAATAGGAGTTCCATGTGATAAAAAACTTTGTAAACCGTGAATTTTGCGAATATCGTATAGGTTTTATGATAGTGCTTTACTGTTCGGGATGATATTTTCATTAAGATAGAAAAATATTACATTATCAGAGATCATGGTCAATAATAATTTTGTTTATCTTAATGTTTTCAAAGCGTGTATACCTTCCTTTAATGACGATCCTGACAGCAAATCACAATATCACTCACTATAGAGTAACATTGGCAATAACAGATCCCTAGCAAACTAGAGGTGAGACCAGGTGCCCGGGATATGTAGGTGTCTCCTAGTTGGCTAGTCACACCAAATGTAACCAATCATTTTTCTTTATATTTGGCAATGGTTATCCTACCGAGAGATTATGAGGTGTTCGAGGAGAATCAGCAATGAAAATTAAAAGTTTGAGGATTAGAAAGTCATTCATTTATTTATTACATACATTGCAAGTGTACATATGCTGCAATTTACTTTTTCCCATTGTGGGAAATCTAAAAGTAAAAATACGAAGCATCCCATTTAAGTTATTTGTCTATATTAAATTACAGCTCACTGCTGTTCATTTCTAACCCTTAGGCGAGCACATTTACTTTTCAAAGCATGAAATGATCTATCAGGGATGCCTTTTTCTCTGCACTTTTTCAAATACAGTTTATGTAAATTTCTAATGGACTGTCCATCGGCACTCAGTACTTGTTGCAAAATTCTCATTTCTACTGCATTCCAAGTAATATTACTTCTAGCAGGTACATGTCTAACAGGCATTGGTGCAATATCTTCTTGCACTGAAGGTTCGTCTGTGCATAGCATTACTATATCAAGTGGCTGAGGAATCTCTACGTCATCATGCACATCCGCCTGCATACTCTTAGTGGCATTTGTTACCATATTATACTTGATAGGTATATCATCGTGTACTCTATATACCTTTCTATTCAGATGACCTATCAGCAAGAAGGATGACAAGATTCGTAAACCTTTTAAATCAGCCTGGGAAAGTGGCATTGCCTTTTCGTACATGGACAATGAATGGTAATTAACATATGATCCATTCTGCAACAACGCTTCACAGGAAACAAAAGTTAGAACTTTGATAAGTGCTTTCCTGTCCAGTTCCATACCCCTAAGTCTGTTGCACACATCATGAATCCAGGGTAATGCATCAACATTAGATGGAAACCTACTCCTGAAAACCAAGTTTTCATCTTCCAATTCAGATATCACCTCTGAGGTCAAAATGTTTGCATCATAATAATTGTCATCAAATGTATTTTCCTCAAACAAAATTTTATACAGTTTCCTATTTGGCCAGCAAAATCGCTTGTTTCTGTATAAAGGAAAATACACAAAGTTGAGGTTCAAGACACCAGCAGTAATGATGTCACAAACATTCTTGTTGGCATCCAGTCACATTTGTATGGCTCTGCCAAATGTAAACGGGAAGGTAAACATCTCTTTTTTACTTAGTTCCTTACTGAGTCGATCCAAAGTAATACTTCCTGCGCACTCTCCCCATTCTGGGACATTAGGTTTCCTCAAGTCGGAAAGTAATGTAGGAATGGGATCTTTATCTCGTAAAGATTTCAAATCCTCGATCAAGACCATCAGTGTCCTGTTACCAAGTACAACATCCTTACAGTTTAAGAAATCTCCATAGGAAAATATCCTTCGGATACGCTGCTGTTGAATTGCAGAAGCAGTCCAATGTTGAAGGGGAGGAGGTGCATGCTCATCAATAGCACTTTCCGTGCTTGGCTCTAGGGCAAGAAATCCTTGCCTGCATGTTATGGACCTATTATTACTTCCATCACCAGGTCCTAAATTTGCAGCTAAGACAGAGTCTGTATTGGAATGAAGTTTTCCCCACCAAAATAGTTCATTACACAGCTCATACTGATAAGATTTCCATGCCGGTAACAACTTTCCTTGTCCTACGTGCTCATGTAACAAGCTCTGCAAGGTGCCGTGAATGTGGTAAGCGATCATTTTCATAGTGTATATGAAACTCAGCATTTTCCCGTCAATGTGAACGTTCTCCTTGAAGGGTACAAAAATATGGTATTTCTCTATAAAAGCTTGCAAATAGACTTCAGATAACAGATCTTTTCCATTAAGTTGCAAAGGTATTTCATCTAGGGCAATAATCATTTCAATACGAACAGAAGTAATTCTAGTCAGTTTATTGGATTTTTGAAGAGATGCATCAAGGTACTCCTTTGCTTGTTTGGATAAATAAGCACTACTGTTACAGTTTAAAAGACCGCAAGTGGTAATCATTCCTGAAACAGAATGTCTTGATCCATTGTACATATGGGGAGTATCAGCGTATAATTGAACGAAACGAATTTCACCAGGAAAACGGCATATGTTTCTCAAGTCGCTTGAGATATCCATGGGTCTTCCGTCTAAGTTACTCTGGAAATTGCTGCATTCTCTTAAAGTTAAAATTAGTCTTATACTTCCTCGAGTACCAACTACTTCCTGTATTCCACTGGTGAAGAAGAAGAGATGAAAGTCTTTGTCCGTACTACGGTAGGTAACAGCAGCATGAGCAGTCATGTTTGAAATTAGTTCCAGCACAAAATCGTTTCTCAACTGCATTGTAGACGTCTCCCTTTCGCCAAAGCGAAAGGCAACTACTCGTAATTCGTGGTGAACAGGTACATTGCACAAATACAATGCAGTATCTAAAAGTCCAAGAATGAATTCCTGGTCTTTCGACAAAATTCTCCATCATCTTTACATCTTTACTTTTTTATTGTATCCCGACACATGTCTTCAGGGGGTAACATTCGTAAAAGATTCTCAAAATTGGATTTAAATTCCTTGAAAACTTTCAATATCAAGTCCTGGTACTTGTACTTGTTTGGCATTGAGTAAGAACTTGGGATATTGTTCACTGGAAGCACTACAACATTCACTTGCCAGCCATTGGCGCTAAATAATTGCATACCGAGACATTTACAGATGATTTGTCGAGAAGTATAGGTCATTTCTGTTAAATGTACATGCTTTTTTATTATGTTAAACATAGGTATCACACTTCTTATTCCGTTAGGGATCATGTTCATGTAATGAACGTCGAAAAGTATGGCATTCAGAGATTTCAGGTCTAATACCATGCCATCTATGTCAAGTTCAGTGTCAAACATTAAGATTTGCTCTCCGTATGTAGCATTCGCATTTCTAGCTATGAAAAAGTTGTCATCATTTCTATGTAAAAACTCTTCAACTGTACTATATTGGCTGCACAATTGTAGAAAGCTAGTAGCATTTTCTGATGCTGTGACCGTGAATACCTCAGGTGTGTCCATTGTAATTCAGTCTGAAATATAATTAAAATTTCGTTATATGTTAGTCACAAGTAATGGCCCTATCTGAATGATAAGGCCACAATCACTAACGTTGCGTAGACTTGTATTTTTCATTAACAAAATGATCAGCACGATTCTAAGCATTTCGGCGAGAATTGGAATGAATATTTTTAATATATAGTCACTAAAGAAATGTTTGGCAATGAAAACTTACCCCCGATTTGCCGTCTGTATGCTCTACTAACATTTTTACTTACCTGGGTTAAAATTGGCGGTTTTATTATTTGTAGTCGGAATCATCCACACGTTTGCATAATTGCAATCTGTAAGCAGCATCAAACGTGTGGATGATTCAGACTAAATATAAACAAACCGGCCAATTTGATATAGGTTGGGGAAAGATGTGTATAGAGCATTCAGACGACATATCGGGGGCAAGTTTTTCTTGCCGAACATTTATTTAATGTCTATATATTAAAGATATTCACTCCAATTCTCACCAAAATGCGTAGAATCGTATCGAACATTTCATTTATGAAACGTGCAGGTCTACGCAACGTAAGGAATTGTGGTCCTATCATCATCACAATAGCTGTAGATAGGACCACGACTTGCTGCCAGTTATATCTATGGTATGTGTGTCTATAAGGAAGAATGTACCTGTGTGTGTACATAAGTAGCTTTTCAGTCCTAAGAATTTGTTTGAAATGTTGTATCTGACATTTGCAATTATTTTGGTAAAGGAGACGACACAAACCCTAAACACAATTCCATTAATACGACAATTCCTTCTAAGTGGCTAGAAACCAAGAATAGTTACCCATGGGTTAGGGTTAGGGTAAGTCTAAACCTAATCCTAAGATCGGTGTGAAGTGTCTACAGTATCTGTCTGGATGTACAGGGGTTAGAAGGTTTAGGTGTGTGTAGGATTAGGAAGTGTGAAGGGGCTCAAAGGCTTCGAGAGTCTAAATATTCTAGACGGACTAGAGAATGCAATGTGGCAGGAAGAACATGAAGGTGTACAGGGGCTATAAGGTCTAGAGGGGTTTGAAAGGTAAGATGAACTTTGGGTGTTGAGGTGATAGAAGGTCTAGGATATATGTGGACTAGAAGGAATAGACGGCTTCAAGGGTTAAGGCTTGAACAAATACAGGGGCTAGAAGTGCTTGGAGGATTATAAGTGTTATGGAGGTTGAAGGAATAGAGGGCCAGAAGGTTTAGTGGGGCAAGAAGGGTTTATGTGTAGAGGACCCAGAAGGTCTAGTGGGGCTAGAAGGGTTTATAGGTGTAGAGGGGTCAGATGGTCTGATGGGGCTAGAAGGTGTACAGGGGTTAGAAGGTCTAAATGGTCCTGAGGGACTAAAAGGGTCTAGTGGGGCTAGAAGGGTTTAAAGGTGTGGAGGGGCCAGATGGTCTGATAGGGCTAGAAGGTTTACAGGGGTTACAACGTCTAAATGGTCTTGAGGGGCTAAAGGGGTCTAGTGGGGCTAGAAGGGCTTGAAGGTATATAAGGGCTAGAAGGTTTAGAAGGGCTAGAGGGGTTAGAGTGTCTATAATGTCTATGCGGGCTATAGGGCAAACATAGCTACAAAGATTAGGGACTTTAAGGTGTAGAGGAGCTAGGTCTATAGGGTCTAGTGTCGAAAGAATATTGTATGTGTAAAAGGGAACGAGTTAGTGTGAGGGCTTAACTAAAGTGTTCAAAAGCCAGAGGAGCTTAGAGGGGTAGAATTCAACGAAACATAATAGTCTAGCACCATCAACGTCTGCTGTAATTAATAACATGGACCATACATGCATGTTTCGGGAAACAAACACTCATAAATGACCCTACATCACTAGATTGTTAAAGTAGGTTAAATACTTTATGTAGAAGATACAGGTAAACATTGAGGATTACATGGTCAAGGCAAAGCAAATTGGTTTATATTATAGGATTACTTTTATAACATAGATGATTACATTCTCCGAGAATCACATCTTATTCTATTTATGCACAGCTTAATATATTATAGTTGTTTGTGAGTGACTCTATATGTCGGGATCAATTTTATGTTGGTTTAAACAGGATTTATTGTAGAAAATACACATAATAGATATGAAGATTATATATATGCATTATGATAGGGATTGAGCAGCAAGCAAATAGCTTATATAAAGCTCTCTCCCTTTGTACAATGGTATTATTATACAATGATATCAGGCCGACATTATAATAAAAATAGACATCAATATATTAATACATGTATATACATACAAATATACGTATAAACATGTACATATGCAGTCTCAGGCAGATGCAGGTACAAAGAATTATAGCAAAGAGATAATATTAATAATTATAATAATGGCAAAGCGGTATTCAGATACTAATACGGGTTCACGTACTTAATTGTAACGTATTGTGAATATGTTGGTTTACCATATGTCAAAAACGTGCTCCTTCACATATGTACATATATAAACATGTAATTTCTATAAAATAACGAATATTCGTAGCTTATTTGGATTTACAATTACACACTATCATTCACATTTATACACACGCATACACATTTACCGGTACAAACTTACATTGATACATACCACATATACAAATATATGCATACATGGAGACACACACTTACATGTATACATACACGTGCATGCGTACAATAACATACATACATTATTCACTTTCAAATATGTTTTATGATTAATGAGCTTATATAAGAATTAGGTGTATTGTGATAACCGGAAAATATATATATTTAATTCAATTTTATTTTATACCTATCTGGATAATAATAAGTATCAATATATGTAATGAATGTAAAACATTTCAAATATACTTGGATCTTACCTTTCATTCAGTACATTTCCTAAAATAATTCCATATTCCGAGCAATAAGTAAAATGGCTGCCAAATATCTGCACAAGTAATGTACATCAAATCAGAAAGAGGCTTATAAAATGTATTACTCAACTGTGACGAAATACATTAGTGGATCAATCCTAGCCCCGATCAAGAGGGAAGGTATGCTATTAAACCTAACCCTAACCCTAAACCCTAACCCTAACCCTAACTTACATTGATACATACCACATATACAAATATATGCATACAAAGAGACACACACTTACATGTATACATACACGTACATGCGTACATTAACATACATACACATATTATTCACATTCAAATATGTTTTGTGATTAATGAGCTTATATAAGAATTAGGTATATTGTGATAACCGGAAAATATATATATTTAATTCAATTTTATTTTATACCTATCTGGATAATAATAAGTATCAATATATATCATGAATGTAAAACATTTCAAATATACTTGGATCTTACCATTCATTCAGTACATTTCCTAAAATAATTCCATATTCCGAGCAACATGTAAAATGGCTGCCAAATGTCTGCACAAGTAATGTACATCAAATCAGAAAGAGGCCCATAGAATGCATTACTCAACTTTGACGAAATACATTAGTGGATCAATCCTAGCCCCGATCAAGAGGGAAGGTATGCTATTAACCCTAACCCTAACCCTAACCCCTAACCCAAGCCCCGATCAAGAGGGAAGGTATGCTATTACCCTAACCCTAACCCTAACCCAAACCCTAATTAAATGAATGCTAATTTTTGGTAGCAATAAATATAAGCTGATAGGATTAGGGTTTAGGATTGAGGTTTAGGAATGGGACCTTTGGGGCTAGAAGGGTCGGAGGCATGGTAACATAGAGGTCATAAAAGGTTTTTTCCAAAAACGTAAGTTGTCTGCTACTTAGAGAAAATCTGTTTTCAACTAGGGTTAGGGTATAATAAGGGCTCTCGAACCCAGGTTTCTGGCTGTAAAGGTTTCTCTCCTAATCCTCTTTTGCCATCTAAATCCTTTTCCTAACCCTCTTAAACCTAAAAAATCTTTGATTTTGCGCAGAGATCCTAGAAGATAACCCCCAACTAACCCTAACCTCTAAGTCAACTTAAAAATTTTGGCGATATTGGAGGATAAATTTTTTTTTCAAGATTTGACTATGTCATTTGATAGGCCTTAGGGGGAAACCAAACCCTATGAAAGGGTTTTTTTCCTCCCCCAAATAAGAGGGAAAATGGGGGTCAAAGTTGTCAAAATGTAGCAAATTACCGCTTAGGTCAAATTACGTTCTTTTTTTTTCTAAGGTCAAGGTTTAGACCTAAACCGAGGGGTAATTCAAATTTTTTTTTTAGGTTTAGGGAAAATGGAATGTCCTCTAGAGGTTCATAGAAGGACATCCATTTATCAGTATATTTAGACCTCTTTTTAATAGGTTTCCCATAGTAGCAAATTACCGTTGTCCAAAATTACACATTTTTAAGGTAGCATTTTACCGCTCGGACCAGTCCGCAATGTGATTAGAGCCAGTTGGACCCCTTCCAATTTAGATGCAGACCTCTTTTGGGTACCAATTGATAAGTCTAGCCCCTGGCTATTGTTACAGGAAGAATCAAATGCTCACGATTTTTTAAAATATTTTAATACCCCATAGCGCAGAGTGTTTTTGGTGGTTTTCCACATTTTTGAACTATTTGGTCCATTGAATATCTAAAAGGTTCTGTAAGCGAGGACCAAGATATTTACAAGGCATAGAGGTCTGATCTAGGACTACAAAATCACGCAAACTCGGTTTCTTAATCTTCACTGGTAAAAAAGTTATAGCACTTGTTTCAAGTAGACCTGTTTTTTATGAAGCGAAAATAGGTATTGCTGAATGATGACCTAGTTAAGACCCCTTACTTTCAAAGTAGGACTTCCTAACTTTTTCACATCTTAAGTTGAGGACTTCTTAACTTAAAACTAAAAAATGATGTTTTGGAAAAGAAAAGAAATGGTCCAATTTTTTTTTTTTTGATTTTTGCTTATATATGACCTATATATAGAAGGAATGACACCCCAAAGTGCATATTTTTTTACGAGGACATTATTATACTTGGGAAACTAGTCTTTACATATAATGAAGTTCTACCCGCGACGCATCTTTGAAAAAATATTCATGATTATCCAAATAATTTTAGACCATAACCCTAGGTGGTCTACTTGGACTATATTTTAGTCCTTTTCCCTCATCTACGTGTCCACGCTGTCTTTGAAAATTGAAAAAAAATATAGTTGCCATTGTCATTTTCCAAAAGTAATACCATGTGCTGAAAGTGTTTGAACCTAAGTCCACACACACTTAAAATCAGAGGCCCCAGGAGTCAGGTCAAGTAGAAATGAGGTCAACAACTTTGACCTTTTTTGTCAATTCAGCGGTACTTTGCTACTTAGGTAGCAAATTACCGCTTAGGTAGCAAATTAACGCTTTCAGGTAGCAAATTACCGTTTTACCCTAAGTAGCAAATTAACGCTTTCAGGTAGCAAATCACCGCTTTAGGTAGCAAATTACCGTTTTCCCTATTAAGCGGTATTTTGCTACCTAAGTAGCAAATTAACGTTTAGGTAGCAGATTACCGCTTTTACTTATAACACTTTTTTTTACTACTTCAATAAAAACTTGGGGTTAATTTATCACGTTCCTTGGGGTTACCGTTAGGGTTGGGATTAGGATTAGGAATAGAAATAAGACTTAATTCAAAGGCTGAGATATGGTTGAATAATGATATACTTCTATGATATTGTTCAATATATCATTTATGACTTACATGCAAAGTTTCATTAATATGCATTGTATAAGTACTGAGTTATGACCCTTAGAAATATTAACATATAGCCTATGACATTGCATAAAATATAACCCTAACCCTTCTTCACTGAAAATAAAGTTGTTTTTTGATAAAAGTCCAAGACAATTGCATAAGTATATAATATGAAATATACAAAGTATTATACATCTTATAAAAGGTAATAAATAGTTGATCATATACATGTACAATTACCCCTAATGCTCCTTTTGTGAAGGAGATTTAACATCCACCCCCCCCCCCCATAAGTCGGGGAAATCACTGTTCAAGCCAGGGTATGATTAAACACATCCTAAGGGAGTTACATGCCGATTTTGAGCCCAATAGGGCCATTATATACCGTGCCACAACGCTTAGACAACTTCAAAATATTATGGAGAGCGCGGATGTGAGAGAAAGCCCCATTCTAAAACTTGGAATAACCAGATTTCCATATTATGTATAACAATATGCAACCTATCTCAATGAAATTTGACACATTTTTCATATTTACCAATATCTAGAATATATGTAAAATTCATTGGGATATCTCAAGAAATAAAGATTTTATGCCTCTTTAGGTTGTTGCAAATAATGACATTTATGTGAAATTTTGGACATACAGATTCCCATAATTTTTATAGAAACATGCAGCCTACCCCAATAAAATTTTAAATATATCTTATATATACAAATATGTGCAATTTTGGACATACAGATTCCCATAAATTTTATAGAAATAGGCAGTCGATCTCAATGAAATTTTAAATATATCTTATATATGCAAATACCTAGAATATATGTAAAATTCCGTGGGATATCTCAAGAAATAAAGATTTTATATATCTTTAGGTTATTGCAAATAATGACATTTCTGTTAAATTTTCGACATACAGATTTCCATAATATTTATAGAAATATGCAACCTATCTCAATGAACTTTTACACATATCTCATACCTACCAGTATCTAGAATATATATAAAATTCATTGGGATATCTCAAGAAATACAGATTTTATACCCCTTCAGGTTATTGCAAATAAAGACACAGTTTTGCATTGTCATTGAGGCAGTAAGAGTCTCCTCCATCCCCATCCCCTTATCAGAGCAGTGCATTGTGATTGGGATGCAATACATCTTGAGATATAGCTCGCTAAACTTGTCCAATTTCCGCGATTTTGGCCATTTTTAACACATGTTGTAAAAACTTCGAGAACTTAGTGGTTGAATATGGGGTATTCTATGTATTTTTTGACAAAAGTGTCAAATGTAACCCTTCATTCCTTTGTTATATATTACTCAATGAAATACATTAGTAGACCTATGAAATTTATATAGATTAATGTTCTAATATAGGGCTATGTAACCGTGGAATTACTTGTCTGTATCTCAAAAACACCTTGAGATATAGCTCACTAAACTTGTATAATTTCGGCGATTTTGGCCATTTTTAACACACAATGTTTACTGCCCTCTACCGGAAAAACTAGGCGTTTGTAGACATATATCCAGGGCATCTTTTTTTTGTAGCTTTAGACCAGATATACAATATATCAAAAAATCAGCACCCTTCATATAGGCGAAAATTTGAGAACTTAATGATTGAAAATGTGGTACTGTTTGATATTTTAAGACAAAGTGTGACATGTGTCAGATTTCTAAGGTTTATAACTCAGTAACTAATCATTTCATATTACTAAAACTTTGCATGTAAGTCATGAATTATATATTAAACAATACCATAGAATTATATGATTACCATTCTAACATAATAAGACGTACAACTCTGACAAGTCTGCATTTCATGCAATTTCATGGGCCATATTGTAAGATTTCTAAGTGTCGTAACTCAGTAACTAATTATTTTATATTACTAAAACTTTGCATGTAAGTCATGAATTATGTATTAAACATTATCATAGAATTCTATGATTATTAATCTGAAATAATAAGACTTTCACCTATGATAAGACTGTACTTTATGCAATTTCATAGGCCATCTTGTTAGATTTCGAAGGGTCATAACTCAGTAATTAATCATTTTATATTACTCACACTTTGCATGTAAGTCATGAATTATGCATTGAACAATTCCATATAATTATATGATTACCATTCTAACATAATAAGATTTACTATTGTGACAAGTCTGTATTTAATACAATTTCATAGGCCATACTGTAAGATTCTAAGGGTCATAACTCAGTAACTAATCGTTTCATATTAATAAAACTCTGCATGTAAGTCATGAATTATATATCAAACAATACCATAGAATTTTATGATTACCATTCTGAAATGCTAAGACTTTCACCCGTGATAAGACTATACTTAATGCTATGTCATAGGCCATCTTGTTAGATTTCAAAGCGTCATTACTCAGTAACTAATCATCTAGACTTACTGAAACTTTGCATGTAAGTCATGATTAATGTATTGAACAATACCACAGAATTATATGATTACCATTCTAACATAATAAGAGTAACAACTGTGATAAGACTGCTATTGCAGTGTCACATTCCATATTGTAAGATTTCTAAGGGTCATTACTCAGTAACTAATCATTTGAAATTACTAAAACTTTGCATGTAAGTCATGAACTATATATTGAACAATACAATAGAATTGCACCCTTATCATTCTAAAATACTAAGACTTACAACTCTGACAAGTCTGCATTTCATACAATCTCATAGGTCATATTGTAAGATTTTTAAGGGTTATAACTCAGTAACTAATCATTTTATATTACTAAAACTTTTCATATCAGTCATGAATTATTTATTTACCAGAGAATTCTATGATTACTATTCGAAAATAATAAGCCTTTCACCTGTGATAAGACTGTACATTATGTAATTTCATAGACCATCTTGTTAGATTTAGAAGAGTCATAACTCAGTTACTAATTATTTCATATTACTAAAACTTTGCATGTAAGTCATGAATTATGTATTGAACAATACTATATAATTATATGATTATCATTCTAACATAATAAGATTTACAACTGTGATAAGTCTGTACTTTATGCAGTTTCATATTCCATAATGTAATATTTCTAAGGGAGATTACTCAATAACTAATCACTTAAAATTAATAAAACTTTGCATGTAAGTGATGAATTATGTATTAAAGAATATCATAGAATTGTATTCTTTCCATTTAAAAATACAAAGACTTACAACTGTGACAAGACTGTATTTAATACAATTTCATAGGCTATATTGTTAGATTTCTAAGGGCATAACTCAGTAACTAATCATTGTATATTGCTAAAACTTTGCATGTAAGTCAGTGATTAATTTCAAGTTTATATAAAAATATTAAAGAAAATGCTATTATATCATTAGATAACACATAGTTAATGACTAACATGCAAAATATAATAATTTTTATAGAAATATGCAGCCGATCTCAATGAAATTTTACACATTTCTCATATTTACCAATATCTAGAATATATGTAAAATTCATTGGGATATCTCAAGAAATAAAGATTTTATACCTCTTCAGGTTATTGCAAATAATGACATTTCTCTTAAGTTTTGGACATTCAGATTTCCATAATTTTTATAGAAATAGGCAACTTATCTCAATGAACTTTTACACATATCTCATACCTACCAATACCTAGAATATATATAAAATTCATTGGGATATCTCAAGAAATACAGATTTTATACCCCTTCAGGTTATTGCAAATAAAGACCTTTATGTTAAATTTTTGTCATCCAGATTTCCATAGTTTTTATAGAAATATGCAACCTATCTCAATGAAATTTTACACTTTAATCATATTTACCAATATCTACAATATATGTAAAATTCTGTTTTGTCATTTGGGGCAGTAACCCCCACCCCCAACCCCGGCCGTATCACAGTTGTGCATTGTCATTGAGGTAGTAAGAGTCTCCTCCATCCCCATCCCCTTATCAGAGCAGTGCATTGTCATTGGGATGCAATAGTCTCCTCCATCCCCACCACAATATCATATCGTTACATTGTCATTGATGTTTGAAATTTTAAAAGTTTAAAATTCCTAAGTCGTACAACCTGTTGAATCATGATCTCAGAAAGGTAACTCTAACCACCAGTAGCACGTTACCGTTACCGGTAACAATTACCGTTTAAAACGGCACATTTTACCGTTTAAAATTTAAATATTTTTCTTAAATAAAAAAAAAGTTAGATTTTTTTTAAATGTCATAATGGTTAATAAATTATCAAAATTTCACCATAAAAATATCACCGAGTCTTTAAAAAACCTAATCCTAACCCTAACCCTAACCAAAATTTTTTAAAAATGTTATTACCGTTTTCATCGAAATAGTTAAGTTTTTTTGGACCCTAACCCTACACAGTTATACTTATGATATTTAAACGGTTTAAATGTCAACATTTAAATGATATCATGCGTTTTAAAAATATCTAAAAAGATTTTCCATTCTTCCAAATAAAGTGCAGAGGGTTAGTCCGTGAAAAAAGGGTGTTTCAAAAAGGGGTGACTTTTGGGTAGGATGGGGTTATGATATTTTTTTTTCGTTTTTGGATTAAATATGATTTCTATATAATAATACAATCCCCTAGCTACAACATGTTTGAATATCAGACCCATAGCTGTACTCTGTGACCTCGGGATTAGGTTTTGGAAAAGTTGTGTTGGAGGTGAGTTTCAAAAATAAAAATCAGTTTCGATCATGTCATTCAGTGGGAAATCTTCTGAAACGGATAGAATTCGAACCCCCCGCCATCAAGCCTCAACAATAAAGAAAGTAGAAAAACTTAGAAAATTTCGATGGTAACATTTTATCGTTGTGTTACTTATCACTACCGCTACTCAGGTAACAAATAACGCTTTTCAAGTGGCAAATTACCGTTTTTCAAGTAGCAAATTCCCGCTAAAGTAGCAAATTAACGTTTCGTTACTAGGGTTAGGGTTAGGGTTAGACTTACCGTTAGACTTTACCGTTTTTGCTCCCTGAAATTGCCGTGCATCCAACCCTAACCCTAACCCTTAACCCTAACCCTAACCTAACCCTAACCCTAACCCTAAAATGGCTGCTAAATGTCTGGACAAGTAATGTACATCAAATCAGAAAGAGCCTCATAAAATGCATTACTCAACTGTGAGGAAATACATTAGTGGATCAATCCTAGCCCCGATCAAGAGGGAAGGTATGCTATTAACCCTAACCCTAAAACTAACCATAACCGTAACCCATAACCCTAACCCTTGTTGAGGGGTGTATAATGTCTATGCGAGCTATAGGGCAAACATAGCTACAAAGATTAGGGACTTGAAGGTGTAGAGGAGCTAGTTGTATAGGATCTAGCGTCGAAAGAATATTGTATGTATAAAAGGGAAAAAGTTAGACTGAGGGTTTAACTAAAGTGTTCAAAAAGCCAGAGGAGCTTAGAGGAGAAGAATTTAGCGAAACATTAAGAGTATAGCACCATCAACGTCTGATGTAATTAATAACATGGACCATACATGCATGTTTCGGGAAACAAACACTCATAAGTGACCCTACATCACTAGATTATTAAAGTAGGTAAAATAGTTTATGTAGAAGATACAGGTAAACATTGAGGGTTACATGGTCAAGGCGGGGCAAACTGGTTTATATTATAAGTTTGCTTTTATGACATAGATGATTACATTCTCCGAGAATCACATCTTATTCTATTTATGCACAGCTTAATATATTATAGTTGTTTGTGAATGACTCTATATGTCGGGATCAATTTTATTTTATACCTATCTGGATAATAATAAGTATCAATATATGTCATGAAAGTAAAACATTTCAAATGTACTTAGATCTTACCAATCATTTCAGTACATATCCTAAAATAATTCCATCTTCCGAGCAAAATATAAAATGGCTGCCAAATGTCTGCACAAGTAATGTACATCAAATTAGAAAGAGGCTCATAAAATGCATTATTCAACTGTGACGAAATACATTAGTGGATCAATGCTTGCCCCGATCAAGAGGGAGGGTATGCTATTAACCCTAACCCTAACCCTAACCCCTAGCCCTAACCCTAACCCCTAACTCTAACCCTAACCACTGTAATTGCCTGAGATAAAGCTTTCAAGACTTATGTATTTTATTTCTGTATAAAGTACATTGATCGGTGACGTCATTGCACCCCATATTTGACCCACATTTCAACACAGAAAGCGATGTTTGGCAGACTTTTTATTGTTATGCTAATGGCGTCATAATGAAATGTTCGACATTTCAAAAATTGCATGACGTCATTAAAGTCGTATTTTGCGCTAAACTGCTTGACATTCGACGAAAGTATGTCATTCTGGATAAACCTTACGTTGTCATGAGACACAGGATGTTTCTTTCAATTTATAACTTCCTTCCGGAATGATTTAATGATGCAGTTTATAAATAGGAAAAGGAAGTTTCCAGTATGATACTTTGGAGTTAAAAGCGCATTATATCTAATAAATGCATCAACCATTGTACTTTATTCCTGCATGAAAACACAAAATAAAACACTTATTCTATATTTAAATTAATAGACTTCTGTGTTGTTTTTTATGTTGATAGTTGAGTATTTCATACCTATCAAGTTTCATTAAAAACGTTCAATCAGTTCTGAAGGAAAAATCAATCAAAGCTAATTATTACAAAATAATAATATCCTACCCCCAACCCATATTTTTTACTGTTAAAAAATTTGCCAAGTATCCAAATTATTATTCTGTTTTCCATTTATTCCAATTATAATCATTACAATACAATCGGTTGAAATATACAAAATTGATGCAATGTAAGTGACCTACAAGATCTATCAACTTACCAGAAAATAGGCCAAAAAATCAAAAATTCTCTTTCCGACTTGAACAAAAAGAACAAAATTAAATCCAACATCTTTCTAAAACACTCAGATACCATTAGGTTTTTAATCCAGGCGTCCCTTCTGAAGGGTTTTTCCAAGAAAAGTTTTCTCAGTCATACTATTGTCTATGGAAGCGCCACCTGTGAACATCTGAATAAAACACAAAATTCATAGAGGTCAACTTGTACTACAAGTGTGCCAGATTTGATCAAAATTTTTCAGGTGGACAGTGAACAAAGCACTATGACAACAGTTCACTGCAGTCTGTGGTTTAGGTGAGCTAAGCCAATCAACCATGTAAAAATTAAGTAGCTCAACCTATGATATGGATGTGAAAAAATCTGGTCTCACCTGACATTATTTCCTTACTCTTCTAAATTTTGTTATATACAGTATGAATTAAGCTTTACTACAATAGTGTATGCCATCCTTCAATGACTAGTTAGAGAAGGATGTCTTTGATTCCCTTTCATGACTGCTTACAGAACTACCTCTTTGATTCCTTTCCATGACTGCATAGAGAAGTATCTCTTTGATTACCTTGCATGACTGCATAGAGAAGTATCTCTTTGATTCCCTTTCATGACTGCTTAGAGAAGTATCTCTTTTATTCCCTTTCATGGCTGCTTAGAGAAGTACGTTTTTGATTCCCTTCCACGAGTGCAGAGAGAAGTATCCCTTTGATTCCTTTCCATAACTGTTTAGAGAAGTATCTCTGATTCCCTTTCATGACTGCATAAAGAAGTATCCCTTTGATTCCCTTCCATGACTGTTTAGAGAAGTATCTCTGATTCTCTTTCATGACTGCTTCGAGAAGTATCCCTTTGATTACCTTGCATGACTGCTTAGAGAAGAATCTCTTTGATTCCCTTCCATGACTGCATAGTGAAGTATTTGATATTCTGCTTCCTTTTCTTTAAAATGAAGCATACATGCTTTGTAACATTCCATAAAAATGAGTCAACACTTTACATGTTCATGTTTGCCAGTCTTCTTGAACATTTCTTCACTTACATACATACATTTTGTATCAGCTCCCTAACAGTTGCTAAACACACAGTTATCGTCTTTTATTATCACACAAACTTAGTTACATAATATTCACATTCTTCTATAATTACATGTACACAACACACTCTTTTGTGTGTGATATATGTTTCTGAATTCCTTAACTTTGTATTTTTATTAGGACCAGAGGCAAGTGACCCGAGCTCTACCCGAGTGCTACAGGAAAGGGTAAGAGGTGGGGTTTTTTGTTAGCGTACATGACTCAGAGACAAGACTTCTTAGGTGAAGGTTAGGGTTATGGTCAGTCTTCTATAACAACATATACACTGTCATATTCTTCTATAACTATACATACACTGTCATATTCTCCTATAACTACACATACACTGTCATATTCTTCTATAACTACACATGCACTGTCATATTCTTCTATGATTACACATACACTGTCAAATTCTTCTATGATAACACATACACTGTCATATTCTTCTATAACTACACATGCACTGTCATATTCTTCTGAAATTACACATACACTGTCATATTCTTCTATAACAACACATAGTTACACTGTTATAGTCTTCCATAACAACATATACACTGTCATGTTCTTCAATAATTACACAGACACTGTCATATTCTTCTATAATTACACAAACACTGTCATATTCCTCTATAACTACACATATATGGAGTATATGAATTCATATACAGCTAACTGGTAATCTCTTTCTATAAGGAGTATATGAATTCACATACAGCTAACTGGTACTCTCTCTATAAAGAGTATATGAATTCACATACAGCTCTATAAGGAGTATATGAATTCACATACAGCTAACTGTTACTCTCTCTGTAAGGAGTATATGAATTCACATACAGCTATCTGGTACTCTCTCTATAAGGAGTATATGAATTAACATACAGCTCTATAAGGAGTATATGAATTCACATACAGCTAACTGGTACTCTCTCTATAAGGAGTATATGAATTCATATACAGCTAACTGGTAATCTCTCTCTCTATAAGGAGTATATGAATTCACACACAGCTAACTGGTAATCTCTCTCTATAAGGAGTACATGTATATGAATTCATATACAGCCAGCTGGTACTCTCTCTGTAAGGAGTATATGAATTCACATACAGCTAGTTGGTACTCTCTCTATAAGGAGTATATGAATTCACATACAACTAACTGGTACTCTCTCTATAAGGAGTATATGAATTCACATACAACTAACTGGTACTCTCTCTATAAGGAGTATATGAATTCACATACAGCTATCTGGTACTCTCTCTATAAGGAGTATATGAATTCACATACAGCTATCTGGTACTCTCTCTCTATAAGGAGTATATGAATTCACATACAGCTATCTTGTACTCTCTCTATAAGGAGTATATGAATTCACATACAGCTAACTGGTACTCTCTCTATAAGGAGTATATGAATTCACATACAGCTAACTGGTACTCTCTCTCTATAAGGAGTATATGAATTTACATACAGCTAGCTGGTACTCTCTCTATAAGGAGTATATGAATTCACATACAGCTTACTGGTAATCTCTCTATAAGGAATATATGAATTCACATACAGATAACTGGTACTCTCTCTAGTTTGTAACAATTCATTTAGTTTCAAAACTGGAAAATGGTCCTATGAAGATATGGATACGAACTGAAGATGTACAGAAGTCTATGACTGCAAGATTGTATACTATCTTCACTAATTTTTTATACAAAACTATTTTCAATCATACAGAATAAACATTGATGTTTCCATGGATGGGTGCCCAGGGAATTTTTGGTGTACAAAAAGCTGTGCTGTTTATTTTGACAAATCGTTACCACAGTTATGGTTCAAGGAATATGCCTTCAAACTGATCACTCAATCTTGGAGCATAAAAAAATCACCTTCATAAGTTTTGCAAAAAAACTTTTAATATCAGTCATAATTGTAAAATGTATATAAATTCTAGTATAATGACTATTTATCACTTCTTCTTCAGGATAAATTGGCATGTGATAGCTTTAATTAATCACATATCCCCACCATGTCTTGTCAATTTCTTACATAATTTGACACGCTAATTCTTAAAGAACATGGACCTTTCAACTTATTGAAAAATGACTTTATATCACTATAGAAAGAAACATTCAGTCTTGTAACACTTAAAATGATTAAAAATAAAGTCATTAAAAATGCTGCTTGTATGATAAGCAATCTGTAACTTTCTTTAAATTGTTATTTATTTCTCAAGTTTCTAATGCTATGGGCCTCAAATATACTCCCATCAAAATCTCCGCTATTAGCGCAAAAAATGAATGTCATCCTTTTCAAGTGGCTGGAGGAATAATTGATGATACTACAACTATTCTGTTTTATAAAGTCCATAAGTAACTATATATTCTGTTTTATAAGGTCCATAAGTAACTATACTTCCGTTTTATAAGGTCCATCAGTAACTATACTTCTATTTTATAAGGTCCATAAGTAACAATTCTGTTTTATAAGGTCCAAAAGTAACTACTCTGTTTTATAAGGTCTATAAGTAACTATACTTCTGTTTTATAAGGTCCATAAGTAACAATATTGTTTCCCTCTTATTCATTACCCTTATATTGTTATACAGCTTTTTTCAAGTCACTTATTTCATCCTTGAACACCTTGAAGCTGAAACACGTTTCATATCTTTTAAATACAATACATTCATTAAAACATCACTCTCTAATATATTCAGTAAAACATCATTATCTAATACATTCATTAAAACAACACTCTCCAATACATTCATTAAAAATTACTCTCCAATACATCAATTAAAATATCACTCTCCAATACATTCATTAAAACAACACTCTCCAATACATCCATTAAAACATCACTCTCCAATACATTCATTAAAACATCATTACCTAATACATTCATTAAAACATCACTCTCTAATATATTCATTAAAACATCACTCTCCAATACATTCATTAAAAAATCACTCTCCAATATATTCATTAAAACATTACTCTCCAATACATGCATTAAAATATCACTCTCCAATACATTCATTAAAACAACACTCTCCAATACATTGATTTAAACATCATAACCTAATACATTCATTAAAACAACACTCTCAAATACATTCATTCAAACATCATTACCTAATACATTCATTAAAACATTACTCTCCAATACATGCATTAAAATATCACTCTCCAATTAAAACAACACTCTCCAATACATACATTAAAACATCACTCTCCAATACATTCATTAAAACATCATTACCTAATACATTCATTAAAACATCACTCTCTAATATATTCATTAAAACATCACTCTCCAATACATTCATTAAAAAATCACTCTCCAATATATTCATTAAAACATTACTCTCCAATACATGCATTAAAATATCACTCTCCAATACATTCATTAAAACAACACTCTCCAATACATTGATTTAAACATCATAACCTAATACATTCATTAAAACAACACTCTCAAATACATTCATTTAAACATCATTACCTAATACATTCATTAAAACATTACTCTCCAATACATGCATTAAAATATCACTCTCCAATTAAAACAACACTCTCCAATACATACATTAAAACATCACTCTCCAATACATTCATTAAAACATCATTACCTAATACATTCATTAAAACATCACTCTCTCATTACCTAATACATTTATTAAAATATCACTCTACAAGCATTCATTACAACATCATTATCTAACACATTAATTAAAACATCACTCTCCAATACATTCATTAAAACATTACTCTTCAATACATCTATTAAAACATCATTATCTAATACATTCATTAAAATGTCACTCTACAAACATTGATTAAAACAACACTCTCCAATACATTTATTTAAACATCATTACCTAATACATTCATTGAAACATCACTCTCCAATACATACATTAAAACATCGCTCTTCAAATACATCTATTAAAACATCATTATCTAAGACATTCATTAAAATATCAAACTCCAATACATTCATGAAAACATCTCTCTCCAATACATTCATGAAAACATCGCTCTTCAATACATTCATTAAAACATCATTCTCCAATATATTCATTTAAACATCACTGTCCTATATATTCATTAAAACTTCACTCTAAAATACATCTATTAAAACATCATTATCTAATACATTCATTAAAATATCAAACTCCAATACATAAGAACATATAAGAACATACCTGTGGAGAGACGTACTTGCCCATCTTGTAAATCAGACATTGAGGATGAATTTCATTTTATTTTAAAATGTTCCTTATATTATGATCTTAGATTGAAGTTCATTAAACCCTATTATTATAGTCGTCCCTCTGTCTTTAAACTAATATAATTATTAAGCACAAACAATACAAAAGAATTGTGCAACTTAGGTAAATATGTTAAATGTGCCTTACACACCAGAAATTCTGTATAAAATTACAAAAATAAAATACTCTGCTGCTTATCAAATATTTCAAAATGATCTTGTTTACTTAATATAATGTTTATATATGTATGATAACTTCATATATGTATGTGTGTATGTAATTATTTTATAATCAGTTTCATTATTATATCATGTAAACATATTTAAAGCCTTTAACTAATGTATATCTGACCTTATATATTTATATACTTGTACTGTATACTATCGGTATATGATCTATAAGCTATATTGCTTTTGATGAATAAACTATATAGGTATATAGGCATTCATGAAAACTTCACTCTCCAATACAGTCATGAAAACATCGCTCTTCAATACATTCTTTTAAACATCACTCTCCAATATATTCATTAAAACATCACTCTCAAATACATCTCTTAATACATCATTATCTAATACATTCATTAAAACATTACTCTCCAATACATACATGAAAACATCACTCTCCAATACATTTATGAAAACATCACTCTCCAATGCATTCCCTAAATCATCACTCTCCGATACATGTATGAAAACATCATTATCTAATACATTCATTAAAACATCACTATCCAATACATTCATAAAAACATCATTATCTAATACATTCATTAAAACATCACTCTCCAAAATCGGTCTAGTACAAGAAGAAATATGTTCTCCGATTCCTTTTAGTCTGTAGGTCAACAACTGTGAAATGGAATTTTTAACTGATGGAATAGCACCAACAGAGTTGCAAGAGTTATCTCTCTTTTTGCTTATGTACGCAGGTGACATGGTAAATTTTTCTCATTCTGTAGAAGGTTTACAATCAATGCTAGACTCTCTTTCAAACTATACTGCAAAGTGGGGTTTAACAGTAAATGTTGCAAAACCAAAATTGTTGTTTTTAGAAATAATGGTATTGTTAAACCAAATGAGAAGTGGTCATATGCAGGTAATTTTTTAGACATTGTAGACCAGTTCTGCTATCTAGGAATTTTATTAAATTATAATTGCAAATTCAATCAAACTCAAAAACAACTCGCTCTCCAGTGTAGAAAAGCAGTCTTTGCCTTGAAAAGAAAATGTAATAGCTTTCATCTTAATTATATAACTCTTCTATCATTGTTTGATATATACATTGCAAGTATAGCATTTTACGGATCAGAAGTGTGGGGACCCCATTCAGCCCTTGACATAGAAAAAGTCCATTTAGATTTCTGCAAGAACATTTTAGGAATTAAAAGATCCACTTTAGATTCAATGTTTTCTTGTGAACTTGGTATATTTCCTTTGTCATGTATACGTCGTTTTAGAATAGTCAAATATTGGCTAAAATTAATTAATAACAACAACATAGAGATACCGTGGTCTGACAACCCATAACATAGAGATACCGTGGTCTGACAACCCATAACATAGAGATACCGTGGCAAGACAACCAACAACATAGAGATACCGTGGCCTGATAATCGACAACATAAAGATACCGTGGCCTGAAAACAGATAACATAGAGATACCGTGGTCTGACAACCCATAACATAGAGATACCGTGGTCTGACAACCCATAACATAGAGATACCGTGGTCTGACAACCCATAACATAGAGATACCGTGGCATGACAACCAACAACATAGAGATACCGTGGCCTGAAATCCGACGACTTAGAGATACCGTGGTCTGAAATCCGACGACATAGAGATACCGGGGTCTGACAACCAACAACATAAAGAAACCTTGGTCTCACAACAGATAACATACAGATGCCGTGGTCCGACAACCATAACATAGAGATACCGTTGCCTGACAACCAACAACAAAAATACACCTTGGCCTGGCATTCTGCAACATACAGATGTCGTGACCTGACAACACACAATATAAAAATACCGTGATACCGTGACAAACTAATCAAAAGGTCAACTGTACAGATAATGGAAAATTTGTTAAACACTTTTTGTAATATATTTCGACAACAAAGTCAACATGGATAAAGTTCAAAGTTTATTTTAGAGTATATTCATTAGATCTTATCATGATCTATCTATCTATAAAGTTACAAATTGCCCTTCCACGAGTGAAATGGTTACACATAACAAAAATAGACTGTGGTTGCAAAAGAGACAAACTTAATGACTGACAGACGGTCGGACAAATATCGTTAATATGTAGATCAAATTTGCTATCTATTCATCAACAAAGGGGTTAAAGTCCCAGTGCACTCCTCTTGTTCACTTCTCTGTATATTATAAGTCATATGTAATAGAATGACAATACTGAACCGGAAAATATATTATCCTACATGATAATAAGGCAATTGTATTCGACGAGGAGGAAGTTTATATATCCGTTCCTCTAACTATCTAGCAAAAGGGAACATAAACAATTACCTATTTCCGTATGATTATAACAAGAGTATAAATAAGGACTTAAATATACCACAATAAACCTATGCAGAGGCGGATCCACACTCTTATCATGACATAAAGGCGTTTATCGCCAAACATGTTCTTCATTATAATATATAAAGACCAAATCGAGTTACCAGCGTCATAGTCTGACCTGCATCACACCATGGACAGCACCGGTCTGTAAAAAGCTATGCCAGCGTCATAGTCTGACCTGTATAACACCGTGGACAGCACCGGTCTGTAAAAAGCTATGCCAGCGTCATATTCTGATCTGCATCACACCATGGACAGCACCGGTCTGTAAAAAGCTATGCCAGTGTCATAGTCTGACCTGTATAACACCGTGGACAGCACCGGTCTGTAAAAAGCTATGCCAGCGTCATAGTCTGATCTGCATCACACCATGGACAGCACCGGTCTGTAATAAGCTATGCCAGCGTCATAGTCTGACCTGTATAACACCGTGGACAGCACCGGTCTGTAAAAAGCTTCATAGTCTGACCTGTATTATACTGTGGACAGCACCGGTCTGTAATAAGCTATGCAGGTGTCATAGTCTGACCTGCACCACACCGTGGACAGCACCGGTCTGTAATAAGCTATGCCAGGGTCATAATCTGACCTGTATCACACCGTGGGCAGCACCGGTCTGTAATAAGCTATGCAAGTGTCATAGTCTGACCTGTATCACACCGTGGACAGCACCGGTCTGTAATAAGCTATGCAAGTGTCATAGTCTGACCTGCATCACACCGTGGACAGTACCGGTCTGTAATAAGCTGTAATAGTGGACGGCACCGGTTTATAGTAAGCATTTGTATGTCAAGATCTTCCTAATGCAATACTAAGGATAGAAATCACCCAATCTAATTAAAATACAGATCTTGTTCTCTCGTGGAGAAACGTTTCTCCACGAGAGAACAAGATCTGTATTTTAATTAGATTGGAAATCACCCGCAGTGAGAAAGTATTACGCCCCAAGCATCTACCATGGCAGGATATCTCAAATTTTACTGTTACGTCACCAGTACGACTTAGTCCCAATCCAAACATGCTGGCAACAAAGCATGTGTTGTCTACATAAACTTCTTGGTACTAACACTGTATGTGAAATACGATTTATTTTACGTTTTTCGAAGTATGAATGTTATTACCTTAAACATGAAGTTTTACCTATAACTTTTAATCTTTATTATTATTTATTTATTTATTTATTTATTTATTTATTTATTTATTTATTTATTTATTTATGTATTTTATTATTATTTATTCTTTCTTTGATTCTTATACTATGTGAATACGAATATTTTGAATTAAGAAAAATAAAATTCTCCTAGTATAAGGTAAATATTCTATTGATGTAATGTTTAACGTCAAGACCATTAGTTCATTTATATGGTGTAGGACAGTTTTTAGTTGTGAAAAAGATCTGGTTATTTCTAGAAAACCGCTGTTATATTGCATATTGGCTGACGTCCCGTACCAATTTATCCCAGAAATGACGGCAATGAGAATCTATGCACAGCACAGCGCTCGAGACAACTTGAATGACCAAACCCCATTCTTTATTCGGATGACGAATGTGTTATTTTTAGATATCACGGGACTTGTCAAAAAGGAAGTAATTCCCCAGATACATATAAGATCAGTGTAGTCCTGTTCCTTGTTCTCACTGAGAAACTTGCCATAACAGAGATGGCGTTCTATACTCCTATGTTGATGGTGTTTAGTGTAGTTTTGATATCAAGTCATTGTGAAACTGATAGTTCTAAAAAGCCAGATAAATCATATCCAAGTGGTGACATCAAAAATTGTTTGTTGGATCCTGTGCTTAGGAATACCAAACGGTACGAAGTATTACCTGGATTTGGATGGGACAATTTACAGAACAAGTATTCTGGACTTGTAATTAGTTACAACTATTCACTATGTAAAACCACGGATGACGGACGTTTTCTTATTCCGGATAACGTGGCAACGGTCCCACTAAAAACGAGTGAACTTGAAACATTCGCAGAATTGTTTGACCACTGGTCAAATTACACTTCAACTACATCATCTTCGATAAATGTAGACGCTGGACTTCACCTCAAACACTTCGGAATCAGCGGTAAATTTTCACACGAATCTGAAAATGTTAAAAGTCATCAAGTCAGAGACCGCTCCATCACGACTCGTGTGCAGGCCCGGTACGTACGGTACTCCGCCAAACTTCAACCGGACGCGCCCCTCAGTGAAGCGTTCCGTAATAGACTAGCCAGTATCGCAGTGAATATCCAAACGAACAAGACGGCCATGGCCACGTACGAGAGCCAGCTATTGGTGCGGGACTTTGGCACACATGTCATTACGAGTATAGATGCCGGATCGGCACTCGTACAGTTGGACCAGATCAAATCTATCGTCAAGACCGACAGAGACTATTCCAAGAGCACATTTCTTGCCTCGGCTAGTGCCTCGTTTTTCTCTGTTGTTAGTGTTGATACAAAATATACCCATTCCACAACCAAGGAAATTGTTGATAAGTATATATCTAATCGAACACACTCTCAGATAAATGCTTTGGGCGGACCGGTATTTAAACCCACCAATTTCTCTCTAAACAAATGGGCCGAAGATATAGGAGACGAGCTGATAGCCATGGATAAAGCAGGGGATCCTATTTATTTACTTATTTCGCCATATTCACTGCCAGATCTCTCGCCCTCCATCTTATACGATCTAACACAGAGTGTCAAAAGCGCCGTGGAGGAGTACTATAAATTCAACATATACAAAGGCTGTACAAATGCAGAATCGCCCAATTTCAGCTTTCTTGCGAATATTGACGATGGATCATGTGAAAGTCCTTTGACAAATTACACATTTGGCGGCGTTTTTCAGACCTGCACTCAATCAGGTAGCCTCAATCAGAACTTATGTACCGGTTTGGTGCAAAAAAATCCTCTAACAAGTGATTTTTCCTGCCCAAGCGGCTACGAGGCCGTGTTGATAGACGAAGGCAAAAGATCGGCACAGGAATCTAGAAGATCATGTCATCGTTCATGGTTTCGTACGAGATGCCACAACTATTTTGTAACGGGACAAGCTGATTATTCCGCGTTCTGGTGCGTGGCTAAAGGCGCCGTGGAACAGCAATCAGGATTTCAGTTTGGCGGAATTTTTACCAATTCAATTCCAAACTTGGTAACCGGTAGCAGAGAATGCCCACCGTATTTCTATCCCCTTAACTTAGGTATCGACATGAAAATATGTGTAAGTGATGATTTTGAACTTGGATTTCAATTTTCTGTTCCATTTGCCGGTTTTTATAGTTGTAAATCTGGTAATCCACTTATGCTAGAAAAGGAAATGACGTCACATAATCTTAAATCAGCGGGCATCGCACACTCATTGGGCTCTTACCTAAAATCAGCGTCCCCGAATTATTGGCCAAAGGGATGTCCTAACGGCTTCAGCTCTCATCTCGCAACTGTTGAAAATAGTTGCGAAATAAATTACTGTGTTCAAGCCCATGCGTTCTCCAGTCACGGACTTCCGCCGGTACGTAGACCACCGTTTATGGATTTGCCTTCTAATGCTTATGTCGACGATCACATCGAGTATGATTTCACGATATATGGCAATGATAAATGGGTCGAACTCCAGGAAACTACAGCTCAAACAGATTCAAACTCGGATCTGAATACCAACAGGGATGGACAACATGGCGGTAGATTCAGAACGGGAAGTGTTGTCGCCATTGTGGTAGGAACTCTTGTTATTTGTGCGATCGTTGTCGTGGTCGTGATCAGCAAACGGAAACGGTTCAAGCGGTCAAGTCTCTACAGACGAGTAGATACACAATCCGAAAGTTCATCCTTCATCAGAGACCAGCATAATGCATATGGCTCATCGGAAACTGATAGTGCGCATGTACAAATGAATGCAGATTAGAGACGAGCTTTCTTCATATAAATTAAACATTGCAAACATACATGCATATGATTTGATACTTTTTAATTATGACTTTTTGCGTATATAATATATGAATGAAATTGTTCCGTGATTTAGTCTGTATGTACAGATAAAACCTTACTTTTCCGGGTGTGCTGCACTTTTCACCAATGTATACCCATTATTATGATATAATTATATCACTTTTTTCAGTTGAATTCATGTACAGCCTTGTTTAAATATTTTACAATAGATACAAATCCTTTTTAATTCTATTAACTCGGATGAGAGCTAACCCTAACCCTTTTGTGATTATTGCTCGTTTGAATATTTTGCCATAATATTAGTGTGATATATTAGTGTGATGTTTGACAATAAGAGATTTACATTTGGAACAGAACTAGAGGTGGTTTATGCAAGCATGTGACCGGACTCTGATTTGACTCATAAATTAAATGTTATCACTGTCGCATCTTACAATTCTTGTCTTTAAAATTGCAATACAAAAGACAGCGATTGTCAACCACGTTAACATATATAAACCATCTCCCATACGATCTCAGTGTAAATATGATAGGTAGAGCAACGACTTTGCTAACTTATAAATGGTGGGTCCAGATTATCAACCACGTTAACATATATATAAACCATCTCCCATACGATCTTAGTGTAAATAGGATAGGTAGAGCAACGACTTTCCAAACTTGTAAGTGGTGGATCCAGATTTCAAACTTTTCCTATTGATTTGGATAGAAGGTTGGTAGAAAAATATACCTTTCCCTCTTTTTTGACAGTTGTTTTTACGTGATATTTAAATTAATCGATCGTCATACTAACCGAAACAGGAAAAGTTAACCTGGGAAATTTCAAACAGGTAATATAATGCAAATGAAGACGTGCGAAACTCGGCGTGTTCAGCACTTGTGGTGCGTTAGGGTTAAGGTTCGGAAACACCTCTCCCCCCCCCCCCCCCCCCGCCTTTCTTTGTTTTTTGGGGGTTTTTTAGGTAGGGTCCAGCATTGGGGAGTAACACACATCTACACACAGAAACATTTTTGCTCGCCATTATAATGTATCTATTTTCTTCTTCCCCTTTAATTTCTTTGTGTATTAATTGTTCATAGTGATAGTGAGAGGGGGTCTCACTCCCCGTACGCCCCTCTTATTTCTGTCTTTCTTCGATATCCATTGTCATGCATTAAACTTAGTTATGAAAGCATCAAAAGGCCTTGGTTAGGAAATACGAAGGTATTATGATAGATGATTAGAATAATGCCCGGTGGCAGATTTAGAGGGGGCGCCCCCCCCCCTTTTCGCCAAATATTTACACGTAAAAATCCATATTTGGCACCAAAAATGACTGAGTAGTTTAGCTAATGTACATGTGCCCCCCCCCCCCCCTCCCCCTTCGGAAATCCTGGATATGCCACTAAGATCTATATCTATGATTCGTCAATTTGTTTATATAATCATGTGCAACAATCATGTCAACACCGAGGCGTAAAATAAAGTGACATTTACTAAAGGTTGTCAAATAGATTACCTTTTTTGTGTCGCCTGTAAACCCTTACCCTAACCCAAATGACAAATGGTAGGGCTTTCATATTTCACGAGTACATTCCTTAAGACAATACCTTTCTGTTGATACAATTATTTTACCTTGTGATCTTGACATTGGAGTTTGACCTACTTTGAAAACTAACCTTGGCGATAATTACTGAATGGCAAGTGATAGGGCTTTGATATTTCATATGTATATTCCTTTTGACAAGGACTTGTGACCTTGACCTTGAAGACTGACCTACCTATAGGATTGTCTAGTCGTCACACTGTTTTTTGTTTTCATATTAACAGATTACATTTTTATCTTTTAGTTCATACTGATGCTTTAGCTATTGTGAAGGTATTTATTTCAAGCGTTTTGTGTACAAGTCTATGCTCTTGATGACAGAAAAAATTAACCCATTTCAAATGAAACCAAAGTCGATGACTTTGCGACCTTTTTGCTAAGAATAGCTGTTTTGTACTATGTTGCAGTAGTAACGGGAGACACATGCGTTCACTTGAACACCCATTCAAGTTACAATTAACGCTTCTCTAATGATTCGGAACATCCCCTTCCCCTCTTTACTGAAAATGCTGGAACCGTGTCTGTTTCGCATTTAATTTATACCATGCATGACCATGCCTTTCAATAAAATACTAATGCAGTACACAGTTGTCACAACAATTATTTACGATAATATCATAAACTAATATGCCGATATTCAAAATGAAAAGGAAAATTCCAATACTTAATGTGTATTTTAAAAGTGACTTTTATGCATACAACGTGGTACGTTACGTTGAGTTTATTTTTATCCATATGATAACGAAACAGGAAGCGACAGAAGAATTCATATGATCAGGACCTAGTTGTACAATCCATGATTAACCATGGATTGTTTAGCTGGGTCCAGGTATGATAAATGCCTTTATTCTAATATGACTTGAGATTTTCTCCCCGTATGTTCCATGAAACTCTCCAGGTAATCATTCTCCAACACATCCCACCTCAGATACTGTACGCCACGCCTATTCTTAATGTTCCGCCCATTTCATTTTCTGAAAACTGAATTATTGATTTTTAGGTAACTGAACTTATCTATGGTGGTTTATTGTCCAGTAATTCCCCGAGTCGCATGAACCAATCAAATTATCACCGGCAGTAATGGTATATGAGGCGATTCGTCTCCTATAGCTGCCTCACACTTGTCAACTCGGTACAGATTTGATGCAGTTGTTAAGCATACGAAGCAAGTAATTCGGGTTTGATTCCAAGATTGTTCCAATATACTAGAAAGGTCGGTTACATTCTGCTTCCTTCTGCAATATAACTGAAACAAGAGGCCCAAGTTCTTTCACTTGAGAACAATTAGCTCATTTACAATCAACAGACTACTTGAAGAAATTCACAAATATTATAAAATATATTCTCATGGTTATTTTGTGATTTTGACTATTGGCAAAAGACTGTAAACTTGCTTCTCTATACTGAATAAATCAAGAAAATGATACAAAAATATGTAAAAAAAAAAAGGAATAGGTCAGATTTGGTGGTCTATTCCATACATTTTCTCAAACAATATTTAAAATTTAGTTTTGGCGTAAAATGAACTTTTTATTGCTTTCAGAAGGCCTTAAACTGCCTCCATCTGCATGCCAGAATCAGTTTATATCAAAAATTTTTAAAAAATTAAGAAACTTTACTTAAAACTTTCAAATATCCCTTCAAATAAATATTTTCTAATAAAAGTTGACAAATGAATACTTCACATATATTTAACAATTCATGAAATAGACACAATATGTGAAAAAGTACTTTTTTCTATTATGAATTATTGAGTATCGCAAAACACTTAAAATCTTGATTTGGTGTAAAATTAAATGAAAATGATTTTTTTACCACAAGCAGGATTTGAACCACTATCCTTCAGTATGCCAGAACTGGTCTTTATTAAAAATTAAAAAAAATATATATAATAAATCCAGAAAAAAGAATTTTAATGCAACACTTTAAAAAAAAAAACCTTTCAAATAGAAAATTTTAAACAAATGCCAGCAAATTTGACATCAATATTTGGTATCAACCTAATTTGACAATTTCTATTGGACTTTTATGATGGGTGTTGCTAGCAAGCATGAGATGATTACCCTACCCGGACAAATGATCGCATTCTCTTTTTGTGGTACTTACGTTCTTTTAGATTAATAGACTTCTGTGTTGTTTTTGATGTTGATAGTTGAGTATTTCATACCTATCAAGTTTCATCAAAAACTTTTATTCAGTTCTGAAGGAAAAATCCATCAAAGCTAATTATTACAAAATAATAATATCCCCCCCAACCCATTTTATTTTACTGTTAAAAAATTTGTCAAGTATATATCCAAATTATTATTCTGTTTTCCATTTATTCCAATTATAATCATTACAATACAATTAGTTAAAATATACAAAATTGATGCAATGTAAGTGACCTACAAGATCTATCAACTTACCAGAAAATAGGCCAAAAAAAATCAAAAATTCTATTTCCGACTTGAACAAAAAGAACAAAATTAAATCCAACATCTTTCTAAAACACTCAGATACCATTAAGTTTTTAATCCATGCATCCCTTCTGAAGGGTTTTTCCAAGGAAGTTTTCTCAGTCATACTGTTGTCTATGGAATCGCCACCTATGAACATCTTAATAAAACACAAAATTCATAGAGGTCAACTTGTACTACAAGTGTGCCAAATTTGATCAAAATTTTTCAGGTGGACAGTGGACAAAGCACTATGACAATAGTTCACTGCAGTCTGTGGTTCAGGTGAGCTAAAATATTGAAAACAAAGATATAAGCCAATCAACCATGTACAAATTAATTGGCTCAGCCTTTGCTATGGATGTGAAAAAATCTGGTCTCACCTGACATCATTTCCTTACTCTTCTAAATTTTGATATATACAATATGAATTAAGCTTTACTACAATAGTGTATGCCATCCTTCAATGACTAGTTAGAGAAGGATGTCTTTGATTCCCTTTCATGACTGCTTACAGAACTACCTCTTTGATTCCTTTCCATGACTGCATAGAGAAGTATCTCTTTGATTCCCTTTCATGACTGCATAGAGAAGTATCTCTTTGATTCCCTTCCATGACTGCATAGAGAAGTATCTCTGATTCCCTTCCATGACTGCATAGAGAAGTATCTCTTTGATTACCTTGCATGACTGCATAGAGAAGTATCTCTTTGATTCCCTTTCATGACTGCTTAGAGAAGTATGTCTTTGATTCCCTTCCACGAGTGCATAGAGAAGTATCCCTTTGATTCCTTTCCATGACTGTTTAGAGAAGTATCTCTGATTCCCTTTCATGACTGCTTAGAGAAGTATCTCTTTTATTCCCTTTCATGGCTGCTTAGAGAAGTACGTTTTTGATTCCCTTCCACGAGTGCATAGAGAAGTATCCCTTTGATTACCTTGCATGACTGCTTAGAGAAGAATCTCTTTGATTCCCTTCCATGACTGCATAGTGAGGTATTTGATATTCTCCTTCCTTTTCTTTAAAATGAGGCTTACATGCTTTGTAACATTCCATAAAAATGAGTCAACACTTTACATGTTCATGTTTGCCAGTCTTCTTGTACATTTCTTCACTTACACATACATACATTTTGTATCAGCTCCCTAACAGTTGCTAAACACACAGTTATCGTCTTTTATTATCACATAAACTTAGTTACATATTATTCACATTCTTCTATAATTACATGTACACAACACACTCTTTTGTGTGTGATATATGTTTCTGAATTCCTTAACTCTGTATTTTTTATTAGGACCAGAGGCAAGTGACCCGAGCTCTACCCAAGTCTTACAGGAAAGGGTAAGAGGTGGGTTTTTTTGTTAACATACATGACTCAGAGACAAGACTTCTTAGGTGAAGGTTAGGGTTATGGTCAGTCTTCTATAACAACATATACACTGTCACATTCTTCTATAACTACACATACACTGACATATTCTTCTATAACTACACATACACTGTCATATTCTTCTATAAATACACATGCACTGTCATATTCTTCTATGATTACACATACACTGTCATATTCTTCTATAACTACACATACACTGTCATATTCTTCTATAACTACACATGCACTGTCATATTCTTCTATGATTACACATACACTGTCATATTCTTCTATGATTACACATACACTGTCATATTCTTCTATAACTACACATGCACTGTCATATTCTTCTATAACTACACATGCACTGTAATATTCTTCTATAACTACACATGCACTGTCATATTCTTCTGTAATTACGCATAAACTGTCATATTCTTCTATAACAACACATACGCTGTTATAGTCTTCCATAACAACACATACACTGTCATATTCTTCAATAATTAAATATACACTGTCATATTCTTCTACAATTACACATACACTGTCATATTCTTCTATAACTACACATATGCTGTCATATTCTTTTATAATTACATATCCACTGTCATATTCATTTTTTCTGGCCTAGTAAAAAAGTTTATTTTATATGTACCAACAAAGTTTAACATTAATCAATACAGAAATTGACATTTTTTTCACAGTTTTATAAATTTACCATATCATATCATAATATACTGTACACAATACATATAGACATACATATGAAATCATTTTCATTTGTAGATATGAATTCATCTATGATAGTGGTTTGTCCATTTCATCTAATTCAGTATCTGAACTATTCAGCAATCTTTGATTGGCGTCCATTAACACTGGGGTTTCAAACCATTAATCAATCTTGAACAGTGGTCTGTCTGTTCACATATGTACAACTCCACTCTGCTTCATATGATGCTCTGTGCTGCAAAAATAAATACATAGGACATTAATATTCAGTCTACAAGCTTATAAGGAGTATATGATATCACATACAGCTAACTGGTACTTTCTCTCTATTAGGAGTATATGAATTCACATACAGCTATCTGGTACTCTCTCTATAAGGAGTATATGAATTCACATACAGCTATCTGGTAATCTCTCTCTATAAGGAGTATATGAATTCATGTACAGCTAACTGGTACTCTCTTTCTATAAGGAGTATATGAATTCATATACAGCTATCTGGTACTCTCTCTCTATAAGGAGTATATTCACATACAGATATCTGGTAATCTCTCTCCATAAGGAGTATATGAATTCATATACAGCTAAAGTGTACTCTCTCTATAAGGAGTACAGGAATTCACATACAGCTAAGTGGTACTCTCTCTCTATAAGGAGTATATGAATTCACATACAGCTAACTGGTACTCTCTCTATAAGGAGTATATGAATTCACATACAGCTATCTGGTACTCTCTTTCTATAAGGAGTACATGTATATGAATTCACATACAGCTAACTGGTACTCTCTCTATAAGGAGTATATGAATTCACATACAGCTAGTTGGTACTCTCTCTATAAGGAGTATATGAATTCACATACAGCTAACAGGTACTCTCTTTCTGTAAGGAGTATATGAATTCACATACAGCTATCTGGTACTCTCTCTCCATAACGAGTATATGAATTCATATACAGCTAACTGGTACTCTCTCTATAAGGAGTATATGAATTCACATACAGCTATCTGGTACTCTCTCTCTATAAGGAGTATATGAATTCACATACAGCTAACTGGTACTCTCTCTATAAGGAGTATATGAATTCACATACAGCTAGTTGGTACTTTCTCTATAAGGAGTATATGAATCCATATACAGCTAACTGGTACTCTCTCTATAAGGAGTATATGAATTCACATACAGCTAACAGGTACTCTCCCTATAAGGAGTATATAAATTCTCAAATAGCTAACTGGTACTCTCTCTCTATAAGGAGTATATGAATTCACATACAGCTATCTTGTACTCTCTATATAAGGAGTATATGAATTCACATACAGCTAACTGGTACTCTCTCTATAAGGAGTATATGAATTAACATACAGCTAACTGGTAATCTCTCTCTATAAGGAGTATATGAATTCACATACAGCTAACTGGTACTCTCTCTCCATAACGAGTATATGAATTCATATACAGCTAACTGGTACTCTCTCTATAAGGAGTATATGAATTCACATACAGCTATCTGGTACTCTCTCTCTATAAGGAGTATATGAATTCACATACAGCTAACTGGTACTCTCTCTATAAGGAGTATATGAATTCACATACAGCTAGTTGGTACTCTCTCTATAAGGAGTATATGAATCCATATACAGCTAACTGGTACTCTCTCTATAAGGAGTATATGAATTCACATACAGCTAACAGGTACTCTCCCTATAAGGAGTATATAAATTCTCAAATAGCTAACTGGTACTCTCTCTCTATAAGGAGTATATGAATTCACATACAGCTATCTTGTACTCTCTATATAAGGAGTATATGAATTCACATACAGCTAACTGGTACTCTCTCTATAAGGAGTATATGAATTCACATACAGCTAACTGGTAATCTCTCTCTATAAGGAGTATATGAATTCACATACAGCTAACTGGTACTCTCTCTATAAGGAGTATATGAATTCATATACAGCTAACTGGTACTCTCTCTATAAGGAGTATATGAATTCACATACAGCTAACTGGTACTCTCTCTCTATAAGGAGTATATGAATTCACATACAGCTAACTGGTACTCTCTCTATAAGGAGTATATGAATTCACATACAGCTATCTAGTAATTTCTCTATAAGGAGTATATGAATTCACATACAGCTAACTGGTAATCTCTCTCTATAAGGAGTATATGAATTCATATACAGCTAGCTGGTACTCTCTCTATATAAGGAGTATATGAATTCACATACAGCTATCAGATTGATTGATTGATTGAGTTTTGTTTTACGTCACACCATGAATATTTCACGTATATGGTGACGGCATCTGCCTGATGCAGGGCATACAAATTTTGACCTTTGCAATGGACCCACCCGAAGCAGTGAGGGATCTTTAACCTGCCATGCATACCACGACACGGGGCCTCGGTTTTAACTGTCTCATCTGAAAGACATGACACCGGCATGACCAGAGCGGGACTCGTACCCCAGCCTCCCGATCAGGAGTCCGATGCGATACCACTAGGCCACGCCGGCTTGAATTCACATACAGCTATCTTGTACTCTCTCTATAAGGAGTATATGAATTCTCATACAGCTAACTGGTACTCTCTCTATAAGGAGTATATGAATTCACATACAGCTAACTGGTACTCTCTCTCTATAAGGAGTATATGAATTCACATACAGCTATCTGGTACTCTCTCTATAAGGAGTATATGAATTCACATACAGCTATCTGGTACTCTCTCTATAAGGAGTATATGAATTCACATACAGCTAACAGGTACTCTCTCTATAAGGAGTATATGAATTCACATACAGATATCTGGTACTCTCTCTCTATAAGGAGTATATGAATTCACATACAGCTAACTGGTACTCTCTCTATAAGGAGTATATGAATTCACATACAGATATCTGGTACTCTCTCTCTATAAGGAATATATGAATTCACATACAGCTAACTGGTATTCTCTCTTGTATGTAACAATTCATTTAGTTTCAAAACTGGAAAATGGTCCTATGAAGATATGGATACGAACTGAAGATGTACAGAAGTCTATGACTGCAAGATTTGTATACTATCTTCACTAATTTTTTATACAAAACTATTTTCAATCATACAGAATAAACATTGATGTTTCCATGGATGGGTGCCCAGGGAATGTTTGGTGTACAAAAAGCTGTGCTGTTTATTTTGACAAATCGTTACCACAGTTATGGTTCAAGGAATATGCCTTCAAGCTGATCACTCAATCTTGGAGCATAAAAAAATCACCTTCATAAGTTTTGCAAAAAAACTTTTGTCAAAAAACTACATAAAATCACAAGTTTAATATCATTCATTATTGTAAAATGTATATAAATTCTAGTATAATTACTATTTATCACTTCTTCTTCAGGATAAATTGGCATGTGATAGCTTTAATTAATCACATATCCCCACCATGTCTTGTCAATTTTTACATAATTTGACACGCTAATTCTTAAAGAACATGGACCTTTCAACTTTTTGAAAAATGACTTAATATCACTATAGAAAGAAACATTCAGTCGTGTAACACTTAAAATGATTAAAAATAAAGTCATTAAAAATGCTGCTTGTATGATAAGCAATCTGTAACTTTCTTTAAATTGTTATTTATTTCTCAAGTTTCTAATGCTATGGGCCTC
This sequence comes from Pteria penguin, assembly GCA_035048485.1. Lineage (NCBI taxonomy): Eukaryota > Metazoa > Mollusca > Bivalvia > Pterioida > Pteriidae > Pteria > Pteria penguin. The sequence goes on along the minus strand of CM068588.1, from coordinate 50,760,385 downwards.
AAATATACTTCCATCAAAATCTCCGCTATTAGCGCAAAAAAAAAAATTAATGTCATCCTTTTCAAGTGGCTTCAGGAATAATTGATGATACTACAACTATTCTATTTTATAAGGTCCATAAGTAGCTATACTTCTGTTTTATAAGGTCCATAAGTAACTATTCTGTTTTATAAGGTCCATAAGTAACTATTCTGTTTTATAAGGTCCATAAGTAACTATTCTGTTTTATAAGGTCCAAAAGTAACTACTCTGTTTTATAAGGTCCATATGTAACTATACTTCTGTTTTATAAGGTCTATAAGTAACTATACTTCTGTTTTATAAGGTCCATAAGTAACAATGCTGTTTCCCTCTTATTCATTACCCTTATATTTCATTTTTTAATTTACTGAACTAAGACTGCTAGACAATTCTGAATATATATGAAACAAGCTGATATACCTAATTCAGAATCTCTGTAGAAAATGAACAAGGGTTATCAAATACCTGTTCAATGTTTTACTGTTGCTGTTCACAGCTTTTTTCAAATCACTTATTTCATCCTTGAACACCTTGAAGCTGAAACAAGTTTCATATCATTTAAATACAATACATTCATTAAAACATTACTCTCCAATACATGCATTAAAACATCACTCTCTAATATACTCAGTAAAACATCATTATCTAATACATTTATTAAAACAATACTCTCCAATATATTCATTAAAACATTACTCTCCAATACATGCATTAAAATATCACTCTCCAATACATTCACTAAAAAACACTCTCCAATACATTCATTTAAACATCATAACCTAATGCATTCATTAAAACAACACTCTCCAATACATTCATTTAAACATCATAACCTAATACATTCATTAAAACATTACTCTCCAATACATGCATTAAAACATCACTCTCTAATATACTCAGTAAAACATCATTATCTAATACATTTATTAAAACAATACTCTCCAATATATTCATTAAAACATTACTCTCCAATACATGCATTAAAATATCACTCTCCAATACATTCACTAAAAAACACTCTCCAATACATTCATTTAAACATCATAACCTAATGCATTCATTAAAACAACACTCTCCAATACATTCATTTAAACATCATAACCTAATACATTCATTAAAACATTACTCTCCAATACATGCATTAAAATATCACTCTCCAATACATTCATTAAAACATCACTCTCCAATATATTCAGTAAAACATCATAATCTCATACATTCATTAAAAGAACACTCTCCAATATATTCATTAAAACATTACTCTCCAATACATCCATTAAAATATCACTCTCCATTACATTCATTAAAACAACACTCTCCAATACATCTATTTAAACATCATAACCTAATGCATTCATTAAAATATCACTCTCCAATACATTCATTAAAACAACAATCTCCAATACATTCATTTAAACATCATAACCTAATGCATTCATTAAAATATCACTCTCCAATACATTCATTAAAACAACACTCTCCAATACATTCATTTAAACATCAATCTCCAATACATTCATTAAAACATTACTCTCCAATACATCCATTAAAACATCACTCTCCAATACATTCATTAAAACATCATTACCTAATATATTTATTAAAACAACACTCTCAAATACATTCATTAAAACATCACTCTCCAATACATTCATTAAAACATCACTCTCCAATACATTGATTAAAACATCACTCTCCAATACATTCATTAAAACATCATTACCTAATATATTCATTAAAACAACACTCCCAAATACATTCATTAAAACATCACTCTCCAATACATTCATTAAACATCACTCTCCAATACATCCATTAAAACATCACTCTCCAATACATTCATTAAAACATTATCATCTAATATATTCATTAAAACATCACTCCCCAATACATTCATTAAAATATCACTCTCCAATACATCCATTAAAACATTATTATCTAATACATTCATTAAAACATCATTATCTAATACATTCGTTAAAACATCACTCTCCAATACATTCATGAAGACATCATTCTCCAAAATATTCATTAAAACATCACTCTCCAATACATTCATAAAAACATCACTCTCCAATACATTCATAAAAACATCACTCTCCAATACATTCATTAAAACATCATTACCTAATACATTCATTAAAATATCACTCTACAAACATTCATTAAAACTTCATTATCTAATACATTCATTAAAACAGCACTCTCAAATACATTCATAAAAACATTACTCTTCAATACATCTATTAAAACATTATTATCTAATACATTCATTAAAATATCACTCTACAAACATTCATTAAAACATCATTATCTAATACATTCATTAAAACATCACTCTCCATTACATTCATTAAAATGTTACTCTTCAAATACATCTATTAAAACATCATTATCTAATACATTCATGAAAATATCAAACTCCAATACATTCATGAAAACATCTCTCTCCAATACAGTTATGAAAACATCGCTCTTCAATACATTCATTAAAACATCATTCTCCAATACATTCATTTAAACATCACTGTCCTATATATTCATTAAAACTTCACTCTCAAATACAAGGGGCAGGCTTGGTGTAGTGGTTAAGCACTTGGCTTGCGGCGCCGACGATCCGGGTTCGATTCCCGGGTTGCGCCACTATGTTTAAGAGGTTGGTAACCTCCTGCTTCCATGTCGCGATATAACTGAAATATTGTTGAAAGCGACGTAAAACACCAATCAACCAACCAACCAACTCTCAAATACATCTATTTAAACATCATTATCTGATACATTCATTAAAATATCAAACTCCAATACATTCATGAAAACTTCACTCTCCAATACATTCATTAAAACATCACTCTCCAATACATTCATTAAAACATCACTCTCCAATACATTCACTAAAACATCACTCTCCAATATATTCATTAATACATCACCCTCAAATACATCTATTAAAACATCATTATCTAATACATTCATTAAAACATCACTCTCCAATACATTCATTAAAATATCACTCTCCAATATATTCAGTAAAACATCACTCTCCAATATATTTATGAAAACATCACTCCCCAATACATCCATTAAAACATCACTCTCCAATATATTCATTAAAACATCACTCTCCAATACATTCACTAAAACAACACTCTCCGATACATGTATGAAAACATCATTATCTAATACATTCATTAAAACATCACTCTCCAATACATTCATAAAAACACCATCATTTAATACATTCATTAAAACATCACTCTCCAAAATCGGTCTATTACAAGACGAAATATGTTCTCCGATTCCTTTTAGTCTGTATGTCAACAACTGTGAAATGGAATTTTTAACTGATGGAATAGTACCAACAGAGTCGCAAGAGTTATCTCTCTTTTTGCTTATGTAGGCAGATGACATGGTAATTTTTTCTCATTCTGTAGAAGGTTTACAATCAATGCTAGACTCTCTTTCAAACTATACTGCAAAGTGGGGTTTAACAGTAAATGTTGCAAAAACCAAAATTGTTGTTTTCAGAAATAATGGTATTGTAAAACCAAATGAGAAGTGGTCATATTCAGGTAAATTTTAAGACATTGTAGACCAGTTCTGCTATTTAGGAATTTTATTAAATTATAATTGCAAATTCAATCAAACTCAAAAACAACTCCCTCAAAAGTGTAGAAAAGCAGTCTTTGCCTTGAAAAGGAAATGTAATAGTTTTCATCTTAATTACATAACTCTTCTATCATTGTTTGATATATATATTGCAAGTATAGCATTTTACAGATCAGAAGTGTGGGGATCCCATTCAGCCCTTGATATAGAAAAAGTCCATTTAGATTTCTGCAAGAACATTTTAGGAATTAAAAGATCCACTTCAGATTCAATGATTTATTGTGAACTTGGTAGATTTCCTTTGTTATGTATACGTCGTTTTAGAACAGTCAAATATTGGCTAGAATTAATTAATATTACTAACTGTATTTTAAAAGCATGTTATGATTGTTTATATGAAGATTTTGTGAATAGTAAATAGTAAATGTGAAAATTGGATTTTTAATGTACATAACATATTAGAACAAATGGGACTTAGTGAACTTTGGATCAACCATACTTCTTATACACAAGATTACATTCTCTGTATAGTAAAACAACGTATTTTTGACACTTGCAGACAATCTCTGCTATCCGACATAAACTCGTCTTCAAAATCAATTATTTATAATCATCTCATCGATGGGCATACACTACAAGCATATTTGAAAAAACCACTATCAATCCAATCCAAAAAGCTTATTTCAAATTGTAAAATTCGTTTATCTGCCCACAATCTTACTGTTGAAACTGGTCACTATAAAAACATTCCTTTGATAAAGCGTGTATGCCCTTTATGTAAATGCCAGTCAGAAATTGAAGACGAATTTCATTTCATTTTGAAATGTCCCTTTTATCAGCAAATAAGAAAAAAGTTTTTAAAGAAATACTATTACAACAAACCCTCAGTCTTTAAGTTAACTCAGCTTCTAAGCACACAAAATACTAAAGCACTATGTGGTTAGGTAAATTTATTTTTCATGCCACCAAATTAAGAACTGATTCATGTGTATAAACATCTATAATACTTAATTGTTTATTTGTATCTTCTGTGTGCATATCTGATATACATTCTACGTCAAATACTATTTATCATATTTATATTTTAAAATCTGATTTTATACTTATATATGTTCATGTTTTAACTTAGCATAACGATTAACTTATATATTTTCATATATACATTTAATCATAAGTGTGAGCCCATGTACTTTTATATTACATAATTATTCCATCGTCTTCTTATATACTTGACCTCAAGTGTGTTACATACTTATAATTAATTCTGTAATGTATTTATATGTCTATAAGCTGTACAGCTTGATGATTAGATAATGAATTACATCAGCATATGTTAACTTTGAAATATGTTCATCTTATTAGTAAAATCATCTTCAGTTAGGGCAGATTATAAGTCAAGGTCATTTCCACAGCATGTATATTATTAAATGAAATAAAATCATAAAGAGCTGATAATATGATTCTTTAAAAACATTTTCTTCAATTAAAGATTCGCCAGTAAGGTGACAGGTACTAGTTAAGATATGGTCGGTAAATAGATGCATTACATAGACATAAAATATGTAAGAATAACAGGTAAAGAATACCTGTTCATTTATAATGAGAATGACAAAAAATGGCAATATAGACAGCTGATTACTGATATGTACTTCCCTTTGGAAGACTTTAGTATCTGTATAGTGTAAACAGCTGATAGTTATCTTGTATTCTGCTTAAGTCTGAATATTTATCTGGTCCTGTCGACTTCCACTTACACGTTTTGACTGTACATTCATCAAACATCACTACCTAATACCTTCATTCAACATGGCTATCCAATGCATTCATTCAATATTCCCATCCAGTACATCCATTTAACATCTCCGTCCAATACGTTCATTTAACATCACTGATCAATTCATTTATTCAACATCACTATCCAATATGTTACCTCAACATGGCAATCCAATACATTTATTCAACACCAAATGCATTAATTCAACATGGCTAATACATTCATTAAACATTAAAAAAAACCACTTAATTCCTTTAAATGCATTAGTTGAACCATGATAAGTATTGTTATTTGAAACTATAACTGTCCTAACGGACAAATACCCCCCGGCACCAAAATTCAAAATAGGGCATAAACCAAGGACAAAAGACCAAGGTCACAAGGTTAAAAATGTTGGAATCGACAGAAAGGTCTTGCCACAAGGAATATACATGTGTAGTATGAAGGTCCCATCTCTTTTCATTCAAAAGTTATGGCTAAGGTTAAAGTTCTTAAAAAGCAAGTCAAATGTTAAGGCCAAGGTCACAAGGTCAAAAATTTTGGTACCAAAAGAAAGGTCTTACCACAAGGAATATACATGTGTAATATGAATACCCAGTCTCTTTTGGTTTAAAAGTTATGGCTAAGGTTAAAGTTTTTAAAAAGTAAGTCAAATGTCAAGGCCAAGGTCACAAGGTCAAAAATTTTGGGACAAAAAGAAAGGTCTTACCACAAGGAATATACATGTGTAATATGAATACCCAGTCTCTTTTGGTTTAAAAGTTATGGCTAAGGTTAGAGTTTTTAAAAAGTGAGTCAAATGTCAAGGCCAAGGTCACAAGGTAAAAAATTTTGGTACCAAAAGAAAGATCTTGCCACTAAGAAATTACATGTGTAGTATGAACACCCAGTCTCTTTTGGTTCAAAAGTTATAGCTGAGGTTAAAGTTTTTAAAAAGTAGGTCAAATGTCAAGGCCAAGGTCACAAGGTCAAAAATTTTGGTACCAAAAGAAAGATCTTGCCACAAAGAAATAACATGTGTAGTATGAACACCCAGTCTCTTTTGGTTTAAAAGTTATGGTTAAGGTTAGTTTTTAATAAGTTAGTCAAATGTCAAAGCCAAAGTCACAAGGTCAAATATTTTGGTACCAAAAGATTGACTGATTGATTGATTTTTGTTTTACGTCACACCACGAATATTTCACGTATATGGTGACGGCATCTGCCTGATGCGGGCATACAAATTTTGACCTTTGCAACGGACCCACCCGAAGCAGTGAGGGATCTTTAACGTGCCATGCATACCACGACACGGGGCCTCGGTTTTTACTGTCTCATCCGAAAGACAGAACACCGGCATGGCTAGATCGGGACTCGAACCCCGGCCTCCCGAACAGGAGTCCGACGCGATACCACTAGGCCACGCCGGCTTTGGTACCAAAAGAAAGGTCTTACCACAACAAATATACATGTGTAGTATGAATACCCAGTCTCTTTTGGTTCAAAAGTTATGGTCAAGGTTAAAGTTTTCTGGACAGACAAGACGGACAGCCAGACAGACAGACAAATGGACAAGGTGATTCCTATATAGCCCCCTAAACTTCGTTTGCGGGGGGTATAATAAAATAAAAGAAGCATAACTTTGGACATTTTTATTCATGATAATTTATGAATAGCTTACTTTTCTTGAACACGATGTATGAATCCTGGACCTATTGGTTGCTGCTGATCATGATGTATGAATCCTGGATCTATAGGTGGCTGCTGATCATCTTTCCTGGCAGTGAAGTAACCAGTACCATTATATTGCTGGTAATCATTAAGGATTTCATCCATGGTTTGGTAAGCTTTTTCAGAAATCTAGAAAATAAAATAACATAATCCTCTTGAAACAAAGAAATGATCAATTCACTGGATTGGTTGGTTGATTGGCCTTTTTTAATGTCGATTTCAACAATTTTTCAGTAATGTCACAACATGGAAGCAGGAGGTTACCAAACTCTTACACAAAGTGGCACAATCTTAACCACTACAATAAGCCTACTCCTCAATTCACTGGAAACAGGAAAATAGTGATCTATGTATAAGAAAATTCTGACTGTATTCTCAATGAAAAAGTAGAACCCAACTTCTTACCCCACATTATCAATATATCAAAGTAAACATAACTTACCCCACATTATCAATAGATCAAAGTAAACCTCACTTACCCACATTATCAATATATCAAAGTAAACCTCACTTACCCCACATTATCAATATATCGAAGTAAACATAACTTATCCTACATTATCAATATATCAAAGTAAACATAACTTACCCCACATTATCAATATATCAAAGTAAACATAACTTACCCCACATTATCAATATATCAAAGTAAACATAACTTACCCCACATTATCAATATATCAAAGTAAACATAACTTACCCCACATTATCAATAGATCAAAGTAAACCTCACTTACCCACATTATCAATATATCAAAGTAAACCTCACTTACCCCATATTATCAATATATCAAAGTAAACATAACTTACCCCACATTACCAATATATCAAAGTAAACATAACTTACCCCACATTACCAATATATTAAAGTAAACATAACTTACCCCACATTATCAATAGATCAAAGTAAACCTCACTTACCCACATTATCAATATATCAAAGTAAACCTCACTTACCCCATATTATCAATATATCAAAGTAAACATAACTTATCCCACATTACCAATATTTCAAAGTAAACATAACTTACCCCACATTACCAATATATCAAAGTAAACATAACTTACCCCACATTATCAATATATCAAAGTAAACATCACTAAGTCTTACCCCACATTATCAATATATCAAAGTAAACATAACTTACCCCACATTATCAATATATCAAAGTAAACATCACTTACCCCACATTATCAATATATCAAAGTAAACCTCACTTACCCCACATTATCAATATATTAAAGTAAACCTCACTTACCCCACATTATCAATATATCAAAGTAAACCTCACTTACCCCACATTATCAATATATCAAAGTAAACATAACTTACCCCACATTATCAATATATTAAAGTAAACCTCACTTACCCCACATTATCAATATATCAAAGTAAACCTCACTTACCCCACATTATCAATATATTAAATTAAACCTCACTTACCCCACATTATCAATATATCAAAGTAAACATAACTTACCCCACATTATCAATATATCAAAGTAAACATCACTTACCCCACATTATCAATATATCAAAGTAAACATAACTTACCCCACATTATCAATAGATCAAAGTAAACCTCACTTACCCACATTATCAATATATCAAAGTATACATAACTTACCCCACATTATCAATATATTAAAGTAAACCTCACTTACCCCACATTATCAATATATCAAAGTAAACCTCACTTACCCCACATTATCAATATATTAAAGTAAACATAACTTACCCCACATTATCAATATATCAAAGTAAACATAACTTACCCCACATTATCAATATATCAAAGTAAACATAACTTACCCCACATTATCAATATATCAAAGTAAACATAACTTACCCCACATTATCAATATATCAAGGTAAACCTCACTTACCCCACATTATCAATATATCAAAGTAAACCTCACTTACCCCACATTATCAATATATCAAAGTAAACATAACTTACCCCATATTATCAATATATCAAAGTAAACATAACTTACCACACATTATCAATATATCAAAGTAAACCTCACTTACCCCACATTATCAATAGATCAAAGTAAACATAACTTACCCCACATTATCAATAGATCAAAGTAAACCTCACTTACCCACATTATCAATATATCAAAGTAAACCTCACTTACCCCATATTATCAATATATCAAAGTAAACATAACTTACCACACATTATCAATATATCAAAGTAAAGATAACTTACTGTCTGAAGAAAGTGAATTAAATTTTTCTGTTCATTAGCAAGTTGTCCAAGCATCATATTGACTCGGTCACTTCTATTTCTTGTTTCAACAGCTTGACTGAAAACAATGCAAACTTGATAATCAAAAATAGATTCATTTTTATCTAAATAATAACATAGTGTATTTTTCTGAAATAATACAATTATAGATTAAATTTAGACATAATGAGTATTCATTATCTTGTCAGTGGGCCAAGAGACACTGATTCTAAATTCAAGACCATGTTAATATCAAAGAGGTCTCCACTAGAAATTGATCATTAACAATCCTAGAATCTTCATCAGGTAATCTCATTATCTTCAGAATCTACCATTCTCAACTCTAGTGCTTGTTACCAATAAAATAGACTATGCTGAATTTGAATCTGGACCTACAATCAAGCTGGTATCTTTGAAGAGTAAAGACTGATTTACAGATAAGTGTCATACCTAAACCATTTATAAAAGCTGTTATATTGTCTCTCTGAATTCTTGTAGCAGTTCTCCATCATAGACTGGGATGTGGAACACAACATGTGGAGCTTGTTCCTGGAATTATATCATAAAAAAATGATATATAGATATTCTGAGTGGGAATTTGATATATGTGAGGTCATGGTTACATTTTACATTAATTGACACATTAAACCATGATAATATATATTTTGAAAAAAAAAATATAAATGAATTTTCATTTATGTGTTTTCAGCACATTTGTCCTTTTGTCATGTTTATAAGTTTTCTTGTGACATCAACAAAGTGATGACAGTCTTTATATGTAATTGACAAACAACATTTGTTTATGAAAATATGTAATGTCTCATAAATTCATCATATATTTAGTATACTTGTTTTCTACAAGAATTCACAATTGGATGCCAGTCACGCCGAAACTTACTTTTCAAACGTATGAATGCTCTGATCGTTATTGTCAAGGATCTGATAACTTCTGTGCTCTTTAAATCGTCTCACAATCTTTGTCACTGTCTCCAACATCACTTCTATTTTCTCAGCACTTATCAAAACAAAAACAATAGAATTACTTTTTGAACATACACTCTGACCCTGATGGATAAAATTTACATGATTTTTTTTTCCTTGCCAGTCTTCGCATCAAATAGCATTTCCTACTATGTGGCACAGTACTTCATAACTCAATGCATAGATCATCTCAAATGATATGACCAATCGCACAAGGACCCTTTCTCTAAACCTAGGACTACTTCTTTGGCTCTAGGACCACTACTGTCGGTTTAAGGTAAGGGTATGATGCTAGTGTAAAGGCCTCTATTATAGAGTATCCTCACAGTTATCATTACTATAGTATAAAGACTATTCTTACAGTGTTAAGGCCTCTATTATAGAGTATCCTCACAGTTATCATGACTGTGGTATAAAGACTATTCTTACAGTGTTAAGGCCTCTATTATAGAGTGGCCTCACAGTTATAATTACTATAGTATAAAGACTATTCTTACAGTGTCAAGGCCTCTATTATAGAGTAGCCTCACAGTTATCATTACTATAGTATAAAGACTATTCTTACAGTGTTAAGGCCTCTATTATAGAGTAGCCTCACAGCTATCATTAGTGTAGTATAAAGACTATTCTTACAGTGTTAAGGCCTCTATTATAGAGTAGCCTCACAGTTATCATTACTATAGTATAAAGACTATTCTTACAGTGTTAAGGCCTCTATTATAGAGTAGCCTCACAGCTATCATTACTATAGTATAAAGACTATTCTTACAGTGTTAAGGCCTCTATTATAGAGTAGCCTCACAGCTATCATTAGTGTAGTATAAAGACTATTCTTACAGTGTTAAGGCCTCTATTATAGAGTGGCCTAAAAGCTATCATTACTATAGTATAAAGACTATTCTTACAGTGTTAAGGCCTCTATTATAGAGTAGCCTCACAGCTATCATTACTATAGTATAAAGACTATTCTTACAGTGTTAAGGCCTCTATTATAGAGTAGCCTCACAGTTATCATGACTGTAGTATAAATACTATTCTTACAGTATTAAGGCCTCTATTATAGAGAACTGCTCTCTTCTGCAGTGCTTGGACACTACTATATATATACTGCAATGACTTCTAAGAAAGTCCTTGGGTCATTATCATAATGCTGGCGCTACTAACAAGAACAAGCCTAACACTGCATAATACACTGTCGCTTACTTTATTGAGGGGTTAAGTGAATGTATGGAGCCATTTCCTTCCCCCTTATTTACGGTTTCAAAATTTCCTTCCCCCCTAATTTTTTTACTCAGTTTTATTGTAAAATAAAGCTTATCATCAAAGGACTCAAAAGTCCTGAGAGTCGGCTTTGCTGATTTTAAGTATGTAATCATTCAGGATTTCAGGAAAATGGGGGGGGGGGGGGGAGGGCAAAAATTAGGTCTTTGTTGCAACTACATTGTCATTATACCTATGTACAAAATGCTAATAAAATTTGCTCTCTTCATACTATCTTACAGCAAAGAGTTTGCAATTGCTTGTATCAGAAATGAACGTGCAATCGACAACTTCATGGCAACAAGTTTTACTGCATTGTTGTCACGAGTCGAAGCTGAGCCAAGGAACGACATTCCTTCAAGTGGGACATTAAATAACCATCTTATTCACGATTCTCATAATGTTTTAACATCATTTATATTTAGAAACATACAACATTTACCTAAATATTTATATTGCATTTTCATTATCAGAGGAAATGCGGGAAGATCGATCTTTAAATTTGTCATATGTGTGAAAAAGAACTAAAGTTCCAGAACATGTTGGGGAAAACTTAAATTGAAATATCTCGATAAAAACAAGCGATACAAGATCAAGACAAATGCTTTGTCCGGAGAATTACACAATCGAGTACATCCGACGGTGTCGGTGGTAAACACGTCGTAAAGTAGTCACAACTACATATTATTACGCGAAATTTGAAAACATTATTGCAACTCCTTTTTCGAGTTATTGAAACTAGTTTATGTTTAGCTTAAATTAACTAAAGGTACATTGTGCTGATCAAGAATTTTTAAGACAACATCAGTAATTTTTCGGCACTTTATTTTTCAGCGGCGTAGTAAGCTCTATATCGGTAGTGAAAGTTATAACCCCTGAAAAGAAAGTGATTGCAACGAGTGCGGCTTCACCGAAGCCGACTCAATAAAATTGTGACCTTGATCTTGCAGATATGACCTTGAGTCAAGTTGGCTTGGACAAGAATCATACTGACACAAGCACTGTGACCTTGACCTTGCAAATTTGACCTTGAAAATCAATAGCGTTTATCTTCCAATCATAACAAATAAGTGTGCAAAGTTAACAGTTCTAGCATAAACAGTTTGGTCTGTACCTTGTTTACAAGTTGCATTTTCAAAAATTATCTATTTTTGTCCCCTAAAAAGACCCTAACCATTTACATTGATATTGAAAATCAACAGGGTTTGTCCTCACTTTTAACTTTTATGAACTGAATAATTTCTTGTGTGCTGTAATGCAACTTTTTCGATAAATTGAGAGAAGTCTCTGTTCTTGAAGAATGAGTGTGTCAAATGAAGTCATAAAGCAACAATCACTGCGAGAAAATCTCATTATTTAAAATATTGAGATGCAAATTTGTACTGTAGACGAAGAAAGGGGCAAATGTTAATTCTACTAGAATTCATATACGATACATTTTGGAATTATATTTGGAGTATGCCATCTATACATATCTGCTTCTACATAATGCCAGATTCTTTAACGAGATGAGATCCAAAACATTCTAAGTGTATTATGGGGCATGACTTTTGTTTTATTGTTAGTGATACATGTAATGTGAAATTTCAGTCATGTATCATTAATATCATTGTAAATGTATGAATATCAGCATTTGAATTCACTGAAGAAGTATACATTGATGGCATATTCTTAATTATTTCTAACTTCAGGCAATAGTCATAGTAAAACAAAAGATTGAAAAATAAGATTTTATTTAGAAACTAAAGATAATTGAGAGAATTATAGCCTACACAAAGTCACTTTTCTGAATTATCTCAACGTTTGTCAATGATCTCCATTATCTTAAACTTATCATCTTATGTATTATAAGTGTTGGCAATAAATCCATTCACAAAATCTATAAAAGTGAAACTTTTACATCTCAAGAATGAGTAATCAGGGGCGTACTGATTTTGCCCTTTCTGTCCATAACTTTAACCTTGGTCATCACTTTTGCAATATACCAACTTGTCAAAACAAACAAATAGCTCTCTGTACACCATAAATTCTCCAGACACCCATTAAAATATTGTTTAAATGCAAATTTTGATTTTACAGAGTTAACATCATATTAATATTGAATATAGAAGACTTCTGACACATACAATAGCAATTATTCCAGTCGATTTCTAACTAGTCAGTGAAAATGTTCATAGTATATGACCCTTAATTGATCATTGATTAATCACTATAACAGTATGTACATATCGTGTCAGTGTTTTAATCAGATTGTCTTTCACTAGGACCTCTATACATTCCTAAGGCCTATATTATAATTCTAGGCAAAGAAAGTCCCAGAGGTACATGTATCAGTTTTTTCTAGGACCACTACAAAAGTCCTTATAGGGTCATTAAGAAAGCCCTAGGGGTACTGTTTTTCACTACATGTAGGATCACTGAGAAAGTTCTCAGGGTATACTTCAGTGGTAGAACCACTATGAAAATCTTGGTGTCACTATTATAGTGCTTTGATCACTACATTGATCTTAGTGACTGGTTGCTACTACACATACAGGGTAAGTCTGATGTAAAGATATAGGATATATATAATAAACATACATGAAATATAAGACATATACCACACATTTCTAAATGATTACATGGCCTCAGTACAAATTACTTTTTAACAATCTAAACCCTAATATTACTATCTCCATTATCCATATACATGTATAAAAGTGCTTATAATATATAGATATATGATTTCAAAAGTATATACTTCTCAGCTCTCTCTTCATTTCTTTAGTCTTAAGCAATATATGCAAAAAACATATAATTTTGAAGGCACAGTAATCATAGATGCAGCTTAAATTTGGAATAGTCTCTTCTTCAGATTTTTGTTCTAAAATATAGGATTTACGGAACAAATTCCTGAAATAAAGGTTATTAACACATTCTTTTATATTTTATAAGAACTGTAGGAAAGTTGTAACCAAGCCACTAAGAACATCTTAGGGCCACAACTATTATAGTGCTTCAATATAGTAGTGCTAGGACTACTAACAGCCTTAATACCACTACATGTACTATAGTGTTAAGAGGACCACTAAAACAGTCTGAAGGCCACATGTATAGTGTTAGGGCCACTAAGAAAGTCTAAGTGCCACTACTATAGTGCTAGGACCCCTGTTAATACCCTACGGTCACTACTGTTCTACTCAAATATTATAGTTTTGAACAAAGAGTCTTGGCACGACTACTTTAGTGTTAAGACTTCTTTGAAAATCTTGACACCGAACCTACAGTATTAGGACCACCAACTATATTTTCAGAGAGTCACTACCATAGTGCTAAGACCTCTATGAAAATCCTGGGGTCACTGGTTTAGTACTTAATTACTATACTTATGATACTATGCAGAATCCCAGCACCACTACTTTAGTGTTAAGACTGTAACAATTCAACAATCCACTAAGGAAGTCTTAAGGTCACTACTGTAATGTTAGGACCATAACAGAGTCTAAAGGCACTAATAAAGTACACAGATGCAATAGTGCTAGGACAAGTGGAAAACCTTACTAATATAGGGCTACTGCTATAGTGCTAGAACCACTAGGACATCTTAGGACCACTACAGTAAGTATAGTTCTGCACTAGTATTGTGCTAGGACCTTTGTATACACTCTACTACATACCATCTATCTCTCTCAGAACAACATCCATAATCATCTTTCCATATTTTGCTCAGATTTTTATTTGAAAGTTCATCCTGATCTAAAGTGTTCAACTCTCCTGAAGCTGTCAGTGACAAATTATGTACCTGTAAAATAATAGTTTGACACTTAATTGAAACTTATTTCAAGTAAAAATAATGTTTTATCACTAGTTGTTTCTCTGTGGACTCTAGCTTTTCCTATTATTTATCATTACCTGTTTCCTATTATGCGCCCCTTCTTCCAGGGAGAGGGCATATTGCTTTCCACATGTCTGTCTGTCGGTTGATCTGTCAGTTGTTAACCACATGTTGTCCACCCAATATCTTGAGTACCCTTTGCTTGATAGTGATGATATTTCAAATGTGGATTGATTATGAGAAGTAGATAACCCCATATTGATTTTCGGGTAAAAACATCAAAGGTCACCGAGTGCAATGCAGTAACTGATACAATCGGTGTCTACCCACTATCTCAAGAACTCTTTGTTTAATAGTGATGATATTTCTTATTCTCCGACCAAAATGTAAAAGATCACCGAATACAAAACAGAACTTTGTACAATTGGTGTCCACCCAATATCTTCAGAAATCTTTGCTTGTTAGTGATATTTCATATGTTGGTTGGTTATGAGTAGTAGATGACCCCTACTGATTTTCAGGTCAAAAGGTCAAAAGCCACCGAGTGCAATGCAGCACTTTATACAATTGGTGTCTGCCCAATATCCTAAGAACCCTTTGTGCGGTAGTGATATTTCATATGTGGCCTGGTTATGAGCATTAGATGACCCTTATTGATTTTCAGATCAAAAGATTAAAGGTCACTGAGTGCAATGCAGTACTTTATACAACTAGTGTCTGCCAAATATCTTTACTTGATAGTGATGATATTTAAATGGCCCCTATTGATTTTCAGATCAAAAGAACAAATGTCACTAAGTGCAATGCAGAACTTTATAAAACTGGTGTCCGCCCAATATCTTGGAAACCCTTTACTTGATAGTGATGATATTTCATATGTGGGTTGGTTATGAGTAGTAAATGACCCCTATGTAGTACTTTATACAACTGTACAATACAGAACCAGAAGGGGTGGCATATGTGTTTTACAAACATCTCTTGCTATTACTTAGTTTTGCATTATAAATATCATTTCCTATTTTTCATGGTTCTCTAATTTTTATCTCTGATTTACAATTACCTGTTTCTCATTGGTCTCTAACCTCTTCCTATGATTTGTCATTTCAGCTTCAGCTGCTTCACATGTATTTCGGAGAGTACCTGTTGTACAGATTGCCAGCATATGTAGATTCTGTGAAATGAATTGACTATAATGTTTGGTCCATAGTCTACCTGTGTCACAATGCTGCTTTTGATGAGTGGAATAGTCAACAAGGTGGGTGATTTCATGATGCAGCTCCTGACTGTATAAAATAAATCATTAATAATTAAAATATGTATCCTGGAGCAGCAGGTGCTCTGTCACTGTGGCACTCAATACAATGTACCATAGTGGACATTCATAAACCACTGGTGCTATGTCACTGTGGCACTCACTACAATATAATGTGGTAGACATTCAGCGCAGCAGGTGCTCTGTCACTGTGGCACTCACTACAATGTAACATGGTGGACATTCATAGACCACTGGTGCTATGTCACTGTGGCACTCAATGCAATGTACCATGGTGGACATTCATAGACCACTTGTGTTATGTCACTGTGGCAATGAATACAATGCACCATGGTGGACATTCAGGGCACAAGGTGCTATGTTACTGTGGCACTCAATACAATGTACCATGGTGGACATTCATAGACCTTACATATGGACTCAGTCTCATTAAAACTCCATCTATCACGCTCCTTATTTTTATCATGTTGGCTGTGGTAGATATAAATACACTCCAAAGCAGTTCATCTCAGATCAATCTTTGACACAGACTAATCAGCCTCTGCTGTGCAAAGCAGTGACGCTAATTGGTCAGTGTCAGAGGTCAATCTAAAATGAACTGCTACAGTTTGTATTGAACTGCTATGGATTGTATTTAGATCTACCACAGCGAATATGATAAAACTAAGAAGCATGACATATCCGACTTTTAATGAGACTGAGTCCATATGTTAGGGATGTGTCAAATGACCTTGAACTTACAGAAATTATTTTGAGTGGGCTTTGTTGGCAAGTCCATGTCCATAAGACATTTCTGTAAAATATGATGAATGACTTAAGAGATACGAGGCCTTTCTCAATGTTTAAGAGATATGTGCTAGTGACCTTGACCATTCAAAAATTACCTTGAGTGACCTTTGTCCTAGAGTCCTTGAACCAAGAAATATTTCTGTGATGATAAAATTCTAATTAAAAGTTAAAGAAACATGAGCTCAGATGGACAGATGGATGGACAGGGCAACAACTACATGTACCTCCAAATGTTATAGTGGGCATAAAAAAACATTCATTTATGACACACAAAACTCTGTCATAAATACAATTAAGTATTTCAAAGTTTTGGTAAAATTTTTAATACTGAATAATCTGCTTATTTTGAACAATTCTGGAGAACAAATTCCAAAAGTATAATTCAGAACAGAATATGCAAGTTAGGAATTCAGTAAATTTCAAGGGAAGTTGCTACAGAAGCTTCATGTTTGGTTCATACAACAGTAATCCATTGGCAAGCTTCTAAGTTTAACATGTGACAAAAAACACCATTCATTGTGTTCTTTGACAAGAATTCAGAATTATGCCAAAAATAGTCTTTCTGTATGTTTAAGGCAGCAATGGAATAATTTAGACTCCATATGATCCAAATGTGAGAATTTGCACCATACATGTAACTGGTTATATTTATGGTCTATTTTATCTCAAATAATTTCTATATAGTACATGTATATATAAAATTGATTTTTTTACATTTTAATATTTTTCATGAGCCAACTCCATCAAACTATGGTAACTTAGCAGTAAATACTTACATGTAACTATGGACACTAAGTCGTAAAAGCTTTGCATTAATGTGGTAGCGATGAATTGAATGAAGTTGAAAATGCATTATTGCACAACAAGTTTTGGCCAGCTGATAGTCGTTAGCAATGTTAACCTGACCACCAAACCTAGGAAATTCAGCTGAAAAAGTGAAAAAAAGTTCTTAGCAATGTTCACCTGGCCACCAAATCAGGGAGATTCTACTGAAAGAGTTCAACAATTACACATGCATTGACTTTCATGGGAAATATTCACCAGCAATTTATAATTATTTTCAATAGCTGATTACAGAGTGCACTGCTCTCATAATATTCTAAGATACTTTTTATTCAAAAGGACTTTACTTTAACATATTTTCAGGAGCATGACTGCACACAAAAATTAGCTTCTAACTAAAGTATGTCTACCGAACTAAATATTTTATGTAAGACAATATGTAATAATTGTAAAAGGGATATTTTTTTCAAATATGTCTGTATATATAAATAATAATACAGTTTTATATAGCAAAAAATATGCGAGGGCGGCAAGAATGTATTACAGGCTTATTTTATTTTTTTTGTCATAGAAGTATTTGCTGTCAGAATATCACAAAATGTATGTTTCTGGACATCAAATCAAGAAGACCTATCCAGCATAAAAATGCTAAGTTTTTAATGTAATGACTATTTAATCAAGGAAAACAAAATATGGTTAAACTTATAGATTTTTACTTAGGGAAAGTAATACTTCGCTCCAATCCAAATGGCACTGTGATCACTGAGGCACACAGTCTGGATGTGTTCTTGTGCACTGCACTTCTCATAGAGATCTATCTTCCAATAAAGTTTCATATAGATATCTCTTATAGTTTTTGTGTTATGCTCTGGACAAATTTAAGTATGAAAAATAACAAAGGGCAATAACTCCTAAATTATGCAAGATAGAGTTACGGTTCTTGCACAATGCACTTCTCCTCATAGAGACAATAAAGAGGTGTTGATTCATGGTCATGGTCAATTAGTAACACTTGTTTAAAGTGTTAATCACTGCTTACTGATCTGTTTATGGATGCAAGGAGTGCACAAGAGGTCCAAACATATTTACAAAAGGTCCAAACAGATTCACAAGAGATTCAAGAGATCCAAACAGATTCACAAGAGGTCCAAACAGATTCACAAGAGCACCAAGAACACATGACAAAATAAAATGTATTTGAAGTTATTGAAGCAAGATTATTCTTCAAATTATGTAAAAATTTCGGAATTAAATTAAAAGCAGTAATACTATTTTTCTTGAAATGAATTTAAATCCTAATTCTACCAAGTCAATTTGAAGAGATTTTTAAATGCTGGGTAACCTCCTTTTGCCCTGAATCCATCCTTGGTTGTATCTGGGTGATAACAAAGCCTAACATTGCATAATATACCTGTCGCTTAATCTGAAGAGGGGATTACATGAATGTATGGAGAATATTTCTTCCTCCCTTATTTAGCGTTTATTCATTTCCTCCTCTCCTTAATTTTTTACCCATTTTCATTTCAGAGGCAAACAGATCAAACTGAAACTGTACTGCTAATCATGAAATTTAACCTTGGTTCAAAGTCATGATACACCTTTGAGACCTGGGCAAAAAGTCTGTGAAATAAGAGGGCTGATTGATATGTTATGAGCCTTGTATTGAAGGGGGTTAGGGTTAGGTTTAGGGTGAAATTTGTGAAAGAGCAATGATCCAATATTTGCATATAAAAGGTTTATCACCTATGGATATCCATAATGATATGGATGCAACACTAGGGAAAGATGCCTCTTCATATGCTGCAGTGAACAGGTGGGTGGTGGAATTTAAGTGCGGCAGACAGAGCTTTGATTATGACCCCTGTCCTCAAAGGCCTTTCACTGTTTCAACCCAAGAAATGGTCAATAAAAGCCATGATATTATTATGACTGACAGATGATTTACAGAAAGATATATAGCCAGTACAGTTGGCATTTTACAGGAAAGAGTACATTTCAGTCTGACAGAGGATCTTGCAATGAGAAAGCTTTTGGCTCATTGGGTACCAAGACTTCCGACAGTTGATCAGAACACACCAGGCACACATTATCATGTGCTAATCTTAACCTTTTTGAGGAAGATCCTGACAACTTTCTTCAGAGATTTGTCACTATGGATAAAACATGGGTCCATCATTTTACCCCAGAGTCCAAACAATCATGTAAACAAAGGACGCACCCTGGCTCAATCCTGCTAAAGAAGGCAAAGAATGTTCAATCAGCTGGGAAGGTTATGGCCTCGGTTTTCTGGGATGCAGATTGTATTCTGCTGATAAATTATCTACAAAAGGGACAAATAATCAATGGCACATACTATGCTTCACTTCTGACACAGTTGTGGGAAAATATTAAACTTAAGTGCCACGGAAAGCTCACTAAAGGTGTATTGTTCCATCAGGAAAATGCTCCTGTTCACAAGTCTGTCATTGCCATGGCTGCCATTCACGATTGTGGATATAAATTGATTGACCATTCGCCTTATTCACCTGATCTTACTCCAGCAAACTTTCATCTATTTCCAAAACTGAAAACAGCTATTTCCAGCACCCACTTTCAGTCCAATGATGACGTCATACATGCAGTGGATGACTTTCTGAACAGCCAAGAAAAGGAGTTCTTTTAAAGTGGCAATGAGGTCCTTAAATACAACTGGTAAAAGTGTATAGATACTGAAGGAGATTATGTTGAAAGATAATGCAATATGTCCGACAAAATTCAAATCCTTCAATATGAGGCTCACAACATATCAATCAGCCCTTGTATTATTCAAATCTATGCAGGGAATAGAAAATTAAGTCCTGGACAGGATTTACCATACATAAACACTGTGACCTTGACCTTTCAGATATCCTTGGACCAGGTCATGACACACCCTTGCATCCATGGCAATGATCCATAAATTATTATTCAAATCTTTGCAGGTAAACTTATGACTCGAATAAGGATTAAACATACATAAGCATTGAGTCCTTGATCTTTCAGATATGACTTTGGTTCAAGGTCATGACACACCCTATGGACCTTGGCAATAATTCTGTGAAAAATCATTCAAATCCATGCAAGTGGTAGAAGTTTATGTCATGGACAAAGAATTACACATTACATGGATTGTGACCTTGACTCTAACCCAACCTTAAGTCCTGGGTAAAAATTTCATAAAATATTATTCATATCCATGCAAGGAGTAAGAAAAATATTGCTCTGACAAATATTTACCCATCATATGTGCTGTGAACTTGCCCTTGCAGATATGACCTTGGTTCAAAGTCATGAAACACCCTTGGCTTCTGGGCAACAATTCTGTGAAATATTATTCAAATCCATGCGTTGGGAAGAATGCTATGGCCCGGACAAAGATTTACCTATCATATGCATTGTGACCTTGAACTTGCAGATATGAACTTGGTTCAAAGCTATGACACACCCTTGGGTCCTAGACAACAATTCCTTGAAATATTATTCAAATGCAAGAGTTAAAAAGTTATGGCTTGGACAATCGGTTGAATGTTGAAAACTTAGGTCTTTGTTGCAACTATATCGTCATTATACCTATGTACAAAATGCTAATAAAATTTGCTCTCTTCATACTATCTTACGGCAAAGAGTTTGCAATTGCTTGTATCAGAAATGAACATGCAATCGACAACTTCATGGCAACAAGTTTTACTGCATTGTTGTCACGAGTCGAAGCTGAGCCAAGGAACGACATTCCTTCAAGTGGGACATTAAATAACCATCTTATTCACGATTCTCATAATGTTTTAACATCATTTGTATTTAGAAACATACAACATTTACCTAAATATTTATATTGCATTTTCATTATCAGAGGACATGCGGGAAGATCGATCTTTAAATATGTCATATATGTGAAAAAGAACTAAAGTTCCAGAACATGTTGGGGAAAACTTTAAATTAAATATCTCGATAAAAACAAGCGATACAAGATCAAGACAAATGCTTTGTCCAGAGAATTACACAATCGAGTACATCCAACGGTGTCGGTGGTAAACACGTCGTAAAGTAGTCACAACTACATATTATTACGCTAAATTTGAAAACATTATTGCAACTCCTTTTTCGAGTTATTGAAACTAGTTTATGTTTAGCTTAAATTAACTGAGCTAAAGGTACATTGTGCTGATCAAGAATTTTTAAGACAACATCAGTAATTTTTCGGCACTTTATTTTTCAGCGGCGTAGTAAGCTCTATATCGGTAGTGAAAGTTATAATCCCTGAAAAAAAGGTGATTGCAATGAGTGCGGCTTCACCGAAGCTGACTCAAAAATCACCCAGAACACACAAAATCACAAAAAGTTTGATTTCAGAATGAAACAAATGTTAGCAACATTTCTTCACATATGCTATTAAGCTCTTTTGTTTATTTCAGATTTTAATGTTATGCAGCCCATCTAAAGAAGCTGTTCACCAAATGTGGGTTCCTTCCTGTACATATTGTGCCCCACCTTGTATCCGCCCCACCTTGTATCAACCCCACCTTGTATCCATGCCAGGGAGGATCCAGCTAAACAATAATGAACCCTAGTATTTCTTATTTGTAAAGTTTCGTCAAGCTCTGAAGAAACTGAACCAAGCTAAAATTACAGATGATATATGTAATATTGCAGCCATCCTCCATTTCCAATATCAAATAAGAAAGGAAGAAAACAAAATAAGGAAATTTTTTGCATACTAAATCTCCAAATTCTGATGAAATATACAAAAAATAATCCATTATAACCAACCTATAATAAGAAAATCAAAGCATGAGGCCTGAGTAGGCCTATATTGTTAACATGAACCCAATTTGCACATTCATATACTGACTGCTTGAAGAAATTTGCAGATACATATATTGTCTTGCTTATTTTATATTTGACAGCTGACTAAAGTCTGTAAAGTAGCTTCTCTACATTGACTGAATCAAGACAATGATGCAAAAATATCAATCGTAACAACTCGTCCATTTCCGTACGCAAATAAGACTCGTATGTACTACGTAGTCAGCAACTGAGACTACTTCCAGTTGTCAAGTAAACACAAGTGACAATGCTTGTATGGTGACATGTTTGCAAGAAAAAACAAGGCGATTTTGATCATTGTGTGTTTTTGTCTGTATTTGTTTCTCTTTAAATTGGTGAACTAGTTTGATTTTTTTTTTCATAGCAAAGTCTACGCACGTGCACTGGCATTTCAAGTTTCCTCTGATTAGTTTTCAGTATTATAACCTTAAAAACAAATCTGAAGTTTCACTTCAATTACTGAGTTGCCTTTACAATTGTAAAATATTCATTAAAAGTGCATTACTTTTCATACTGAACTTCTCATATCCTAAATTACAAAAGCACTGCAATGACCGTTTTTTTGCCTCATTTGCATTGTACTCCTACGAGGAAAGCCGAAAAATTGAAACGATTCGGTGTACATCACAGCGCCGTGAAGCCTCAGAGTTTTTTTTTGTAAAAAGTGGTGATAGTGTTCCCACTGACAAAAATGTGTGAAAACATCAAGTCCAAATTCTTTTTTCATGTCATTTTTTTTTGTGCTTAATATTTTTAAAAATGGTTGAAATGGTTAAGACCAGAAAGACATTAAAAAAATAAAAAATTTGAAATTCAGAAGGAAATAAATTTTCTAGATCATTTTTCTAAATTCAGTGTTTTAATCTATGTCACAAAAGAAGGGATACATCGCTATGACTATAGCTCACATAAGGCTTTGGCTCAGGGTACCTAAAACTGATGCAAAGGCTGTGTAGTCAGTATAGTAGGTTATACAAATATTATGCATGTTTCTCTGACACTTACGATATGATATTCTCGGAAAATATCTATGGTCTGGATATGATTTCATAAATACTAATATGGGATTAGATACAGATATTGAGGTAGGATAGTCCTTGATAGGGGTCAAGGGGTCAACTTGTACTTCCAAGAGGTCACGTTCATAGATCAACAGCTGATTGTTGGCAGCAATCTCACACTGCTCAGCTATTAAATCCTGAAGATGAGTTAATCTGAAAAATACAAAACAGGTCAAGAGATTTAATAAAACAAATGTAGGGTTACCTGCTGTAAGTTTCAATCAAGCATTGGTAATTGTATCTTAGATATATGATTAACACATAGGAATTTGGTTATCTTATTCATTATCTCATCGAATTCCTACTATTGCCAAATCTGACCTTGACAAAAGTACTCAATTAATACTGACCATGACACTATGCAGAACATGTCTTTATGTCTATCTAACACTATGCAGAGCATGCCTTTATGTCTATCCGACACTATGCAGACCATGTCTTTAATATGTCTATCTGACACGATACAGAACATGTCTTGATGTCTATCTGACCCTATGCAGATCATGTCTATATGTCTAACTGACACTATGCAGAGCATGTCTTTATGTATATCTGATAATACAGTAAATGTTTGCATGCCTACATGTATATGACAATTTTTAACATAATTCTTTAAGTCAGTAAGATAGGCTTCACATGTCTTAATGTTTTTCTGACATTATGTTTCACATGTCTGTGTCTTTGGGACACTTTATAACACAAGTCTTCCTGAGTCCACAGACCACATCTTAATATCTTTCTAACACCACAGCACATAACCACATGTCTGATAGTTCACTGCAATGTCTTTTTATCTTTATGACACTATGCAGCACCAGTTTTTCTGACACTATACTGCATATGTCTTTATGTTTCAATTTGTTCCTGCAGTACTCAGTTGTAGTTTCAATAAACAGAATGATAAATTTTAATGAATGACTGCTTGTCATAAACAACAATTCTGTTACATACTTCTGGTTACCATCAATGTAAATGCTCATGTTGGACCATGTTACGGGACTGAAAACATTCACAACTTTCTTGACGACAATGGCTTCAACCGCTCTGAAAAATCCATCAAAAGTCCATTTTTTCCTTTCATTTCCTTCCAGAAGTTGAGCAAGGACCGGTGTAAACTGCTTTTTCAAACCTCTAAAAGTTTATAAAAACATTGATATAAAAGATATTTAACCACAGAGATGCCAATGTATCTAATAAGTAAAGAAAACATTACAGAAAAACAGAATACTTTCTATAAAAGAACAACGAAAAATATCTAAACTGAATATGAATATGAATATATATTTATAAACTGTATTCATATGGGTTGGTTGGGGTTAAAGTTAGGGTTCCAATTAGGTGAAAGCTCACAGTCAAATAGACAGCTCTAGGCTCTATTCTAGATAATAGTCGGGATCTGAATGACTCATTTCTTTTATATTAAACCCATCTACTTATTAACTACTTACTGCATTGCCCTTCCCTGATAGGTACCAAAAAAGGAAACAGGTGCTAAATAGCTCTTGACTCCTATCTAAACTGATGCTAACAGAGAAGTAAACATGCTTGGAAGCTCTTGGTCCCGTTCTATACTGCCCTTCTCCAATACTCACACAGAAAGGGAGCATGTGCTCAGTTCTCACAATTCCATTCTGTACTGTCTTTTGCCTTAACTTATACAGAAAACAAGCTGTGTTTGTGAAACATTAATGGCCCCAGCGGCAACAAAGTCCAAAAAGTTATGTTTAGCATGAAGGTCATTATCAAGGTCAAAAGGTCATCAATCTTGGTGTCATTTGAAAGGGCTTCAATAGTTGAGCAGGCATGTGAAATATGAAGTCTCTATTCCTCATGATACAAAAGTTATGGCCAAGGTTAAAGTTGAAAACAGACAAAGAAAAAAAAAGGGGGGGTTAAGGGTCAGTTATGAGGCAGAAGTCACCATGGAGCTATACACTAAATGAATATAAATAATATACTAGAACATATAACACATTACAAAAATGTTTGATTGTAGTGCAATTACGATACCGAATTAGGACGGTCATTTAATTTGACAAAAGCCAAACAAATGGTGTGGTTAAAAAGACAGAAATGAAAAAAAACAATATGCCCCCGATCTATCGATCCGAGGACATCAAAATGTGCCCTCAGTATTCTTTGCTCCATTTCATACTGCCCTTCCCTGATTTACAGAAAAATGCAACAAGTTTGTGCTACCTCTTTTGGCTCCATTCTATACTGTCCTTCTCTGTTACTAACACAGAAATAAAATAGGCTCGCGGTAGCTCTCGGCTCCATTCTATACTACCCTTCTTTTATACTTACACAGAAAAGAGACAGGCTCGCGGTAGCTCTCGGCTCCATTCTATAGTACCCTTCACTAATACTTACACAGAAAGGAGACAGGCTCGCGGTAGCTCTCGGCTCCATTCTATAGTACCCTTCACTAATACTTACACAGAAAGGAGACAGGCTCACGGTAGCTCTCGGCTCCACTCTATACTACCCTTCTTTTATACTTACACAGAAAAGAGACAGGCTCGCGGTAGCTCTCAGCTCCATTCTATAGTACCCTTCACTAATACTTACACAGAAAGGAGACAGGCTCGCGGTAGCTCTCGGCTCCATTCTATAATGCCCTTTACTAACACCTACACAGAAAGGAGACAGGTGCCCCGTAGCTTTCGGCTCCATTCTGTACTGCCCTTCTTTTATACTTACACAGAAAGGAGACAGGCTCGGGGTAGCTCTCGGCTCCATTCTATACTGCCCTTTACTAATACTTACACAGAAAGGGGACAGGCTCGCAGTAGCTCTCGGATCCATTCTATACTGCCCTTCCCTAACACTTACACAGAAAGGAGGCAGGTGCTTGGTAACCCTCGGCTCCATTCTATACTGCCCTTCACCAATACTTACACAGAAAGGAGACAGGTTCGCGGTAGCCCTCAGCTTTATTCTATACTGCCCTTCACTAATACTTACACAGAAAGGAGACAGGTTCGCGGTAACTCTCGGCTCCATTCTATACTGCTCTTTTCTGACTTCTGTACACCAGATATTACTCCACTTTCTTTTCTCCTTGTTATTTCATACCTACAACACACATAATAATGTTATTTTATAAGCAAGTACCCTGAAAACACTTGTATATATTATCTTCTATGTTTCATTTTTATTTTTTATTTTTCTTGAAAATACCAAAGTGGAGAAAATCAAAAAACAAAGATTAAACAATCAGAGCATGTCAAGCACAGAACATAATCATATACTAGAGCTTACCTGTTGCCGAGGCAACAGGGCGGGTCTTCCTCTCTCGAAAGAAAAAAGAAAAATAAGTAGATAGAACGAAGGAAAGAAAGAAAAAAGATCAGGAGAATGACTTAAATGTACTTTACACACAAAAATACCCCCCCCCTCCCCCCCCAAAAAAAAAAACCCTCAAGCAATCAAATTAATTAATAATTAAAATTGAAAAAAGTATTATCTAGAGGATATAAATCGAAAATCAAGTTAAAGAAATCATACATATTACGGCTCTCCATTATAACAGTCGATTAAACATTCCACGGACAAAGCGCCGTAACTCTCGATTGAATTAATCGCGAGTTACTGCGCTTTCCCCGTGACTATCATACGCGTTTGAAGTCGGTATTTAGCAAAGGAAATTCACCGCGCTTCTCTTAGATGTAATCCCGACGCTCGGACAAGATTTTTTTATTGCCTTGTTCATCAGTAGCGGGTAGAGGGCAAAAAATGTGATTTTTGTTTAAGAATTCGAATTCAAAATACATTCTCAAACTCTCCTTTTTATACTTTGTTAATACAACAAATAAGAAAAAACATGAAAGTTACGCAAATAAGGTATTTTTTTTAAAAAATCCTTTAAATCGCTCACTTTCAAATACTGAGAAACATGTTTCATACTGAAATCGGTACGGAAAATCGTTTGGTGAAGTTCTGGAAACGATAAGACTAAAAATAAAATGTTTTTGCAAATTACGTAATTATTTAAAAACTTTAAATTGAAATAGCGACCAAACTAAAAAAGATAGATATTATCGGCCGATAAATTTTTTAAAGATATGAACCTAGAGAATATGATAGTTCAAATTTGGATAGTGTAGCATTAAGAATAACGCTGTATGGCGGAGAATTTAAAATTTAACTAATTGTTATGTAATGTTTTTGAAAACTTTTATTTTTGAATTTTTTTTTACTTAAATGGGTAACGGTGTCTTTGACAATCTATAGCTACAATATAAAATTTGTAGATAAATCCGTTTTTCAGAAAATGGAATTGAAAAATCGGGGTAAAATTTCGACGATTTAAGACCCTCTCTCGATAGGGTCTACGCACGCTAGAGGGAAGGGGGCAAATATTTCGATGTTTTTGAAAATATCATTTAAAAGAGTAAACCCTTCTCACGTGCTGTATGGTTTTTTCTTGATCATATGACGAAAAATAAGCAAGTTATGAAGCAATTACGTAACTAATCAAATTTGTGAAAATCTTAAATTTCTCAATTAAAAATGGATAAAAAATATTTTAAAAACCTCTTACACCATGAAATTGACATTCTAAATCGTTTTGTAATATTTTTTGAACGCTAGGACCTAAAATAAAAAAGTTTTAAAGTTACGTAATGAGTTTAAAAAGTTTAAACACAAATAGCGCCTTTACCGTAAAAGTTACGTAATCGGCGTTAAGTTGGTTGTCAAGATCGACACCTGTACAACATTATAAAGAAAATTTGGGGAGTATAGCTTAAATAATAAACATTTTATTTGAGAAAATTTAAAACCTTCTCAAAAATGAATTTAAAATTTTGAAATAACTTATTTTACCCTTATATTGACCCTCCAAATCGTTTGGCAATATTTTTGCAGCCCTAGAACTTAAGATAAAAGTTTTTTAAAATTACGTAATAAGTTGAAAAATTTAAACCCTTATAGCGCCTTAACTATAATAGTTACCTAATCGGCGTTAACTCGGATGTCAAGAACTATACCTGTACAACATCATAGAGAAAATTTCAGGAATCTAGCTTGCATAATAAAAGTTATACTTGAGAGATTTTAAAAATTACAAACTGTTATATAACTTTACTTAGAACTTGAATTTTAGAAAAATTTTCTTTTAACTCTATCAGGATTTGCTTTTTCAGTAAGAAAAAGAGAACAAAAATGTTGACAGTGAAGCCGTTTCTGAGAAAATTGCAGTCAAAAAAGTGCTAAGAATAAAAATAATAATAATAATAATAATAATAACAAATGTAAAGAAAAAACTTCACAATAACAGAAGGGTCTTCCGATGGAATCGGAAGACCCTAATAACTGATTAGATAACTGATTAAAAATGATTGTTCTGTAATACTTAAATCAAACAATTTCTAGAAGTCTATGATAACATTCACACTTGAAACTCATGATGTTATTGTCGATAGGACCAGATTAAATACTTTCACTTAAATTGGACTTGGAATTGGACAAACATCAGAATTGTCTAGTAGATTATCATCAATCTTTCTTATTCATGCATGTAGTGTTATTACTAATAATGCATGTACTTGCCAGTAAAACATTTTTTTTAATATATGACAGAATTCATTACTTAATAAAAATTTAATTTATCGAATAAATAATAAGAGAAGAAAACAGAATGTGATTACACCAATCAAGGTCATTCGGCTTCGTCGTTATACCGTTGGTAACAGGGTTTTCCAGGTGACGCTTGCGCTTCCTTTACATAAAAAAGGGAATCACAATGTTCCTAATAATTATCGTGGCATAACATTAGTTAGTTGTTTGTCAAAATTATTTACATCGGTGTTAAATAACTGGCTCCTGAATTGGTCTGATAAATATAGCATTGTATCCGACACTCTGTTCGATTTTAGACCTGGTTATGATACTGCAGATGCCAATTTTGCATTAAGTTGCTATCTGAATGGGATAATTAGTTGTCTGATTACACCAATCAAGGTCATTAGGCTTCATGGTCATACAATAAGTCATTACTGCTATCTGACTGGGATAATTAGTTGTCTGATTACACCAATCAAGTTCATTAGGTTTCATGGTCACACAATAATCCAAAAAACAGTAACAAAATTAGAAATTTAGGACATGAACTTTGAATTCAACTTAAGCGACTTTGAGATAATGAGTTTCAACTGTATAAGGATTGTGCTTTGTAGTCTATCACTATGATATTATCATATGTCAGTACTTTATATCATATAGCACACACTTACATTGTCTCCCTGTTACGTCTACCACCAAAGGGACGAAAGGGAAGTTGACCTGTAGCAGCATGATAAAATGTCACTCCTAAACTCCACAAGTCCACTGTCGCATCAAAGGGACCAATATCACGGGCCCTCATTACAGCCTTACCATAAATGTCCGGGTGCTAAAAATATATGTGTTAACAAAGTCATCAAGTTATGTACATATGAAAGTAAAACCTGACATCAATGATAAAGTGCTACAACATTTTGTGTCAACATTTTAAATCACCACACTTTTTCTTTCCAAATAACATTCAACAATGATGACTTCTTATCAAATACAGTCTGGCCCACTTATACTGAACTCACTTATATTAAAATCTTGCATATAATGAAGTTTTACCTATTCCCCAACCAAAACCCTTCAGTGTCTTAGCAAATTTCACCCAGATATATTGAACAGAGATGTTGAAATTTTTCTGATCCTGTCAGACATTTGGACTGACAGATTTATAAAGTCTGTCAGTCCGGAAAGAATTCTGTCAGTCCAAAGTTGTATGACAATCTTTTCATTGTTTGTAAATTAAAAGCTGTCATTTTATCATTTTGTTTAAGTATCCATTCACTTTAATCCAGAGATTGTTGACGCACATATGTACATGGTATATATTCTTGAACATAATACACATTCTTCAGCAGATTTTTGAATTGTTTTTTGGTTGCGTATTATACATGGTACATGTATTAGAAATTCGTTATTTTTCATCCCTCTCACCTGGTGACCAGGCTGAGGAAGAATAAGCACCCTTGTTGTGCTAGCACACCTGTGAAACAATGTATATTTCATGATCCTTTCAATTATCTCTAATCTTTTTAAACATTTGGTTTTGAGTTCGATACCCGCATACCATTAACTTTGATATGTTCGTTACGAAGTTGCCGATTTACAGAGTTATTAAGGTGTCGATTATGTCGATCATATACCAACCCGTCAGTTGTGTTTACCGATGTTTATTTAGACGCATCGTTTAAATTCTAATCACTTTCGCTGGCAGCTTCCGGTTTTGATATAACAATAGAATTTGATAGTACAGATAAATGACGCAGTACCTGAATATGAGCTTTGAATCAGAGACATATATATATATATATATATATATATATATATATATATATATATAAAAGCACAGGTAAGCGATAACGATACTAAAACAATTAAAAAATTGCCAAATTTTCGAAGCAATCTGATTCTTCTTCAGGACACACACAAACACTCACACAAATATAAAGACACGAAAAGAAAGATAGAAAATATATACAAAGCACTAGTCTAATAAAAACTGGTTTCTTCAATTGGCTACATATTGAGCGTTTCTCTATGCGCTATCTAATAGGAAAGGATTTCCTATTAGATAGCGCATAGAGAAACGCTCAATATGTAGCCAATTGAAGAAACCAGTTTTTATTAGACTAGTGCTTTGTATATATTTTCTATCTTTCTTTTCGTGTCTTTATATTTGTGTGAGTGTTTGTGTGTGTCCTGAAGAAGAATCAGATTGCTTCGAAAATTTGGCAATTTTTTAATTGTTTTAGTATCGTTATCGCTTACCTGTGCTTTTATATTGACCCCTTTTTCTCGAGCGATTTGCATTAACCTTCATTGAGGTTGATCCGATACTTATGAATAGTGAATGTTGTTACAATTTCCTTTTTTGTGCTTTTATATATATATATATATATATATATATATATGTGTGTGTGTGTATGTGTGTGTATATGTCTCTGTTTGAATGAATGCATCAATATTGTCTAGGTATTTAACGATCTCTTTTTACTCTCCAGAGAGTTGTATCTTATCAGTATCAAAGACCGTCAATAGATCACAGCAGGTATCAGATATTAACAAGAACACTTCACGGTCAATTAACTTTCTCATTTACTCAAAGTTTGCTGCGAGTTTTGCTATCAAGTTTAAATGGACAGTCATTACGCAGGCACCACTTTATGGAAATCTTGTTCAAAATAATCATGGGTCACTAAATGTAAAAAAGAAAAATACTGGCCAGCCAGGCTACATATTTTCCAAGTCTCACTAAGGCCAGACGTCAAAAATCGGTATCATCGGCGTTGATCTAGTGAATTTTAGGAATGCATATGCATGGCTGCCATGAACGCCGGTCATTTGGACCGGTGCAAACGGACATTCTGTCGGTCATTGGAAATTTTAGTTCGTCTTGCCGGCAGGACCGACGGATTTCAACATCTCTGATTGAATCAGATATATTGAAAACCCACTTAATACTAAACAAACTTCAAAGTCTCCGGAGTGAATTTTGCCTTGTTTTTCACCCGGATATATTGAGATGCCAACCAAAGCCAAAACAAATCATGCCCTCAATGCAACCTTAAATTTCTTCTAGATCTGCCTATGGTTGTGCTTTCAATCACTATGACTTTTAAGGCAAGCAAACCAATTATTGACAGGTGTCCAGTTCTAACCTACCATTACACTTTGCCTTGTGTACAAACAATTATCGAACAAGTTTGATATATGTAAAAAGGGTGATTAATTGTCAAACACACAAAACACAAAAAGAGAATAGCATCTCAAGGCCTTGGTACATGTTTTGAGATTGAAAATGGGTACACCACATAAAAGAAAAACTCTTGTCCCCATGTAAAACATAAAATAATTATTACTGTTGATGAAGAAGTCGAGTCAAACACCGAATGTGGCAGTGAATATGGGGTTAATCCCAATACTTTGTCTATGATTCTAAAATGAGAAGGACACATGGCTATTGGTAACAACATCATCTGTACTGAAGCCATGACTGATTAGGATAGTTGACTCTATTACAGTTTGCCTCGATAGTCAGATGAGCGAGTGCAATACAGACAATGTTGATGCTATCACCACTGAACAAATTCCTGATAGTGAGGCACAAAATGTATAGCGAAACCTTGAATGTACATAAAACGGAGACATATAAGGTACGATATTCAAAACAATAAAAGACTTGGATTTATAAATATTGCATGCTACTGACACCAACAAAAAGCAGATGGCTTTAACCAACGTCTTTTTTACAAAAGTTCATTTTTTAATGACTGTACAGCAGTTTAAACAATACCACAGACTGTGCATGAATGCTTCTGGTAGTGTATTGTTAACTATACTTTATGTGTAATATATAATGTGTAAAATTCAAGATGAATTCACGTAAAAAGTCAATTCCTGATGTACTGAAACCCACTTATATTGAAGTAGATTTTACGGTCCCCTCGATTTCAATATATCTTGATTAGACTGTACTCTTCTGCTCCATACAGAGAGACAAATAAAAAAATTACTTTTCTGCTCCATACAGTGAGATAATTAGAAAAAAAAAACCTTCAGTTCCATACAGGGAGACAACTTACCAAATACTCTTCTGTTCCATACAGGGAGACAAACTGTTCATCATCAGACTCTAGTTCTTTAGCTGCTCCAAAATCAGTAAGTTTATAGATTGACCTACATGTAGATATCAGTGAGTTAAATAGACTGACTTACACGTAGATATCAGTAAGTTTATAGATTGACCTACATGTAGATATCGGTGAGTTAAACAGATTGACCTACATGTAGATATCAGTAAGTTTATTGATTGATCTACACATAGATATCAGTGAATTAAACAGATTGACCTATATGTAGATATCAGTAAGTATATAGATTGACCTACACATAGATATCAGTGAGTTAAATAGATTGACCTACATGTAGATATCAGTAAGTTTATAGATTCACCTACACATAGATATCAGTGAGTTAAACAGATTGACCTACATGTAGATATCAGTAAGTTTATAGATTGACCTACACATAGATATCAGTGAGTTAAATAGATTGACCTACATGTAGATATCAGTAAGTTTATAGATTGACCTACACATAGATATCCATAAAATTTATATTTTAAATTAGTTATATACTTTAAAATACATATGTCAATATAGTCCACTTTCAGGAACTTTGAGGAACAAAGAAATAATTCAAATAATCAAAAGTATGTCTTAAAACCAATAAGACCTTGGTATATTAAAATCTTGGCACTGAACAAAAAACTAGTGGGAATTCAACAAGAGTTCCAGTTATTTATTGCCCAAAAAAAAATTATTATTTATTAAGCCTTGTATTTTACATTTTTAAATAAAGTGTACTTCTATTAATTGGTTTGTCTGTCCTTTCATCCGCCTGTCTAATCTAGAAATTACCTCCATGTCAGATATTTGACAATAAATATTGAAGCGTAGAGTATACATGTACTGCCAAACACTGCATATTTCATCAAGCCAGGAGATTTTTTTTACCACATCTACTTACCTACCATCCAGACCTTTGTACCGCAGAATATTTCCTGGTTTAATATCTCGATGAACTATGTCATTTTCCCTCAAACATCGCATTCCACCAGCTGAAACATATTATAGTTTACTTAGAACTAATACTGTAGAATACTTTTTATTCATGGGGTACCAAATTTCATGCTTTGTGTGGTTGTCTGTACCCAGAAATTAACGTTATGTAAAGCATAATATTTTCGTAAGTATAATTCATGAAACTTTGAATTAATTGCAAGCAAACTATGTGTATGGCCATCCACTGTTGAGGTCATTCACCAATGTTACTCCCAGAGCCATGGTGTGTATGTAAGGCACAGTCATCGTATGTATGTAGGCCACAGCCATGGTGTGTATGTAGGTCACAGTCAAGGTGCGTATGTAGGCCACAGCCATGGTGTGTATGTAGGTCACAGTCAAGGTGCGTATGTAGGCCACAGCCATGGTGAGTATGTATCTCACAGCTATGGTGTGTATGTAGGTCACAGTCAAGGTGCGTATGTAGGCCACAGCCATGGTGAGTATGTATCTCACAGCTATGGTGTGTATGTAGGTCACAGTCAAGGTGCGTATGTAGGCCACAGCCATGGTGAGTATGTATCTCACAGCTATGGTGTGTATGTAGGTCACAGCTATGGTGTGTATGTAGGGCACAGTCATGGTGTGTATGTAGGTTAAAGTCTTGGTGTGTATATGTAGGGCACAGCCATGGTGTGCATGTAGGTCACAGTCATGGTGTGTATGTAGGCCACAACCATGGTGTTTATGTACTAGGTTACAGCCATGGTGTGTTTGTAGGGCACAGCCATGGTATGTATGTAGGTCACAGCCATGGTATGAATGTAGGATACAGCCATGGTGTGTATGTAGGGCACAGCCATGGTGTGTATAAAAGGCACAGCCATGATGTGTATGTAGGTCACAGCCATGGTGTGTATGTAGGGCACAGCCATGGTGCGTATGTAGGTCACAGCTATGGTGTGTATGTAGATTACAGTCACGGTGTGTATGTAAGTCACAGCCAAGGTGTGTATGTAGGTCACAGTCATGGTGTGTATGTAAAGCACAGCCATGGTGTTTTTGTAGGTCACAGCCATGGTGTGTATGTAGGTCACAGCTATGGTGTGTGTGTAGGTCAAAGAAGTGGTGTGCATGTAGGGCACAGTCAAGGTGTGTATGTATGACACAGTTGTGGTGTGTATGTAGGGCAAAGCCATGGTGTGTATATAGGCCACAGCCATGGTGTGTGTGTAGGTCACAGCAATGGTGTGTATGTAGGTCACAGCTATGGTGTGTATATAGGTCACAGCCACGATGTGCATGTAGGGCACAGCTATGGTGTGTATGTAGGTCACAGTCATGGTGTGTATGTATGACACAGTCAAGGTGTGTATGTAGGGCACAGCCATGGCATGTATATAGGCCACAGCCATGGTATGTATGTAGGTTACAGCAATGGTGTGTATGTAGGTCACAGCTATGGTGTGTATGTAGGTCACAGCCATGGTGTGCATGTAGGGCACAGTCATGGTGTGTATGTAGGGCACAGTCATGGTGTGTATGTATGACACAGTCATGGTGTGTATCACTGTATGTAGGTCAAAGTCATGATGTGTATGTAGGCCACAGCCATGGTGTGTGTATAGGCCACAGCCATGGTGTGCATGCAAAGAATTTATTGAATACACAAAAATCACTTCTGTGTAAACACTGACTAAAGTCAGCTGTTATTCTACACTCTTACACCTTAAAACTGCTTCCTTGTACTCTGTACTAATACTAAAGGATTTCTTGTGAAAAGAATTAAGTTTTATCTGATATGCAATCCCATAAATTAAAAACTGAAGTACCTGTATTTTTTGTTAACCACCAACATTAACCATGCAACAATTTCACTAATATGATGTCAGACACAATTAAGTAGTGGAGGATAATGCCACCACATATATGTATTAATTTACCTATATGATGTCAGACAAGATTAAGTGGTGAAGGATAATGCCACCACATATATGTATTAATTTACCTATATGATGTCAGACACAATTAAGTGGTGGAGGATAATGCCACCACATACATGTATTAATTTACCTATATGATGTCAGACATGATTAAGTGGTGGAGGATAATGCCACCACGTACATGTATTAATTTACCTATAGGATGTCAGACATGATTAAGTGGTGGAGGATAATGCCACCACGTACATGTATTAATTTACCTATATGATGTCAGACATGATTAAGTGGTGGAGGATAATGCCACCACATATATGTATTAATTTACCTATATGATGTCAGACACAATTAAGTGGTGGAGGATAATGCCACCACATACAAGAATTAATTTACCTTTATGATGTCAGACATGATTAAGTGGTGGAGGATAATGCCACCACATACAAGAATTAATTTACCTATATGATGCCAAACGTAATTAAGAGAAGGAAATTAATGCCACCACATATCATCTCACCTATAGCAAGAGCAACGTTTAGTGTGGTATAATACGCCTATCGCTTAACTTGAAGGGGATCAATTTGAATGAATATAAAGTTTTAAATCAAATATTTTGAGAAAAGTCAATAAAATATGCAGTTGCATGGATAGGAAAATTGAGTACTACGGATATTTAAATTACCTCGAAACAAAGGAAGATAACTCATATAACAAGGGGCATACCTCTGGCAATCCAAACCAATTATACTGAAATGTGAACTGTTACTGGCCCTCACTGATATAAATATATATGCAAAGTTTTATTCCAATACCTTGAAACTGCATAAAGAAATCCGCAAAACTAAAATCTAAGTTTAAGGCCCATAACTCTGGCAAATCCAAAGCAATCATACCCAAATGCAAACTGGTACTGACCCTCATTGATATAAAGTAATAAACCAAGTTTTAATGCAACATCTTTAAAGACTACAGAAAAAAGTCTGGAAAACTGTAAAATCCTTGAAAATTTCTAAGTTCAAGGGCCGTAACTCTTGCTTAACTAAAGCAATCATGCCCAAATTTACACTGGCACAGACCCTCATTGATATAAAGTTATATACCAAGTTTTAATCTAACACCTTTTTAAGACTGCAGAAAAAAGTCCAGAAAACTAAAATCCTTGAAAATTTCTAAGTTCAAGGGCCGTAACTCTGGCAAAACCAAAGCAATCATACCCTAATGCGAACAGATACTGACCCTCGTTGATACATGTATAAAGTTGTATACCAAGTTTTAATTCAATACCTTTAAAGACTGCAGAAAAAGATCCAGAAAAGTGTAAACTCCTTGAACATTTCTAAGTTCAAGGGCCGTAACTCTGGCAGAACAAAAGCATTCATACTTAATAATAAATGCAAACTGGTACTGACCCTCGTAGATATAAAGGACGGACAACGCCATAACATAATACGTCCCGTCTAACGACGGGCATATATAAAGGAAGAAACTTTTTAGAGGTGGAGATTTATGTCGCCAGAGGTTAATTACAATTACGGTATATGATGACAGCCATTGTTTCTGGTGAAAGATGTCACCACAGGATTATTTCACCTATATGATGGCAGCCATTGTTTTGGAGTGGAGGCAATGTCACCACAGGATTATTTCACCTATATTATGGCAGCCATTGTATTCATGAAAGTGTTAAGTCCAAACTCTAACTATGTGGTAGTTGATGTGTCCAATCTGAACTGTTACTCAAATGTAGTGAAAGTGTACAGTCTGAGTTCTAAGAGGAAGTGTAGTGTCCAATCTGAACTCTAACTAAGAGGTAGTGAAATTGTCTCATTTGATCTCTAACTAAGAAGTTACAGTTACTCAGTAGTCTTTATATATTGTCACATTATTCTCTTACATGTTGTATGAACTTCATAGACAAAGAAATTGGAGGCATTATCTAAGGACTGTCAGTGGACTGAAAATGTACAAAACTTATGATAGAAACAATCCCAAAATATATCTGTTGACTTAGCAGGAACATATGAGTAGATAAAGTTCTCTTACCGACATGAGAAACGACCAGTAGAAACTCTTCTTCATCTAAACCAAATGAATTAGCAGGATCATCAAGCAGAGACCAAAGACTTCCCCCAGTGCTGAGCTCCATTACAATCACCCTGTTCCCTGTCACTTGCTGACAAATACAAAATAATCACCTTAAATGACACTAATGTTAATGATAGTGTTATTATATCTCTGTTCTGGTGTTGTGTAGCTGTTGCATTTTCTATGAAATTTTATTCCACATACAGTCAAACTTCGATAACTAGAAGTGCTCAGGACTTACGAAATCACTTCGAGTTTCAGTAGGTTTGAGTTTTAGAAGTTGCAGAAATGCGGGATACTAAATACTAAATACTAAAAATAACATAAAGACGATATAATATTCTCAATTCATTTAATTTAAATGTATATCATGTCAAATATCATCTACCATTTTCATAAAACTAATAAAAAAAATGTATCACATGGAGATCTGCCCTTACAAAGCCATTTTATTGGCTTTGACACTGTTCAACGATGTCAGGGGCTTGGCTCATTATCTTACAAGAAGTTGCTGTTTAAAATTTACAGCTTGTCTAATTCAAGACAATTTTCACCATTAGCAGTTTTTAATAACCTTCTTTCATAATTACGGCA
The DNA here is from genome assembly GCA_035048485.1 of Pteria penguin. Lineage (NCBI taxonomy): Eukaryota > Metazoa > Mollusca > Bivalvia > Pterioida > Pteriidae > Pteria > Pteria penguin. Next base: position 50,720,996 of record CM068588.1, on the reverse strand, counting down.
TTTAAAATTAAAATAAATCATCTATAGATAATGACAATGATACCCTGAATGTTTAATTACTGATGTGAATGAAACATGTAATATATGATTCTATACAGGAGTCCGTTAATCCATCAAACTTGGATGCACACAACCATGTAATTGCTTTCCATCCTGTTATTTGCTTTGAATTTCCAATGGTAAAATGCTTCGAGTTTTCGAGGGTGACATTAAATACAAATTTGTCATTGGGACTTGAAAATTACTTCAAGTTTTCAGGGGTATTTGAGTTTCAGAAAGTTGAGTTTGAGAAGGCAAATAACATTAAAATATTCCAAATGTTCTCGGGACTGTAGGATGACTTTGAGTTTCCCTGGGTTTTTGTGTTTTCGACGTTCGAGTTATTGAAGTTCGACTGTATGCCAAAATATTTAGTCTTTTGGACATGCCAGATAAGACAGTAAAAACTAAGACCCTGTGTCATGGCAAACTTTGACATATAAAAACACTGCGGCCTCATTGCCTTCACTCAGTTCACTGCATAAGTCCAAATTTCTGTGCATTTCTATTGGCATATGCTGTCACTATATAAAGGAATAAATTCTGGTTTGAAACTAATGCAATAAACAGAATACCTTCTGAGATTCATATGAATGCAATAAACACAATACCTGTTGAGATTCATATGAATGCAATAAACAGAATACCTGCTGAGATTCATATGAATGCAATAAACAGAATACCTGTTGAGATTCATATGAATGCAATAAACAGAATACCTGCTGAGATTCATATGAATGCAATAAACAAAATACCTGTTGAGATTCATATGAATGCAATAAACAGAATACCTGTTGAGATTCATATGAATGCAATAAACAGAATACCTGTTGAGATTCATACTAATGCAATAAACACAATACCTGTTGAGATTCATACTAATGCAATAAACACAATACCTGTTGAGATTCATACTCATTGTATTTCACAGAAAGTGATACAAGCATAAGATACAAATGAGTCCTACTAAGCATGAGAAATAAAATCCTTACATGAAGCTAATAACAATTTTCTACTTATATGGTAAGATTTCATAGTCCTTCAAGTGTCTGTATCTGTGTTTGACTGTACAAGAACTTTATATAAAAAATATTTATAAATTACTGACCTCCTCTTCTATCGCCAGCAAGCTTACAATATTTGGATGTCGTAATTTCTTCATGACACTGAACTCCCGATTTTGTACATCCCATGCCCTCATTCGACCTGAAGTTGTGAAAACCTTCACTGCTACCTCATCTCCATTATTCTGTGAATATACAACAAATATCTTTACCTCTTTTTCTACATATCACAATTATAAGGACTTCATCTTTAATAAATAAACAAAATCTTGACATGAAGTGTCAGCGGTGAATGAGTTATAAAAACCAGGTAGACTTAATCTTACTTAAAATTACAATCAATTGAACAAATAAAAACAAGAGCAACACATATCTGGAACACCAAGTCAGTTCTTATACATACTGTATGACAGTGACCAGACTGGGATCATGGGATGTGAATGCATGAATACATTAAGATTTTACAAGAAAATCACCCATGCAAGTTTGAAACTGCATTACTGGGTCAAAAACAAATCCGTGTTAAACATGCAGAACAGTAATTATTCTTAGTATTTTAGATCCAAATTATTATCTGAAAAAGCATAATTATTAGCTGTTCCATGTAACTCAAATGAGGGACAAAACACACACATTTTCTGGTGAATACATCCTTTAACCAGCATGTTGACATTGCCATCAGTGTCAGGTGACCTTCCTCCAAAAACCACAGAGCTTTCACATCTAGGTTTAGTTTTCCAACACTCAAAATCGACTAAGTGTTCCAAATGGAGTAACACCTACGGTACATTGCAAAATACGCCTGTTGCTTAATTTCAGGATAGCAACTTCCTACGAAGGGCAAAAATAACACTAAATTGCAATACTAATTGTAAAAAAGTGTCAGCTTCATCTGTTGGACCTCATAAATATATATATATATATATATATATATATATATATATATATATATATATATATATATTACATACACACTCAGTAAACTTATATTGAAAACCATACTTAGAAAAGTTCCAGAATACTGATTCCATCTACATACCGGTGTTGTTTAAATGGTGCACTTTATCAACAATGTTGGGCATGTGACTTTGAACTTAATCTTGTACATTGAAAAACAATGGATGTCATCTTTTTGAATTGTAGAGTATGTGTAACAAAATTGATGGTTCATGTCTAAAAGTTCTGTTTGTATTATGTTTACAAGGTACAGTTTATGCACAATATCTGGCATGTGACCTTGGAAAACAATGGGCATCATCCTCTTGTAAAGAGTAGGTCAAGTGTACCATTATTGACAGACTTGGCCCAAATGGTTTGGTCTCTATCTTGTTTACAAGGTCTATAGACAATGTTGAGCATTTGACCTTGACCACTGACCTTTAAACTTGAAAGAAAAAGTGCCATCCTCTGGGCATCAGTAGTATGTGTCTCAAGTCCTAGCAAAAACGAATCAATCTACAAAGTCAATCAACAGAATATGACCTTTGACCCCTAACCTAGAAAAATTAAAGGCATTGTCCTCTCAACTCTAAGTTTGACAGTCTAAATCTAACAGTTTGTACTGTATCATGTGTACAAGTTTTATCAAAAATGTCAAGTATATGACCTTGACATTTGACCATCGACCCAAAAATACAATAGGCATTGTTTGTTTGTCAAAAGTAGAATATCTATAAGTTTGACAATACTAGAACAAGCAGTTTGGTCTCCCATTCTGTATACTGTTAACAATGTTTAACAACAACCCTTTGCCATTAGGAGTATGCATACCAGGTCTGACAGTTCTAGCCCAAGTTGTTTGATCTATACTTTGTTTGTAAGCTCAGTGGACAGACCAACATACAGATGTAAGGCCTACAGAAAGACAAATGTACTGCAAAATACTAAATTATCTCAATCTTTGACTGGTGTTTGAAAATTTATTTTTTTTTCAAATATACTACAACAAATATTTGTTTCTCCATACCTGAACCTTTGCTAGTCTGATTGCAGCATTTTTAGTGGTAATGGGGCATTATCTTAGATTTTCGATTAATGATAACATTTCCCAAGAAAACTTTAAATAAAATCCCACCAAAAAAAGAAACTAAAAGAAACATTTATGAAATAGGCCTTACCTTGTTTCGACCTTTGTACACTTTACTAGTAGCCCCTTGCCCAAGCAAAGCTTGAGTATTCCACACATAGTTGATAGATGCACTTAACTCCCTTGACATTCTATTTCCACAAACATATTATCTGTGAAAGACAAGAGAAGAAAGACTTACTCATGTATGATTAGACATGTATATCATCTGTGAAAGACAAGAAAAGAGAAACTTACACAAGTATGGTTAGACAACAGACATATGTGTTATCTGTGAGAGACAAGAGAAGAGAAACTTACACAAGTATGGTTAGACAACAGACATACATGTTATCTGTGAAAGACAAAAGAGAAACTTATTAAAGTAAGGTTAGACAACAGACATACATGTTATCTGTGTAAAAGACAAGAGAAAAGAAACTTACACAAGTATGGTTAGACAACAGACATACATGTTATCCATATGAAAGACAAGAGAAGACAAGCTTACACAAGTATGGTTAGACAACAGACATACATATTATCTGGGAAAGGCAAGAGAAGTGAAACTTATACACAAGTATGCTTAGACAACAGATATACATGTTATCTATGAAAGACAAGAGAAGAGAAACTTACACAAGTATGGTTAGACAACAGAGATACATGTTATCTGTGTATAAGACAAGAGAAGAGAAACTTACACTAGTATGGTCAGACAACAGACATACATGTTATCTGTGAAAGACAAGAGAAGAGAGACTTACACAAGTATGGTTAGACAACAGACATACATGTTATCTATGAAAGACAAGAGAAGACAAACTTACACAAGTATGGTTAGACAACAGACATACATGTTATCTGTGTGAAAGACAAGAGAAGAGAAACTTACACAAGTATGGTCAGACAACAGACATTCATGTTATCTGTGAAAGACAAGAGAAGAGAAACTTATATAAGTATGGTTAGACAACAGACATACATGTTATCTGTGAAAGACAAGAGAAGAGAAACTTATTAAAGTAAGGTTAGACAACAGACATACATGTTATCTGTGTGAAAGACAAGAGAAGAGAAACTTACACAAGTATGGTTAGACAAAAGACATAATGTTATCTATGAAAGACATGTGAAGAGAACTTACACAAGTATGGTTAGACAACAAACATACATGTTATCTGTGTGAAAGACAACAGAAGAAAAACATACATGTTATCTATGAAAGACAAGAGAAGACAAACTTACACAAGCATGGTTAGACAACAGATATACATGTTATCTGTGTGAAAGACAAGAGAAGACAAGCTTACACAAGTATGGTTAGACAACAGATATACATGTTATCTATGAAAGACAGCAGAAAGAGAAATTTATACATGTATAAGTATGGTTAGACAACAGACATACATGTTTTCTGTGAAAGACATGAGAAAAAAACTTACACAAGTATGGTTAGACAACAGACACACATATTATCTGTGAAAGGCAAGAGAAGTGAAACTTATGCACAAGTATGCTTAGACAACAGATATACATGTTATCTATGAAAGACAGCAGAAAGAGAAACTTACTCAAGTATGGTTAGACAACAGACACACATGTTATCTGTGTATAAGACAATAGAAGAGAAACTTACACAAGGATGGTCAGACAACAGACATACATGTTATCTGTGAAAGACAAGAGAAGAGAAACTTACACAAGTATGGTTAGGCAACCGACATACATGTTATCTGTGAAAGACAAGAGAAGAGAAACTTACACAAGTATGGTTAGACAACAGACATACACGATATCTGTGAGAGACAAGAGAAGAAAACTTGCACATGTATGGTTAGACAACAGACATACAAATTATCTATGAAAGACAAGAGAAGACAAACTTACACAAAGATGGTTAGACAACAGACATACACGTTATCTGTGAAAGACAAAAAACAAAAGTTATTAACAAGATATTCTACGATTTGGTGTAAAGAGAGTATTTCTGGTTAATTCTATGTTTGAAATAGGTGAATAGTTATCTCCTTTTTTTCTTTTTTTGGAAAACATTTATATAGCAAATGAAGAGAATCTCAGATCAAAAGCTGTTTGAGGAATGAAGTGATTCTCAGAGTACAGAATGAGATAAACAGGTGTAAAGAAACAGACAGGTCTTATACATGTATAGACACAGTGGAACTCAACAGGGATTACATATATACATTTATAATCTATATGCACAACCACTGTAATTGCAAAAGATAAAGTTTTCAAGACATTTGGTGTTCTTTATTGTATGAATAACACTGATCAGTGACTCCATAATGCCCCACAATGGAGGTGAATATATATCAACAAGATTTCTTTTGGTCGTGAGTTACTCCCTCTATTTTCTGATATCATATCTATCAAAGACGTCAAATAGAAAATTGAATTCTAAATTTGTGGTGAAATACTGCATTAAATTATGCATTTTTGGTCATTCTGGATAAACGTTACGTTGTCATGGGATACCAGCTGTTTCTTTAAAATGTTTTGCATTAAAAGCACATATATATATAAGTGTCTTATTCTATAAATAGACACTAGGGAACCAGACATGGTTTATATACACAGACAAGGGAATGCCTGACAGACAGACATGGGGACTAGATAAGGATGTTTAAACAGATAATTGAGAGCCAGGCTGGTTATAAAAGACAGGAAACCAAAAAAAAGTCGTTTAGACAGACAATGGGGAACCACATGAGGATATAAAGACAGACAAGGATAAGTTATATCCCTAATAAGAAAACCAGACTGGGGTTTCATAAAAGGCGTTGAATAACCAATCTGAAGTTCTATTAACAGATATACAAAAAACCAGATAGTAGCTATATAGACAGACATGAGAAAACAGACAAAGGAAATATAGAAAGACTTAGTGAAACCAGATGAGAGTTATGCAGTATTCATTACCAGTTTTTGTTTGTATTGTTTGATTCTTGTTTTATGTCACACCAACATTTTTTCACCATCCTAATGCATCTGCCTGATTGCCGATGAAGTTACAGAAATTTAGACCTTTGCGAGATATCCAAATTAAGCTAACCTTAACTATATATTTATACATACCCTTAATCCTAACCGTATACTTATAAAAATCTTTAACCCTAATCCTATACTTGTAAGATCCTTAACTCTTACCCTTTATTTATAAGGACCCATAACACTAATCAAAATCTAGAACCTCTCGGCCACAAGTCAAATATATGTATGCTGCAATCTGAGCCATGCCAGCTTAACAATTTTTAACCAACTACATATTGAATTAGTTTTCAACAATTTTTTCCCAGTATTTAAACATATATGCATTGAGAGATGTAGAGGAAACAGAATGAAACTAGTGCTGTGCGTTGCACCAAACTTTTGAGACGGTTCGGATTGGCTCACCAATTAGGATTTCCCGATTATTTGTTTGGTTCACTTCAAATTTTATTTTGCGCTTGAGGAGAATAATGGCGGCCAGTAAACGATCACATATGTGGGATTTTTTAATAGAGGGGGAAGGACAAATATAAAACCATTACTGAATGCAACCCTTGTATTGCCACAGCCCACTTTTATATATAAATTGGGGTCAACATGCTCCCATTAAAACACATCTCATCCACATGCATGTCATTGTGTTTAATGAAGGGAAGGCTTCGAAGTCGAGACCGACACCTGAAATGGACAATAAAGAGAAAACGCCAATCTTTACAGGACAAATGGGGTTAGGCTCTTAGAATCCTTAGTATTTCATAGTAAACAAGGTACCCAACTATGTATCACCATGACAAAATTTACAAAAATATACCAGACACATGTCTATAATGACAAGAAGGAAAGCAGAGACTAAGAATCTAAGTTCATATCATACATATATTAAACAATATGACAAATATATTGTTCATATCAGATGAATGTTTGTTGAGAAAATTCACGATGAATGAACATATACAATGTAACGCCAGGTAATAAAATACCTGGTTCTCAGATGTTAAACTTTTAAAATAAAGGGTAGGAAGGTAGATTATTTTTTGTTTTATTCTCTAAAAAGTACCTCAGGAAATTATATATTTTATGACTTAATATATAAAAAACATAACTTTATCATAACATTTTTACCAAACCAAAAATAATTGAACCGTAGAGACTGTGACACGAAATCAAACCGAAGAAATCCTGAACCGTCCCAGCCCTAAATGAAACAGCACATCTTGCAGAGTAACTTGTGAAGAACTCATTAAAAGATATTCATTTACAAAATACTGAAAAGTTATGTTAATTCTAGTACCCCTTCATTGTTCAGCAGTCCATGTAAATTACATCTGATTAAATATGTTGAATGAACATGCATTTTGAGCATGCACCTTTTCTTACAGTAACTTTCTTATTCACATGTGTGGCAGACTTGGACATCGGCCCAGATAGCTCAATTTGTTAGCGGAAGGTCCTGGGTTCGAGTCCAGGTCTGGCCAGTGATTTTTCAACCTTCCTGCTACAGTTTGGAGGTTCCACCAACTCTCATCAGTTGGCAGAGGTTGTATGCCACTGTGAGTGGAAGACTTGGTGTGAGGTTTCGGGGAAACCTCAAATTGGCAGGGGAGGTGTGTGGCAGACTGAGACATCGGCCCAGATAGCTCAGTTGGTAGAGCATCCGTCTTGTTAGCGGAAGGTCCTGGGTTCAAGTCCCGGTCTGGCCAGTGATTTTTCAACCTTCCCGCTACACATGCAACATAACACCACAATAGTGTACTAACATAGTAAACTCTCATCTTTTGCAGGTGATACTAGACAAAGCTCTAAGATATTGGTATTATCAAGATTCAGAGGATATAAGTCACTAAACTTGACAATATTCTGAAGTGGTTGTATGAAAAACAAAATATTTCACTTGTTCTAGTAAAATTTGGATTAATTACATGCAGTTTATTAGTTGTCAGTGTCTGAATGAGCAATTTTTCAAAGGACTTATTCAGTTATTTGGTAACTGAATGATTGTGTGACGAACAGAACAATTTATTGCCACACTCAGCTATTAAAAATCTTTATGTATTGTACCCTATATGCAAAATATAACAACATATACACATGGAAGTTAATATACTGTTAATTAAAATACCCAATCAAGATAAACAATTCAGGTTTACACTTTTGCAGATTATATTTTTTAAGATAATGCCTAGATCTATATCTGTTGATATGAATACAGAATATCTAGAGATATAATAGGGACGTATAACTGGCATAATGAGTAAATGATTTGTACCTGTCACTCCATGTATGTATAATGCAATGAACAAATTTCAATCAGCAAAGTTTTCCACCAAAATATTGGACGTCAGATGGATTAGAAACGCCAAACCAAACGGTGATGCATGATGGTGATGTATGAGTCGAAATAAAATATACATTAGATTTTATAGATATTCCCGAAGATAAATACCTTAAACAATTTAATTGTGTATACAGAGTCATGTGTTCATTCGCCTAAATTTTTCTCTATTGGGAAATTCGATGATCTGAAATAATAACATGGGTTTTCCAGACGGTTTTTCCTAACTCAACATCGGGATAGTTTACACATACTGTAACAGAGAAACCGATAACGCTTTCAAAATCTCCGGAGACAGCAACAAAACTGAAGTCTGTAATGTACAATGTATTGTATTTCATTTTGACCAAATTTCGTGTTAACTTGATTGATTGATTGATTAATTGATTGATTGATTGATTGATTGATTGATTGGATTCATGTATCATTTTCATTTTCTCTGTATAACATTATATCATATCAATAGGTATTAATTAAATAAGAGAATACATATCAATATTATATTCAAAATACACATGTAGAAGACATATGCATAGATCTTTATGTTCTTGAATCAGGAATGCAGAATTTGAACATAAATGAATGGGTATGTTTTCCACTATGTCCAGTATATGAAAGGGTCAGTATTGTTTCATATATAAGTTGCGATAACGTAAGAATGGGTAAGGTGCAAAACGACTCAAGCCGAGTGTCTGTTCACAAAACAATTACAAACAAGGATGATACAAGCTATATCCTGTGCCATGCTTTAATTTTATATTCCGCATTCTTAAACATCTATAAATCTTTTTTAACATTTTTAAACCTTCACAATGGCACGGCTTTGTGATTCCATCCCTCACACAAAACATGACTGAAGTCAGGGCTTGCAATAGAACGACGAAATTTCTAAAGAATATTGTCCAGTGTAAGCGCTCTGCTCAGGTTCCAAAACATTAACATTCATTTCTTACGTTTTATTTGGTTATTTTGATAGAAAAGAAAATTACGCATATGTACATGTCTATTCCAAGATGGAAAATATAATTACATGTACCATTTTTCTCAATATATGTATTGATCTATTACGCATACCCTCGAGGGGCAGGCTTGGTGTAGTGGTTAAGCGCTTGGCTTGCGGCGCCGACGATCCGGGTTCGATTCCCGGGTTGCGCCACTATGTTTAAGAGGTTGGTAACCTCCTGCTTCCATGTCGCGATATAACTGAAATATTGTTGAAAGCGACATAAAACACCAATCAACCAACCAACCAACCAACCAACGCATACCCTCGATGGATGTTTCCTACATGTAATGTACATACAAGAACGGAATTACAGCACAAATCGCGGTAATTTTGGCCAAATATGTACCGTAGTCCAAAAATCATGTGCAAATTGCGAAAAAGAACGCACGAAATCGTCGTAGAGGAAATTCTCTAGTCGATACAAGGATATAGTTGGAAAGTACTATAGTACTGGATGTATCACGGTGTTGGCTTCACATCCAACCCTGCTTGATCCTCCAAAACCAGTCTGATATTATAGCATTTTTTGCGCTCTTTCAGATGAAAAAATGTTTCATGGACATTTTTATTGCAAAAGTGGCGTGTGGGGATGTCTTTTTATACAAAAATCGTGGATTTTTGGAAACAATTTATACTTTTAGTACGAGTAAAGATATAATACATAAACACATGTGGATATGTAGCATTTTTAATACTCTTTTGAATGAAAAAAGTTTCAAATTCTAATTCCTACTAAAAATGGGTGTTTTATAGGTTAAAGAGATGATTTTTTACCAAATTTTATGAAAATTTGAAGAAATTTTGATATATATTCCCAGCTCAACAAAATAGCATACGTTCGTGTTTTGATGGTTTAGAAAATTACTTCACACTCTGCTCTTTCCAATGATGTTTTATTTGAATTGTTGTTTTATTGTCAAAGCTTTGAAATTTTCATACAGAAACCTGCTTATTCAATTGAAAATCGCTTATTTCAGTAAGATGCTTGTAAAATGTTCAGTTTTTGTTAAATTATTGATTTAAAGTAATCTTTCAGTGCAAATCGTTAATGCTTTGTCAGACTACAACTGATTTTAATATAAAGCAAGTGTATTTCATTGTTTTGGGACAAAATCCTCATTTATGACATAGGTGACGTCATAGCGTGGAAAAGAATTATGTCAAGCCGGTGTTTGATGAAATATACACCTTTAATCTGAGTGTAAACATGTGATAAAGGAATCTGAAATGAATTTTCATTTCATACAGTATTTATGAAACTCGTTGTATGTTTTATATCCCCTCGCCAAGGCTCGAGGTTATGAAACAAACAACTCTTTTCATAGATACCGTATAAAATGAAAATTCATTTCAGATCCTATATTTCTCTTTTTTGTAAAAGTAATTTTCTATGCAGTGGAATTATTTGAAAATGCTAGGAATGAATATTCACCTAAAACGTGTGTGTGTGTGTGTGTGTGTGTGTGTGTGTGTGTGTGTGTGTGTGTGTGTGTGTGTGTGTGTGTGTGTGTGTGTGTGTGTGTGTGTGTGTGTGTGTGTGAAAAACCCTCTGATTTTTGTGTTAAGAATTATACTGGAACCAATAAATACTTCTGGTGCCATTTTATATCACTAATATACAGCGGTGACACATACATTTGAGAATGTGCAATCCTTTACTTGGAATAAATACAAACATTTCTCATTAGATAATCTTCGGTTCAATGCGAATAAGCAAGTCAGTGCTACACACAGAAAAATGGTAGTCAAAACTGCAACACGTCAAATTGTAAACCTGGTATACGTAAATATATCACCAAGGAAAGTGGGTTAGATGACGAAAAAGAGTCCTAGTACACACTGTATAGCATCACATGACTAAAGTTGGTGAATCCTCGTATTCAAAATAGAGGCAAAAAGCTCGCTTCATTTTACACAGATTTGACACCATCTATGCTAGAAGGTTACCTACTTTGACTTCTCCATATATAAATACATATGGAATTTACACGATTTGAATCTTTCTACTGGGTATATGTGATGGTGTAGCTAGCAAGCAGGAGATGCTCACTCTCCTTGGGAACCTGATCTCACTCCATCACAGGGGTTCACATATGCTCTTCAAATAGACATATTTTGTTATTTTCCACTTGTTCTTCATTTTCACTGATTTTGTATGTCCTCTGGTTTCATGATTTTTAGACTTATGGTTTGGATTTATCAATCATCTTTACATTACTAAATAGCTTTAAATACACATTTTAAATAGCGTTAAATACACATTTAGACGAATAGTTTTTAGGTAAGTAGAATATGCGGAATAGCAAATAACATGCAATGCCACTTTTAACTATGAATATTCCAGCAAAGCTAAGAAATACGTAAAATTTTCATAAATTCGTGGAAACTACCATAACGTTACACACACAGATTTCGCTTGTTTGTGACTTTTGTCACAATGTTTGTAAAAACTATAATGATTTATTGACTGAAAAGTTGACAATTACATCAGTATAGGTTTGTACAAGGACATGGGCTATAAAGAAATATAATTACTTCAGTATTATTATCAAAATACCTGTTTGTACTCTTCGAAGCGAGCTTTTTGCCTCCATTTTGAATTCATGGATTCATCAACTTTAGTCACGTGATGCTACACAGTAGTACACCAGTTTGTACGAGGATATCCGTTTCTTCGCGGATATCCGCAATGAGACAAATAGAGAAGCGGAATAAAAATATGGTTTCAATCAGATTGACCAGTTTGTATATTTCATTCAGAAACCTTGAATAATATTGGTAAATGACCATAATAAAGGACTTGAAAGACACCTACGCCGGATTTGAAGCCATTTGTTAAATACGAGATACACGTCTAAGTCTTCAGAAGGATTCACCATATCGTTGTGAAGCAATTTGTTATCAAACACCGAACGAAGTAGAGGCACACCATGGTTACCATAGAAACGATTACACCAATTTTTCAAACCATCTTGACAAGTTGCAAAATTTCCCTAATATTGCAACTACGCATTCATAGTCGCTCATCATCAGATATAATAAGTATATGTATATGTAGCTATAGGCATGACATATTTAAACATTACATGAATGATTATACAAAGGAGACACAGAACCAGATATGATATTATTTAGTCGTGACTTCATATTCTGTAATAAAGAATCGAGTATAAGAGTCAAGGTTAAAGGTATTTTGGTACACCAAAAGACTTCATATTTTGAATATGGAGGCGGTTAGAGGGTAATAGACTTAGCTACGGAAAGAAATGACGAGACCTTGCTAAAACGTATTCAGGTTATAGAACTTTTTGCTTGCGAAGCCCGTTATCATGCATCTTGCGGGAAACGGTATACAGCAACTCCAGAAGTTCGGCACCGTAACAACAGTCTTGATCTAGCAGAAAGCCAAAAAGATTAGAGCAAGCACATTCTGTTGCCTTAGCAAAGACAATTCAGTATATACAGGATAAGGCAGTGGCGGATTTAGAGGGGCGGGGGCCCTTTACGCCAGATATTTACTAGTAAAAATCCAGATTTGGCACAAAAATGGCTGAGAAGTTTGGCTAATACACATGTCCCCCCCCCCTTTTCGGAAATCCTGGATCCGCTATTGTAAGGTGATTAGAGATCAAGATGTCGTACAATTATCACACTTGTACCTTATATATGTTTAAGAAATCGCCTCACACAAAACTTCAGCTGCGTCTTTCAAAGAATGTCAAGACGGCTGCTAATTGATGTGTTTTGCCAATTGCAAATTCGACGCTTATTTTGGACAAAAAAAGAATATAAAATGGGTGGCCATTAATGTGTAACAATACAAATTTTACTTCAGGCCCTACAACTGTGTGATTCTTGTTCTTGTGTTTTAGTTTGTCCGCCCTGTATTCATCATTTCTAAACCTTGTGCTGTGTAATTCATTTAAGTAAATAAGGCGCTTTTAACGGAATGAAAGGGAGGTCATGTCAAATTAACATGAAATTAAAAGAGGCTTTAAACAAAAGAGTTAAGAATCCACATTCAAACAGAAAATAATTTATACTACGCGTGTACTTTGATACGATTGGAACTTGAATGATCGAGTGCAATAATGCTATCCTCTACTTGCTGCAAATACCTTGAAAACAAGTCCTAGAATCTATTTAGATCCCATCCCTTCACTTTTTCGCTTCCTACCCCGGACAGATGAGAGAATTTCAGACAGCATATTGTGACAGTTTTCATTTATAATACATTATATTTCATGTTAAGTTGATCTTGTTTCTGATTTATTGTCTTAAAAGTACCCACATGCTATTATACCTTACCTTACATCTACGAGTGACGGAGGACATTTTCTACACACTTCATGTTGTGTATCTACACATGTTCATTTTTATAGTTTACGAGTCGGTTTAAATATTTGACTTTGAGTTGGATATATATACTTCCTTGATGTAATGGGTATGATTCACTGTCCATGTACACTCACTACAAGCCAGTGGCATTTCTTTGGTGGGTAGACATATATCAAGAATGAAATTTCCCTAACCTAAAGAACGTCAGGAGTAACAACGGTCGCATTACTTGTAAATACCTGAGAGATCTTATTTCGTGGAACAAAAACTACAAACTAGTTTCGATTTATTGTTATTATTCAGATTACTTTTAGAACGTGAAACTACTGATATGGATTTACCTTACGATAAAATTAATCTTGAATGTTCTTAATATATTTAAAGTAAATTTAATAATAAAGTATATGAAGATTTTTCATAAATCTTTGAAGTAATATTGATATTATATGAATCTAGTAAAACTACAGATTGGAACTGCTAGAAAAAGATTTTACAAAGAAATCTTTTACTTTTTGTACTAATATTCATTCTAAATATTAACTAAATTCTAAATTATTAATATATATTATTAATTCATAAAATTATTTTTCAAAAAAGGGGACAATTATAATTATAGAATTCAAACACCGTTGTGAAAGCAAAAACAGAATCATTAGAATATATTTAGAATGACGTATTATAAAACTGTCTAAAATTTGCCTCTTTGATAAAGAGAGAATCAGCTTTAACCAAGGTCTTGATTTATCAGACTCGTGTAGAAAATGTATTTTGATTATAACAATTTTGCTCATTTTAACTCATTTACAACCACATTCTTGGCGTATAATGAATACTGAGTAGTAGTCAATAGAAATCATCTATCATAGACCCCTCGAAGAACCAGAGGTGGAATGAAGCTTTTATGATAAAGTAAACGAGAGATGTTTGTAAAACGCTTATGCTCCCTCCTTCCACTAATATGCTTATAGTAGTCATGGCATTAATATTTTGATTGATTAATCAATATTGGTCATCTATATTTAAAGGTCCCAAAATATCGGTTAACATTCTTGAAAGAGTAATCTGAAATTGCAATAGATTCCTATAACGACCATAGAACTTCCTCAGTGTCAATTTCAAATGTTCCTCAATATATCCTTGTGAGAGTAGTTTTGTAGCAAGAAGCCTCGCTCTCAGGACGAAATTTTCGTGATGTTTAACATTACTCAAGGCCCCGCTTAATTTTTGATGATATTGTGTAGTGAAAAAAATACATAATGTAAGTTAGTTGTAATGCCCCCCCCCCTCAAATGCATTCCTGATAAATAAGAATAATTAGAATTCTATATATTTACCAGTTGAGAAGAGAATGAAATACAACAATGAGACACCGAGTAATGTTCCGTGGGAATATCGATATAAAAAGACAAAATAGTGAGTAAATGTAATCGCGGACCCACAGAAAAATCCAGAGGTAGGATCAGATGCCATGCAGAAGCAAGCATCCTATGCCAAACGGTCACACCCGCCACGATGTCATGATATAAGTCGAGTCATTATAAATTCGAAATCACATTCAGTAGGCGGTATAATACCGTAGTCATATTTGGTAAAACGTCACGATTATTATTGTTATATTACTGTTATTCTATTATTTATAAATTTTTAAATGTACGTCCTTTGATTGTTCTGCTGTTACGGTGAGTGGGAAGGTGGGCCCGTAAACCGGTTAACCACACCATTTGTTTGGCTTTTGTCAAATTAAATGACCGTCCTAAGTCGGTATTGTAATTGCACTACAATCAAATATTTTTGTAATGTGTTATATGTACTAGTATATTATTGATATTCATGTATTGTATAACTCATGGTGACTTCTGTCACATAACTGAGCCAATAACTCCTCTTTTTTCTTTTCTTTTCTTTTTTTTTGGGGGGGGGGGGGGGTTTGGGGGTGGGTGGGTGGGTTTGTTATTGCAACCGAAATCTACCACAATCTAAACTATTAACAACATCCTCAACTGAACAAGGAAGAGTCGGACAATGATATCCGATAATTGTACACAAGATCTTTATATCGTCCGTAATTTGCGGAATGTTGACTTAAAACGTTTGATTTCATGTCCTTGTGATAATAACTTTTTTCTAAGTAATTTGCCTTGGTGAATGAAGGAACCATAGTCACAAGAATTTCTCGCATATCGGATCAGCTGAATCACATAGACGCCATAAGCAGGTGATAAAGGAAAGTTACTACATGTATGTGGAATGTAAAGATAATGGAAAAATCCAAACCATAAGTCCAAAAACCATGAAACCAGAGGACATACAAAATTAGTGAAAATGAAAACCAAGTAGAAATTAACGAAAAATGAAGAGCATATGCGAACCCCTATGATGGAGATAGATCTGGGACCGGGGAAAGTGATCATCTCCTGCTTGCTAGCAACACCCGTCACATGCACCCAGTAGAAAGAGTCAAATCGTGTAAATTCCATATATATTTATATATGGAGAAGTCATATTAGGTAACCTCCTCGTATAGAAGGTTTCAAATCTGTGTAAAAGGATCGGAAACGGTCTCAGTCCAGAATATCATTTCAAAGTCTGGATAACGAGATATCATTTGAGTAATAAGAGTCTCGTAACGACCGTAGAACTTCCTCAGTGACGTTGTTAGTCGAACACATATATAACCCTGGTTGAGTAGCATATCTGAAAGTCGCTTAGCCTTCAGAACAAAGCCATTGTAATTTGAACATGCTCTGGAATAACGTATTAACTGAGATATGAATACGCCGTATGCGGGCGGTGATGGAATGTTGCTACTTATGAAAGGAAAGTTTGTGATAGCGAAACTGAAATCGTCACGTTTGTCATAAAGTGAGGTGTTCAATTGACCATTAATGTCGAAAGACAACAAAATATCTAAATACGAAGTAGAATTACTACTTTCTGTGGTTTCTTTGACCTCCAGTTCACTTGGAAAGATGACGCTAAGTTAATCCGCGAACGAAAGATTAATTGAAAGTTAAGAATAGGAAAATTAAAGTGGCCTTGTTTGTCATACAGTCAAGAAGTTAGTTTTCCATTTTTGTCAATATTTAGATTGATTGATTTTTTAACGTCACTCCACAAATAGTTCACGTATATGGTGACGGCATCTGCCTGAAGCGGGGCATACAAATTTTGACTTTTGCAACGGACCCACCCGAAGCAGTGAGGGATCTTTAACGTGCCATGACACGGGGCCTTGGTTTTTACTGTCTCATCCGAAAGACAGAACATCGGCATGACCAGAGCGGGACTCGAACCCCGGCCTCCCGATCAGGAGTCCAGCGCGGTACCAATAGGCCAAGCCGGATTCAATATTTAGAAGAAATATGATAAAAGTCTATATAAATATATTGTGTTAGGATATCCAGACACATATTTTGTGAAAAATCACTCTGAATCTAAATTCAAGTACTCTGTAGATGATATAAAACACATGCTGGACTTTCTGATTGGCAATATATATGTTGTGTTCGGTGACCAGCAGACCATCGGAATCCCCGTTTGCACTAAATGTGTTCCTTTGTTAGCGGATTTGCTCTCAACAGGAAGTAAGCACCATGAATCTCAGTCTAATTTTACTTACAGATATATAGATGTGTTATTAATTAGTAATACTAACTTTAAGGATTACCTGCACGAAATCTATCCCCACGAACTGGAGATCAAAGAGACAACCAAGGGTGACAGATCTGCTTCGTGCCTGGATATATTTTTATCTTTCGATGATAACGTTCACTTGAACAACTCCCTGTACGACGGATTTCAACTTCCACACTATGAACTTCTCTTTCCTGAGTAACAACATTCCTTCCTCTATTGTCTATGACGTTTTTGTATCTCAACTTATAAGGTACACCAGGACATGTTCGAAATACAACGGTTTTGTCACAAGGGCCAAACGACTGACCGATAAGCTACTTGTTCAGGGTTATGTTACGGAACGCCTGAAATCATCACTCAGGAATTTATACGGTCGCTACGTTGATTTCATAAGAATAAATATAGAACATATATACTTTTTAATTCTGTGCACCAGATGCGCATTTCGACAACTTATGTCTCTTCAGTGATGCTCGTGGCCGAATGATTGGAATTCTCATAATATATAAATATTTGAAGAGCAGTGTTGAAACCAAAATGACCGAAAAGTGAACCAAAGAATCTATTTAAGGACAGAGCTATGCGTGAGGAAGATACTCCTGGGTTTTAGAGTGATTTACTTAATTTGATAACTGAAAATTTGAAGTATATATTTCATGTCTGTACAAAAGCATTGAAAACCAGACATGATGCCCTCTGGAACTATCAATCCACCAGTAGTTACACCGGTCTAGTGGTTATCATAAATATAGAACATATCAAATATGAGGTCCCACTTTGTAGAATGATTCATGATGTGCTGGAGTACGATTGAATGACTGTTCGACAAATCCTATTATGACGCCACTTTCACCATTTACATTTCTGTGTGCATTGAGACTTTCAGGGAATTTGATTTGTTTCAATATATTTGTTGCAACAGGTGTGCATGCAAACAGGAGACGCTCAATCTCCCCGGGCACCTGTCTCACCCCGGAATGTTTTATTTTACGGGGTTCGCAACGGTTTGTATGAGACAATTCCATAAATTAGCCTCCGTTCTTAGAGTTCGACATTGGATAACTTCATCGGTACTTCTTCGTTGTTTGTTCCTTTATTCCTATGAAACTGACTTCATGCAAAATCTTGTAAGTCAGAATAAGAAGCAATTGGCCTTGTCTTGTCCTTTAATTTCACATTCAGATAGATTGATGATGTACTATCTATATATAACAAGAACTTTGATACATACGTGCATACACTATATCCCAGTGAACTGGAAATTAAAGACACTATATATAGTCTGTAATTCCTGAGCTTAATATTCAAATATTCTACTTGATATTGACCGAGATGGTAAACAACTTTCAATTTATGAAAAAACGTGATGAATTTCCTCATTGTTAACTTTCCATATACAAACAGTAACATTCCCTTATCACTTACGTATGATGTTTATATGTCTCAAAAGACTCGGTATGCTCGAGCTTCTTTCGATTATCGTTCCTTTACTTATCGAGGCAAACTAGTAGGAGAAAAGTTACTATCTCTAGGATCTGCGATAACACGCATATTAAGTTAATATTCTGCAAATTTTAGGATCGTTATAAAAACCTAATTTGCTCATACGATAGATTGTTGTCTGACATTTTGACCTCTTAATTCCATAGTAGTTAGACAATCTGCATTACCAATGCTGTATTATTTGTACTGGTCATGACATATACCGCTTGTGACTACGGATGTGCCGTTTACAACTTCTGTGACCGCGAATAATACTAATTCACATATTCTTACGGCATCACAGCGGGGGTGACCAGTCGGCAGGGGATGCTTACTCCTCCATGGCGCATGATCTCACCGATGTTTTCACCGGGGTCCGTGATTTCTTGTCCCTTGTTCTCTGTATAAAGGATTCTTTATAAATATCATGTGTATTCTTTGATTGTACAGCTTTATTTATGAATGGGAAGATGGGCCGTAAGTCGGTTAACCACACTTATCGACTAAAAAAATTTTTTAATTCAATTGACTGTCCTTAGTTGATACCACAGCTGCAGTACAAACGGATTGTGATGTCTTTTCATGTTTATATTCTTGTATATATGCTCTGCATAACCATGGCGATCTTTCTCACCAAGCTGGGTCCAATGTCTTTTATCTTTCTTCATTGTTAATTTGAAACAACCAATGAGACGTTCCTATTCTTGGTTGAATAAAAGAAAGCGCATATCCATTTAAATTAACGATAAATGGGCGTAACATGGAGGAATTCAGAATCCGTCTTCAAATGATGAATATTTTCATAAACATGTTTAAACGTGTTTCTCATAGCACGATTAGCTTACTATACCGGCGGGTTAGAATTTGCATGATCCAGTGTAATACGATTTACAACTGCATGTACTTCCTGCAAACATAGCGTGAAAACGAGCCCAAGTGTGTGGATTCCCCTACCCTAGTCTTTCAAGTTTTACCTCTCGTGGATTAGCGCATTTCAGATGTTATACTATGAAAATATTCATTTAATATACATTAAGTTTACAATTTGGATTTTCCCAATTTCGCCTTGAGCATCCCTAAAGAGACATAAATTGTCGAAATGTGCATATAGTGCACTAAATTCATACATATTTATGTTAGGATATTCGTTCTAATTTGATCCTACAGATACGCCATAATGCCTTACCTTACATCTACGAAAGACGGAGGACGCTTTCAACATACTTCATGTTGATTTTGTATTGCTTACAAATCGGTTTAAATGTTTGACATTGAATTAGATATACTTCCTCGATGTAGTGAATATCATTCACCGGCAATACATACTTAACGCAAGCCTGTGATATTTCCTTGATAAATAGATACATGTTCGCTGGTGAAATTCCCTGAAGTCATCTTTCCTGTCTTTAATATACTAATTTCTTTCATAAGATTAATTTACATATAAGATATATAAAGGATATGTGAAGTAATAACAGTCGCGTTATTTTAAGCTACCTGACAAGTTTCTATTTTTGCTTTATTATCATAATACAGATTAGTTCACAGTATATGAAACTACTGATTTGGAATTACCTTTCGATAAGATTTTTAAAATACCGTAGTATTACTATATTAATCTAAATATATATTTTTAGAATATGTAATATATTTTACTCAGTTTTAGAAGAGGTAATGATATTATATGAATCAAAGAAAACTGCAGAATGAAACTGTCATAAAGGGAATTCACATTTTATTCTTTTATATATTTTACAAAATAAATATGAAAAGATTTTAGTCACAGAATATCGATGCGTAATATCTATACAACAGTAACACGATGATTACTTAGTATAACATAATCATCATCAAAAAAATCTTTTCATTCAGTCAAAATTTCGCTTGTTTAACAAAAAGAGAAGAAGGTTTAACCTAGGTCTGGACTTATGTGGAGCATAATTATAAATCATCTGCAAATAAAAACGGTACTTGAAGATTTATTATAAAGTTTATTATTTCTCTTTGTAACATTATCGCTCATAAATTGTCTCTAATAAAGCTACATGTTGATATCAATTTACTTCTTAACAACCATGGCTAACTCTCGGAAAACAAGTAGCGGCACCCCTTCTCGTGAAAACGACAACAAAATCATTTCTTCTCATAACTGAAGATAGTTTACAGTGTAGAGAAATATATTGTAATACAAAAGCGGCACGTGTGTGCTTAACCTATTATAAGGGAGGATGAATTCTGATTTTAATAATTCTATAACATGGACATATCAATATGAAATGATATTAATCTTCCACTTTATTTTGGTCACAATATGCGTATATTCTATCAGCTCTTAATTGGTTTACGTATCTGTCATGTTCTATTGCAGGTATGCGTTGATAATATAAATTTAGCGGTACATTTCTTATATAACAAGCGTTGGTTTTAATAAATAATGTTGTATCGTAAAATTATCAATAAGGTGTTGTTACAAAAATCCCTTTGTAGATCTTGAAATTCCAATTAATATATTTTGTTGGTATACATCTCTGACTCTTTTCTCTGTATTATTAAATGTATACCGGTCGCTTTGAATGCCATCACATAAGTAAGCTAATCCCAAATCAAATGGTTTAATCATTGAGTATGTCCTTTCTTTCAACCGTATTATCGCAGCAGGCCTATAAAATCCAGTTTGAAGCATTTTTTTTTTAAACTTTGGTCAAAATTATAGAATTTTGATTTTACGGGATGTGCGTTGCGGACATATCCATAGTTCACCATACAATAAATTGTCGGTATACTCTTTTTTCAGTCCTAAAATGTTTTACAAAAAGCAGGAAGTGTGAATCTTTTCAACATTCAAAGCTTTATGATCCCCCATACCTCAGCCCCTTAATTAAGAATACTGTCCACATACGTATAAAAAAACGGAGCATTTTTCAGTATATTATATGGTGTCACATGTATATGGCACTAACAACAATGTACCAAAGTAGACATTCACGGATCCCATGAAAGTCTGAGGTGAAACCAGGTGCTCAGGAGGAGTGAGCGTCTTCTGTTTGGATAGCTACACCCGCCGTGAATGCCCTTACATACAGACGAAACATATATATAATTCAGCAATGCATATATACATGAATGTGAACAAACACTGTGTAGAAAGTGTCACAGCCACATAACACCAGGAATAAGGGTATAATATCAAGTCAAACCCGTGGCGAACTTTTTTACGAGCTCCACACCGCAAAGGGAATAAGTGTGACGTTCATGTAGAATACGAAAGTAACTGGTGTCACATGACTATGGCACTAACAACAATGTACCACAGTGGCATTCACGGACCCCATGAAATTCAGAGGTGAGACCAGGTGCCCTGTTTGACTAGCCACACCGTGAATGCCCTTACATACAGATCTGTAAATTGAATGAAACCTATTTCTCTCCTTGTGAGATAGTTTCTCGTAATTATGAGAAAAATATTTTAGATGACACTATCCGGCTTCCGTACATTTTAAACCTGTTAAGTATCCTGTACTGCATCATTTTATTTAATGAAAAGTCTTTGCTTCATAG
Organism: Pteria penguin; assembly: GCA_035048485.1. NCBI lineage: Eukaryota > Metazoa > Mollusca > Bivalvia > Pterioida > Pteriidae > Pteria > Pteria penguin. The sequence goes on along the minus strand of CM068588.1, from coordinate 50,698,464 downwards.
AAATAAAAGAAAAAATGCTTTTGTGAGAATCGTAACTATCGATCTGTCCAATCGCACTATCTCGTGCCGCAAAGGCCCGAGAAGGTGCGATTATCGGTTTGTCCCATTTAAACCGAAACAGAAAGTAGGAACTTGCCACCTGCCAGCGTCTTTTGCTAAAACTACAGTACTAGGAACTTGGCGCAGCAAATTGTACTGCAGTATTGTAGATCTTGGACTTAAGGTACTATTCATCCTCATATGAAAATATAAGATATGAAATAAGTTATTTAGCGTAAGTGTTGCTTGATGCTGTTACAGATACATAACATGTTAACAGGGAATAAACTTAACAAATGGGGAATTTTCACAAACGCTTAGATAATCCAGATTCGTGATTTGTTATGAGGTATACTCCTCGGGATTTATCTTCAATTTCTATGTAAAATCTTATTTTTTAATCTTTTATTTTACCATGATTATTTTCTTAAATGAGAAAATAATGAAATATATGTAATGTATGTATACTTCTTCATTGAATTCAAATGTGGATTTCAAAATATTTATAACAGGATTTGTAAAAAATTACTGAAAAATTGCATTATGGCCTAGGATAAAACCAAAGTCATACCCCTTGATGCCATCGGAATCTCTCCTGCCTTTACTCATAAAAGCATGCTGCAATATGTAAAACTCAAAACGGATACGTACAGTGAAATAGCCCCAAGACTCAGAATCTACGGGCCCACACCAATCTTTATGAGTCCACACTAAAACCATTCAAAAATTGCAAGAAAAACTAATCAATTACATTACATTACACAACAATTTCTCTCCAATTTTACTCCTTTTAGTAATCGTCCCGTTTTGTCGGCGATACATTTCGTTTCATGGGAACGGCGAAAAAGAAAAAACTTCCTAAGTGGGCTTGTCGAGCCATAATTTAAAGGTCAAAGAACAGTAACTAACGAGAGTCATGATTGGCTGATGGTGTAGGGAGAGAGGAATACAATTTCAATGTATCAGGAGCTGTGATTGAATGAATTTATTTAATCTATCTATAAATAAAGATTGATTCTGCTGTAAAATCATGATTTTTTTATCTCATTTCGCTAATGTAGAAATTTTATAACCTAAAAAGGGGTGGTTGCAGTATATAGAGATAGATAGGTTGTTTACGTTTGAATTTTTGGGGGTGACCCCCTTCCAGCATGATTTTCTCAAAATTAAGGTGGATAACCTATGGTAAACTGTTAAAATTCTGATAGAGGACGGTCTGACAAACATTTTGATATATGGATTGTTTATAATTTCTATTGAAACGGTGAAGGTATGAGCCGAACGTTTCAAATTAGAAATTAGATTGTATATAGCTAAAATGCAGGATGTTGTGTAAATCTTGTTGGAAATTTGTTAATTTAACATGAGACCTTATGGGAAATGGAATTACTATGCCTTGACCTATATAAACAAATGTGAAACCCAAGGGCGTAGCCAGAGCGCAAATCATGTGTACGCACAAGAAAGGCAGGGGGTTGGGGGAAAAGAAAACGACCACCTCTCTCTCTATCGCATGAGACACTATATTTTTGACAAAATGATGTGTACGCACGTGCGTATTTGGCGTAATGGTAGCTACGCCACTGAAACCAGATACTGCTAACTAACAAATAAAAAGAACATGTCCGGATTTGAAACATCTAGACGCTTAGTTCCGCTTACTCAGTGACGGAATTAAGCGTCTAGATAATTCAGATTAGAATTCAACAAGGAAACGGCCGATACGTCTTGCAAATTTTTCGTTCGCCACCTGGGTGAGTAGGAAGTGTTTCTTTGTCGTCCACAACAAATTTTACTCGTCTTGGGCAAGTGGGCGAGCGTTAAGTTTATTCCCTGATGTAGCAATTGATTTTTGAATACCGTACCGTATGTGTACAGACTACAGGCCTTTATCTGTTTATGTAAAGCTTCAAAATTCGCTCACCCATGCTATTATCGGACATTTATTGTGTAAGGAGGGCTTTAAAGCCTTTCCAATCATAGAAGCGTTGCAAGCCAATAGTGAATCACTATCTGTTAATCTGTTAATTTGAAATATGAAAATTTACAAGTCAGTTCTACCTACTAAGTCTAACCAATCTGAAGAAGGCATTTTTTTTATTGTTATTATTTGTTGTCATGCCCTACCTGTACCACCTACCTCAGTTTTTATGATTTATGTTTTAAACTCCATCAATTATTGTATGCTATCATCCTTCATTTCTGCACTAGATTTCATAAACTTGATACTGATATGGAAATTTTCTTTGCAGCCATTTTCTATAACATTTTGGGAAATTTGACAAATATGTTGTATAAAATGATCATGTGTCATATTTCTTTTTTTTCAAGATTAAAGGTAAATTTTGCCCTATTAGTGCCAAATTGACAGTTGATGATGCAAGTTTTTGATCCTATATGTAATATGTTGGAATACTTGTGTACCTATTTGTAACAAGCTCTTAGTGTTAGAATAATACTTGAAATTTGTCATTAAAAAAAGAAATTATGCATTTGAGGGATTGTCTCAAATGAGAGATTGTTCCAAAGTTGTTTTGACCCCAAAAATATATATGAAATTCATGTTCCTCTAACTTGACTACGGTTCTTTATTCTGACCACAGAGTGGTGGTGTTATTAGCATATCGGCTGGGAAAATCAATTCAGGATAAAAAAGTCTGTTTCAAATTAATTTTTTTGAGTTAAAAACTTTGAGTCTATACTGTAATCACTTAAGTGCAAACTTTTTTTTCAAAATTTCTGACATCCATTTCGTAGGTATGCATTTTTTATGTAAAGGATAAAACTATAGAACAATAAATTCCTCTCTATGATCAGAATATACCTCAATCTAAATGTTGCTGAACTGTCAACATATGCTTTATAGTGAGAAACTTAATGAATGTGAAATAGGCACTTTGATAAAATGTGTTTCTTTCATGTACACTAATAAGACCTGTAATCTAAAAGTATACATATAAACTTCTGAATATAGGAAATGGTCTTAAGTGTATATATATGTAGTACTTTTATGATACATGGTCATTTATCAGTTTTGAAGTGTCAAACTACAAATGATCAAATATATATTAATTTCGCATTGAAATTCTTCGTCCCCATATGTCTATTCGTATACTACTATCACCACTAATTCCATAATTGATAGATTTGATGTGAAACAAGGCAATAAAGATATGATCGATCCCAGAGTTGCAAGGTGCCAAGTTTTAAGTCAAATGCTAAACCAGCATCCTTATGATCGAAGGAACTACAGTATAATTTTGGAGTAAAGTCATTTTCTAATGTTAACTTTGTTAATCGAAGGATAACAGTAAATTCTGAACTTGCTGCAGTTCAGGAAATTGGACCCAGAAGGGAATTTAGGCCCAACACTAAATGAGTATGTTAGATGTCTGGGTTCTACATGCAAAATGCGAAAAAAATAGAACACTCTGGACAGCATATCAAAGCACTGGTCCATTGGCAAAACTGGCCGCTTATCGCCCCATGTTTTATTTCATAAACACTTACTTTCAATCTCTAAGAACTAAGAATAACTGCAAGACTAGAAAATCATAAAATAATAATTTTATGGATAAAATTGAATTTCAAATTTTTGCATATACATAAAATAATTGATGAAAAATACTGCAGTTTTTAGCAGGGAACTGGTCCAGTTCCAGTACATACACAACTATTATTGGATATCATGCAGGGTTTGACATTAACAGTAGGGAACTGGTCCAGTTCTAGTACATACACAAGTATTATTGTAGATATCATGCAGGGTTCGACATTAACAGCAGGGAAATGGTCCAGTTCCAGTACATACACAACTATTATTGGATATCATGCAGGGTTCGACATTAACAGCAGGGAACTGGCCCTGTTCCAGTACATACACAAGTATTATTGTAGATATCATGCAGGGTTCGACATTAACAGCAGGGAACTGGTCTAGTTCCAGTACATACACAACTATTATTGTAGATATCATGCAGGGTTCGACATTAACAGCAGGGAACTGGTCCTGTTCCAGTACATACATAAGTATTATTGTAGATATCATGCAAGGTTCGACATTAACAGCAGGGAACTGGTCCTGTTCCAGTACATACACAAGTATTATTGTAGATATCATGCAGGGTTCGACATTAACAGCAGGGAACTGGTCCTGTTCCAGTACATACACAAGTATTATTGTAGATATCATGCAGGGTTCGACATTAACAGCAGGGAACTGGTCCTGTTCCAGTACATACACAAGTATTATTGTAGATATCATGCAGGGTTCGACATTAACAGCAGGGAACTGGTCCTGTTCCAGTACATATACAACTATTATTGGATATCATGCAGGGTTCGACATTAACAGCAGGGACTGGTCCTGTTCCAGTACATACACAAGTATTATTGTAGATATCATGCAGGGTTCGATGTTAACGGTAGTCTGATAGCCTAGGACAAGTAAAAATTGGTACAAGTTAAATTTGTGTTACACTTGTCCAATCGGACAAGTAAATCTTTACTGTATATACCTATTGTTGATTTACGTAGCTATTTTATGTTCAACATAGATCATTACTTCTTTACTTTTACTCTATAGTTTTCTCTTCGATTTGATGTACGGTATTTCACTATTTTTTTTCCCCAATTTTTCCCTTTTACCAAATTTAGGATATGCAGTGTTCTAGAATTACCCTTTCCTGTCGTCCAACGTGAGTTCTTCTGTAATCAAGTAATAGCATTACCTGTATACATGGACATTTGTTTTACCTTTGAATTTTGAAAGCACATACAAAAAAAATGTACGAGAATACAAATGAAAGTTAGAAATTTTTGATAACATGTCTTTAGGGTTATGATGAAAGCGATGTCTATGTAATTACTGTCCATTTAAATGTAGACGCTTTCAATCTGATCAAAACCATATCTTTATTCTGCTTCTGTATTTTATCTGCAAATTATGGGACAAATAGAGAAGCAGAATAAAGATTTGGTTTTAATCAGATTGAATAGCTTTCAGCAAGTGTTTTGATAACAGAAATGTTAATTGGCCATGAGATAAGTGTCTGATATCTGCTGTGAAAAAAATGTGATAATGTTCTTAAATATACATCACATGTATTAGAAAAAGTCAGAAACAAGGAAGTATAAAAAGAAAATTTCACTTCTGTAGTGTACTGTTGTTGTATTCACGCACTGTTCAAAACTAATTGATGTTTAAATTGTACCAACTGCATCAAATTGTCAATGAATGTAAAAATTTAAAGTTGAAATATCTTGTCTAACATTCTTATAATTAACGTCCAGTGGCATTGGCTGTCGTGATTGCAGTTGTACTTCTTTATTTTTTCTTTTTTTTTTATTTTATTTAATGTAGACATTGTTGAAAAAGAACATTAACACACAGGATTCCTGTTTTTATCAATATCTTTACCATTTGTAGTTGTAAGTTCCTTGTTATTACTTTATCATTTAATTTTACATGTAACATGCATTTTGATTGGTTTAAAAATTTGTGGTATATCTCATCCATGAAATTTTTTCTCAGATGACATAATTTCCCACGTTTTCTTAACTGTGACATCAATATTCACACCACGATGGGAGAAATTTACAAACATTGAGAAACAGTGCATACATAACATACCAATTTCTGAAAATATAAAACATGTTTGAAAGGAATTAAATGATAAGGAATGCGTGCAATGATGCAGTTTTCCATCCTTTTTTTCGTGGTAAACCTCCATCCAATGAAAAAAAAATTAGATTCATTCCTTAAGAACCAATAATTTCATATGCAAAGATGGCACAAATGGTGTTTCTGAAATTTTTCCTGGAGATAAAACTCAAGATTAAATATCAAATTGATGTTTGGAATCGAATTTACAACTCTATATTTCAATTTGATTTAAGGCAAGTGTAAATTTCATTTTCAGACAAGTAAAATATCTTAGTTATTATCCAAATGGACAAGTTAGAAATATACTTAATGTCGATGCCTGGTAGGGCAGGATATTGAATCTCCCCCCTTAAACACAAAATAATGTTTATCCATGACTAAGCAAGGTTCATCATGGGTAAAAAAAAAATCGCATTGGGGTTGAGATTTCACCATCCATCCCTTTCAGTGTAGTTAGATTATATTAATCCCACAAAATTGTTAATCTCATTGTTATACTCACACTCTGTTCATCATTACATTTAATTAACAAAGACATTTTGTAGAGCTACTAAATTTCGCTTAAAGTTTGTATATACTGTAAGGAGACAGATTTGTAAAGCATAACACAGCTATGACATCAGTGGGAAGGCTGAGCCCCAGTGATCCGAGCTCATTCTCCAGGCCAGATGAATGTGTACTCAAGCAGCTTCATCTAAACCTTGATGTGGACTTCACTAGGCAGATATTAAAAGGATCAGTAGAACTTACAGTGGAGAAACTAGCTCCTAACATACAACATGTGGTGAGAATTAATCAAATCCAAATCATGTGATTTCATGTATGATGTATAATAATATGCAATGATTAAATGAATTAACCAAAAATTGTAACCCAGAGCTCATGGTTCAGTTTTCAGTTTGACATACAGTTTTTTCGTACAATTTTATTTCCACTCTTGTTTATAATGTAAACGATATTCAAGACCAAATCTGATTGTTTAAAACAAGGACAATCTTAGGAAGAATTGAACATTTCAAGACTTTTTAATGTTTAATCATACTTATAAAAGAAGTTTCTCATAGATTAGTTCTTACATATTATTTGTAGCAAAGCAAACTTAGAAATTTCCAGTTAAATGCTTCTTTTAAAACAAATTGACACTTTTGTCCTTAATAATTAACAAACAAACCAAACTAAAATAAATTAAATTGAGGACTGAAAACATAAGACTGAATCAGAAAAATTCCCAAACCAATGACTATTGCATCCCTAATAAGACTGGACCTCTTAGTGGGATAGCACTGCACCAAAAGAAAATGTGTCATTTGTGTGCTCAATCCATGCATGAAATCTTTACAATTTTAGGACGTAGTGATTACAAGTTTTACACATTGTGGAGTTGCTGAAGATTACTCAAATACATAAATATTTCTGAATCAGTCACTACACTCATGTCTTTGAAATATCCAGCTTGGTGTATTCTTTAAGAAGCCTTTTTCATTTTTCCTACTCAAAAGGTGATAGTTGCACTAAATGACAAAATTGAAAACATCTTCTTATATTAAGTAATAAGAGTGTGAAAAATTGAAAGATAAGTACAGGTCTTCATCTTTCTGACTAATATTCATCATTCCATATACAGGTACTGTTTTGTTTGCAAACTTTCAACTCAAACTTGAAGTATGCATAACATTCATCCTGATTGTTTATACCTTTTATTATGTGTAGAAGATGCTACATATAATAGATACAATAGATTAAGAACATGTAATATGAACTTTTGTTCACTTTCTTCAAGTGCTTTATGTCTTTCACAAAAAATGATAATGATTTATGGTATGTGACTTCCATAATTCTGCATTATAGATACTGGATGCGAAAGATCTGAATATTTCTTCAGTAACTGTTGGAAAGTCAGATGAAAAACTAGAGTATACACTAGGCAGTCCAGTGATGGAATTTGGATCTAAGCTGGAGATCAGACTTCCATCAAACAGCAGTCAAACAAAGTAAGGACTGTACTGATAACAGGGTTCCAATTTAATTCACATTTCTAAGCAACAACAGAATTGATGTTTGGGTTATATGTACAGAAGTTGACCTATGAGTACAACCTTACTCCTGTAAAGCCTTGCATACTAATGAAAGTGTGACCCATAACACAAGTGCTAATTCTTTGCAACATATGTAAAAGTTAAGGATAACGACGTAACATAAACAAAAACATGATTAGCCAATCCGCAATCGATGTATTTACATAGAAACACTCAATAGAATTTATATAGTAGATAAAGGTGTATCTTTGCAAATGCAAATGATCAGATGATCAGACATATTTACAATCCACTGTTTCTATCAAAATCAAAGTAGAGGAAACTCAGAAATTCATGTATTACTAATACATTGCAGTCTTAAAATACACATTCTCAACACAATCAATTGACTATTCTGTTTCAAAATTCCTGTAAAACTTCACACTCTAAATCATCACAGATAAATCAGAGTCACTATCATTTGATTCATTCACATCATTCATTCCTGTTTATTTGAGGGTTGAGTGTGTGTGTATGTGTGTGTGTGTGTAATCATTTAGCAATGACAAAGAGATTGTCAGTTTTTTTTTTTCTAAGTACCGTATTATAAGGGTTTTTTTCTATTTGCCTTGGCGGAATGTTAATTTCAAACCTTGTACATCTTTACCTACTTGCTTTATAGCGTAATTAGACGTGACATTCCATACAAAATACTTAAAACTGTAATATAAAATCGAAAATCTGCCTGTATGCATTTAACTGAAAACAAATACAGCTAACTCAATTCTCTAAATAAACAGCAATAACTTCATGTTTTCTCAATACAAACAAATTCGGTATTATGCCCAAACTATAAGATCATGCTCTGTCAGGTAAATATACTAAAACTACTAACTTGATGAAGGTCTCATCTGAAAAACCAAACTATTATGCAACCGACTACAGTGTACATAAAATGACCTCACCTTTGAATAGTGTGAAGTTATGAAGCCAACCAGCTTTTAATTCTATAATACTGCTATATAACCATTCTCCATGTCATTTAGAACCTTGATCCATAAACTTTTTAATAGCTAAACGTTTTTTGAACGTGTGCGATCAGATTAATCCAAATAATTAAGCTAGAGATGAGTTTAATGTTGCTATTACACTAATGTAATTCTATGTACTAATAATCAATGTCTCTCAAAACCTTCTGTTCTTTGATTTTCCATTTTTAATATAGACCAATTCTGGTATGCTTAATGTTTGTGTTTCAAACCACACTTTCATTTCGTTTTACATCATAACAAGTTTTTAAGACTTTTGCAGTACTCAATAAGTCAAATTAGAAAAATAGATACTGCTTTATTCTTTTTCAGATATTTTTGTGATCTTTTCTTGATGTACTTAATATATAAAGAGAAACTATAAATTTTAATTAGAAGATATCTATTTGTATAGTTATCTGAAAGTCGTGGAAACGGTTCAAATCTGTCTAAAGGCAGAAATTGTTTTAGTTTATTTAACACCAAAACAAGATTTCAAATATCATTTTAATTAAAAAACAGAATGTGTTTGTGAAACACGAATACCATCAGTGGCAACAAATTCCAAATAAGGCAAATTTTGCAGTATCCTTTATCTTTACATTTGCATCCCACCCCATGGGAATACACATGTGCTCTATCTCTTACCATTCATAAGTTATAACTGAAGTTAAAGTTTTCAAAATGCAGGTTAAAGGTCACAAAGTCAAAAATTATTGTTTTGAAAGGCCTTGTCCCAAGGAATATGCATGTGAAATATAAAAGCCCTACCTCTTTTAATTAAAAAGTTATAACCAATGTTAAAGCTTTTGAAATGTAGGTCAAAAGTCACGGTCAAGGTCACGAAGTCAAAATGATTGTTCTGAAAGAATAGTCATGTCACAAGGAACATGCATGTGGAATGTGAAAGCCCAACCTCGTATGAATCAAAAGTTATAACCAATTTAAAGTTTTGAAATGTAGAACAAACGTCATGGTCAAGTTCTCAAGGTAAAATAAATCATCATAGTGTGTATTCTATAGAATGAAAACACTAATAACAAAAAAATAATTTTAAGGAAAACAAAAACTTACCTTTACAGTTACTTATCTCAAATTTCAAACACACGTACATACTACAGAAAACAGAAGTCCAAGTTAAGCCTTTTTAAAAAGTAGGTCAAACTCCAAGGTCAAGGTCACAGGGTCAAAAGTCATGATCCCAAATGAAAGGTCTTACCATGAGGAATACAGGTTTCTATTTTCTGCTAACCTTGGGCATCAGTGCTGGAAGACCGGGGACATAAAAAAGGGATTTCCTTGATTTATTTAATGTTAAGAAGGAAGATTAGTCTTTGGCCCGTTGTCAAAAACGGTATTTAATAAGCAAGAGAAATTTGTTATGTATCTGGAAATTTCTTCAAGCAGTGTAAATGAACAAATTGTGCTTAGTTTAGATGTTTGGATCCTTTTGAGCCTTTTGTTTCTTCAATCTACTGGGTCAGCAGAATAGAGACCCATACAACAGCAATTATCTATATAAGTGTTGACTTTATTGATAATCATAAAATCTATTCTCTCATTTGTCTGCCTTAAAATTGTTAAAGATTTGGAGAAGATTAATATTGTTACATTTATTTATTGTTATTATTTAAATAGCCATTTTTGGCAAAAGAAACAATTATTATAATAAAACAATACTAAAAGTGCATGTCAGAGTAATAAACAAATTATACTACAGTGTGCTACGAGTTGGTACCCTGTAAGGGACTATTTCAATCTAATCACATTCTCTAGAATATAGAAATAAATATTGAAAACTAGCATACACCTCATATCTTACACATGTATTTCATTTTGTAATCATGTACTTGCATGAATTGATACATTATTTTAATGGGTAATCATGTATTTGCATTGAATTTAGACATCTATTGTAAAGGTGAAAGCATGAGAAATGATTCGGTATAAAGCACTAATAAAAGAGATTTTACTTTGGTTTTACTTTGGAATCCTTGCTTTGAATTTTTACATCTCCAGGTTTTATTTTGGAATTCTTGCTTTAAAGTTTTTACATCTCCAGGTTTTACTTTGGAATCCTTGCTTTAAATTTTTACATCTCCAGGTTTTACTTTGGAATCCTTGCTTTAAATTTTTACATCTCCAGGTTTTATTTTGGAATCCTTGCTTTAAATTTTTACATCTCCAGGTTTTACTTTGGAATCCTTGCTTTAAATTTTTACATCTCCAGGTTTTATTTCACAAACCAATCATTAATCAGATTACTAAAGAAGAACAGTAAGAATAAATGTTTCCATCTGTGTACAAACTAAAATATAACAGTCTAATTTTAAGTTTTGATGCTCCTATTTTTATCTTTTTAGAATAATGGTCCCTTTGTAGTAGCAGAAACATTGACAGAGGTATCCTAGATCATTCAGTTAACTTCATTGCTTAATTTCTTGATACATAAAGGTGTGGTAACAAAGTTGTCAGACATTTTGGTGCCTTCATGTTGATAGTACAGTTTATTTAAGATAATGAGAATGACATGCACTCAATTTTTTGTTCATATGTGTTGTAAAGAGAAACCACTTGTGTTTTCGGTCACACATTTATGAGTATGCAAGATATACCGGAGTAAGGTAAACCTCCAGTCACCTCTGTCCCTCTTTAAAATTTATGGAATACCTTGGCTTTTATCCTAATAGATCTGCTTGACATGATTGAAGATGAGTTTCCAAGATGTAAGCTGTCAGTGAGATTAGATATAGATGCAGTTACTGAATACTGACAAAAGTTACTTAGGATGAATAATAATTTTTTTAAGGGAAGAATTTCTTTTCACATTTCATATGCACTCTTGTTAATCGATAATTGTCATTATCAGCAGCTCTGACACATCTTTCTGTTTTATTAAATTGCTCATTTGAAAATTCATGAAATTTAAAGTCATGATAGGAAATTTTTATCATTCCTCTTTAGTTATCCTCTTTAGTTATATTCATTCCTCTTTAGTTATATTCATTCTTCTTTAGTTACATTCATTCTTATTTCAAGATGCTGTCGATTCTACAGTGTTTGAAAATAATGTGGTTATGAAACTCATTTCTTACATGTAATAGAGTTATTCCCTTTCAGATTTGAGATCCACATTGAATATGAAACCACACCTAAATGCTCAGCTCTTCAGTGGTTAAAGCCAGTACAAACAGCTGGGAAACGACACCCATACCTGTTTAGCCAATGCCAGGTTAGGGAGAAGATAAAACAGAAATATTATAGTCTTACATTTATGATGACATGTATCTTCTGAAGTAGGCGTGTTTGTGTGATAGTTATAGTTGGGTAGTTATAAACTAGTTGTGGGACGGTTCAGAAATTTTTCAGTTTGGTTCGCTTTCGGTTTTTAAGGTTTGGTTTTCTTTTTTTTCGGTTTGGTTACAAAGTGATGAGAATATAAAATCAACATAATTGTTTCATGCATAGGTCTAGTGTTGTAACTAATGTTATTTTAACTCGGTATATTATGCTTATATTCTATCCCAGGTCTGCTATAAAGACAGATGTCAAGGTGTATGTCTATATGATAAATCACAAAATAATACAACTTATTGATTAGTGATGACTGACTTACTAGCTCATGAAAATAATGAAGTGTGTTAACAACTTAACACTGAACAGTATTTTTTTAAAAGTTAGTAACTTGACATTAAAAATGAATATTGAATTATATGAATTATCTGTAGACCATTTTGGTCAGTTTTGAGGTGAAATACTCCCACACTTTTGATCGCGAGCTCCGCTTGCCTACCATCGCCATTTGTAATTGTATTCTGGTATCAATAAACATCCAACACGATGCTATACATATACAGCGCTGAATTACTGTATGTAGAGTAGACGGTACACAGCATCTATCATTTTAATGTTTAAATTACAACATTTATGTACCATTATGAGGTTAACATTTCTTGTCGTGATAGTTACTATGTTTATATATGAATAGTTTTGAAGTCATGTTTTACATTTATGGTGCAATTTTTGGTTAAATAGAATCACCTTAAATTTCTGATTTTTTAACTAAACCAAACCGAAATCCGAAATTGTGAACAGAAAACCGAATCAAAAGTCTCTGTGCTGCGGTACAAGACTTATTTACTGAACCGTCACACCCCTTTTATAAACCTTCTGACAAAGATGGCGCAGTTAGCTTAACAAACAAAAGCATGTTAGCTCAATAAACAAAAGTACCTGAGAAATATTAACTTTTTTCTATCAAACATTTAAGTTATTCCTTGGAATATGACTATTGTAGACTTCATGTTGTAATTTAATTTCTTTGCTTTCTATCATGATAGACTTCAGATTGTGATTTCAGTGCTCCAAGTAGCACTTGTTTATATTTCACACAGGTCGCTAGAGGTCACCAAGTCAAAAGGGTTGCCTTTTTAGTAAACTTAGGCACCATACAGGGAAAATTTGCTCACCACAATGAAAATGCATATCAGATTTTCATATTATAGTAAAATATAATAATAACAACTAAATTCCTTCTTAACTTTTTAATCAAGTCAAAATTACACTTATAATCAAATAGCTAGACGACAGACATGATTTTGGAAAACTGAAGAAAAAACTGAAAATATGTAGAAAAGAATTGACAGAGGCGGATTAACACTAAATTTCTGCTGTTTTCTGACTTCTCTTACAATATCCAACACATTTTTAACTTAGAAAATTATGTCTTAAGACTGTCATGTTCCTAGTCCAAATCTTTGACCATCAAGTGATCCACAATATTTACTTTCTGGGTTGTTGAACACCAATATGTGTAGCATGGATTTATTCTTTTAATCCGTTACATTAGGGCCCTCACTGCTGATTTGGATCAGTGCCTCCTTGATAGAGGGAGCCATAGAATTCCTTTAGATTTTATTCTGTTAACAACACTTGAGTTCCTCTCATGTTCAGATTAATTAAAATAGTTGATGAAATATGAAAAACAAAATGCATAACAGCTGCAACAGTAAACCTGATGACTTCTGTAAATGGTTTAAATTCTACAAACATGCTAACTCAAACAAAAACAGAGCTGACGGTGCGTCAAATTTTTGGTCACGATTTAACGAATGTATTTGATTTTCAGTTGCAAAATCAATATCAGTATCTGAATAAATGTGACTGTTTTGTTTGCAACTTGGAGTGTTGAACTTATTAAATTTTCTTTCTGTTATTAAAGATGTAACAGGCAGAGTGAAAAATTGTGGCCAGACTCAGAAATTGAACCCAGAATCTTCCGCTATTAAGGCGGACGCTCTTACCATTAAGCTATCTTGGCTGATACAGGCATCTGTCACACTCCCACTCCCCCCCCCCCCCCTTGCCAGAGGTTTCCAAACCTTGAATCCAAACAGATAAAATACCCTTGTTCTTCTTCACATGAGAGTCACTCTCATGGCACCATATTCTGTAACAAGCAGGGTGAAAAATTGTAGCCAGACCTGAGCATCGAACCCAGATCCTTCTGCTATTAAGATGAACACTCTAATCATTGAGCTATCTGGGCCGTTACCATCATTCGTCACATAGACCTCAAAGTTGAATTAATTTCTTTGTTTTTTTCTAGGCCATTCATGCCAGAAGTTTAGTTCCTTGTCAAGATTCTCCTGCTGTCAAATTTCCATACACTGCTGAGGTTAGTAATGCTTGTGGCTTTAGGATTTTTTTCCTCAAATTGTCTTCCAAAGCTGAAAGCATCATGTGAGTATGAGGTAATTAACTTTGTTCACTTTGACATTCACAGCATTGTATTACGGTGGGCGATATCACTACATTGTACTATGGTGGGCAATCTCACAACATTGTACTATGGTGGGCTTTCTCACAACACTGCACGATGATGGGCAATATCACAACATTGTACTATGGCAAGCATTCTCACAACATTGTACTAAGGTGGGCATTCTCACAACAATGTACTACGGTGAGCAATCTCACAACATTGTACTATGGTGGGCATTTTCACAACATTGTACTACGGTGGGCGATCTCACAGCATTGTACTATGGTGGGCAATGTCACAACATTGTACTATAATAAGCATTCTCAAAACCAAGTCCCAAAGAGAAGTATACAATATAAATATATATATATATATCTTTATATATATACCAACACGATTCATTATACAGATATCAGCACCTAAGGCCATCACTATTTTGGTGGTATATTTAATACTTTTAATTTTACAGATTGATTGATTTTGTTTAACGTCACACAACAAATATTTCAGGTATATGGCATCTGCCTCATGTGGGGCATACAAATTTTGACAGTTTTTACTGTCTCATCCGAAAGACAGAACACCGGCATGACCAGAGTGGGACTAGAATCTGGCCTCCCAATTAGGAGGCGAACGCCATACCACTAGGCCACGCCGGCTTCATTATACAAATATCAGTACCTGACAATACATGTAACACAATTCAGTATAAAGATATCAGCACCAAAGGCCATTCCTATTCTGGTGATATATGTAACACTATTCATTATACAGATATCAGCACCTAAGGCCATCACTATTCTGGTGATATATGTAACACAATTCATTATACAGATATCAGCACCAAAGGCCATCACTATTCTGGTGATATATGTAACACAATTCATTATACAGATATCAGCACCAAAGGCCATTACTATTCTGGTGTTATATGTAACACTATTCATTATACAGATATCAGCACCAAAGGCCATCACTGTTCTGGGAATATATGTAACACTATTCATTATACAGATATCTCTACCTGGTGATATATGTAACACAATTCATTATACAGATATCAAAACCTAAAACCATCACTATTCTGGTGATATCTATAACAATATTCATTATACAGATATCAGCACCTAAGGCCATCAATATTCTGTTGATATGTGTAACACAATTTATCATACAGATATCAGCACCAAAGGCCATTACTATTCTGGTGATGTATGTAACACAATTCATTATACAGATATCGGCAGCTGAAGCCATTACTATTTTGGTGATATGTGTAACACTATTCATTATACAGATATCAGCATCTAAGGCCATCACTATTCTGTTGATATATGTAACACAATTTATCATAAAGATATCGGCACCTAAATGTAATATTCATTATACAGATATCAGAACCTGATGATATATGTAACACTATTCATTATACAGATATCGGCACCTAAGGCCATCACTACTCTGTTGGTATATGTAAAACAATTTATCATACAGATATCAGCACCTAAGGCTATCACTATTCTGATGATATATGTAATACATTTCATTATACAGATATCAGCACCTAAGGCCATCACTACTCTGTTGATATATGTAAAACAATTTATCATACAGATATCAGCACCTAAGGCCATCACTATTCTTATGATATATGTAATACAATTCATTATACAGATATCGGCACCTAAGGCCATCACTACTCTATTGATATATGTAATACAATTCATTATACAGATATCGGCACCCTAAGGCCATCACTATTCTGATGATATATATAACACTATTCATTATACAGATATCAGCACCTAAAGCCATCACCATTTTGATGAGTGCCCTTCGCCAGGGTACAGAACCTCACTCAGAGGACATCACCAAGCTTGTCCATAGCTTTCAGCAGAGTGTACCAATACCCAGTTACCTTATAGCCATTGTGGGAGGAGATATAGAAAGCAGGTATATAATTAATGGAGGAAATTTGGTGAAGGCGTTTTTAGTTTTATATTTTCTGATAACTCTAGAACACTTTATCAAGTTTTTTTTAATGTCCTCAATTAAATCTTGGTATATCATTGACATCTTTTTAAATCTCTGTCATAATTCACAATTGGCCCGTTTTATGTTTAGATAAATTATTTAAATTCATCATCATACTTTAAGCTAAGGATTTCTTTAAAAATATTGTTTTCCCTGATGTCAACTCAGGAATCAAAATCATAGAAAAAGATAAAGAAAACTCCTAAATTGTTTTGTATCACAAGTTAGTAGAAACAGCATGAATCAACTGCATAAAACATTTAGCATTTGTAAATATTACAGGTTTTTGTTGGTTTGTGAATTCTGTAATGCCACACCATTTTTATTTGATTTGTATGATTGTGGCACTTGCATGGTACATGACCCATAATGTGGTTCCATTTAACTGTGAGTGACATTACTTGACCCATGATGTGGTCCCATCTAACTGTGAGTGAGGTTACTAAGATGTTTGAGAAAAATATCAAGGATACAAGAAAGCATTGTCCCAGAATGGGTAACAGGGGGATAATGTTTTCTGCAGTTAGTTGTCAGATTAGTCATCCTATTTGATACTACTACAAGGGTACAAGACGGCATTTTCCCAGAGTGGGTAACAGGTGGATAATGTTGTCTGGGATGAGTTGTCAGATTAGTAATCCTATTTGATACCACTACAAGGGTACCAAACAGCATTTTCCCAGAGTGGGTAACAGGTGGATAATGTTGTCATGGTGAGTTGTCAGATTAGTAATCCTATGTGATTCCACAATACGGGCACTAGACAGCATTTTCCAAGAATTGGTAACTGGTGGATGTTGTTGTTTGGGGTGAGTTGTCAGATTAGAGACCCTATGTGATACCACAATACAGGTGAAGATAGCATTTTCCCAGAATGGGTAACTGGTGGATAATGTTGTCTGGGATGAGTTGTAATGCTGTGTAATACTATTTACAAGGGTACAAGACAGCATGACCAACCTGCCTTCATTCATAAGTACAGTGTACTATATATTCAGTGTACATTGAACAAATGAGTTTAAATGTTATAGAAATTAGCTTTTAATTATTGTTTATAGAAACTAGCTTTTAATTATTGTTTTAAGAAAAACATTCATCAGGACTTTGTTTTTTATACTTGTAGGGATATAGGTCCACGATCAAAGGTGTGGGCAGAGAAAGAAGTAGTTGATGCTGCTGCATTTGAGTTTGCTGAGGTATGATTTCACAATGTTACCAGTCCCTGAGTAAGTCTTTTCTTTCCATTAGGCATGTTATTTCATTATGATGACTTTCAACAACAATCATCATACAAATTACATATTATTCCTCTATGATATAGTGACATCTTGAATGAAGTGTTATTTAATGAAAATCAAAAGAGTCAGTTACATGGTGTATCTCAACTTTATCAAAGTTTCTCTCTAGAAATATCACCTTTATGATACTGGATGAAAGAACTTGACAGGGGATACATGTAAAGTCATACATGGCAATCTAGCTGTCTAGATTATTTATTAACAAGATGTGGTACATTTTTGTCACTAAACATTTTTGCCCACCTCAGCAAAGTGGAGAGGAGCTTATGCTATACTTCTGGCATCTGTATTCCCATCCGAGTCAATGTCTGGTTATATAGATTGCGGTAACTCAGTATTGGAGAAAGTATAGGTGTTACAGATACCAAATGTGCCCCATAGGTTAATCTTGGGATGCTGACTTAAGCGCATGCATCAGATGATGCAACTGTATTACTGTGTGACTTGGTTAAGTAGTTTAGGGTAATTTCATATTGGAGAAAGTATATATGCTACAGTTACCAAATGTGCCCCATAGGTTAATCTTGGGATGCTGACTTAAGCGCATGCATCAGATGATGCAACTGTATTACTTTTTCTGCATGAGTGACTTGGTTAAGTAGTTTAGGGTAATTTCATATTGGAGAAAGTATAGATGCTACAGTTACCAAACTTGCACCATAGGTTCATCTTGGGATGCTGACTTCAGTGCATGCAATTCAGTATTAAAGAAAGTATAGGTATTACAGCTACTAAACTTGCACCATAGGGTCATCTTGGATGCTAAGTGCATTCATCTGATGATACATCTGATCTAGATTTTGTGCTTGAGTAACTTGGTTCAAGATTACAATGTTGTTTTTTGTTTTAGTTTGACAAAAACTTTATCAAAGTGAGTGTGGTAATCTTTGATTACAATGTGTTTTGAATCACTAGAGTTTTATTAATGGGTGGAGATCTGTATAACATCTCAGATCGATCCTTGATTCTATAGTTTGACTGTGGGAGGTTTGTGTACAACTAAAGATCTGTATAATATCCTTGATCTATTCTTTAGCCCTTTGTTTGACTATAAGAGGTTTACAAATTACTAAGGATCTGTATATCCTGGGGTCTACCCATAAACCTCTTGTGCAATTGCTAGATATTTATGGACAGCTAATATAATGTTCTATATAAAGCTGAATCTATCCATGAACCTGTTTGTACTTGATGTATAAAAACACTCCAGGTCTATCCTTAATTCTCTCAGTTGTTAAATTGCTCAAGGTTTATAGACTGCTAGGGATCTGCAGAACATCTATCTTAGGGCCTTTTCACCTTTGAAAGGTAAATAGACAGCTTTTGTTCTGTATAACATTCCAGGTCAAGGCACTTTTTTCTATAATATCCAAGGTCTACCTTATGCCTTATGTTTCTAATTGCTTGAGGTTTGTGGACAGCCAGTGTTTTGTATAATACACTAGGTCTATCCTTGGGGCCTCTTGTTTGACCATGAATGGTAAATGGACACCTGGTACCAGTGTTTTGTATAATACACTAGGTTTATCCTTGGAACCTCTTGTTTGACTGTGAATGGTAAATGGACAGCTGGTCAATTGCTAAAAGTTTATAAATGGCTAGCGAGTTGTATAACATCTTAAGTGAATCCTTGGGCCTCTCATTTGATTGTGAGAGGTTTATCAACAACAATAAAGGATCTGTACGACATTACAAGTCTATTGTTGGGGCCCCGCTTCATAAGCAGGTGCCCTATAGTAATCACTCTGTCTGTTCGCTGTCTGTTCGTCCTTGTTTCTGTCAGCAGAAACTTTATCTAATACACTGTCACAGGTAGAGCTTTCATATTTGGCATGTGTGTTCCATATAACAAGACCTTTCAGTAGGTACCAAAAGTTTTGATCATGTGGCCTTGACGGTGACCTTTGACTTACATTTTAAAAACTTTAACATTGACCATATCTATTGAACTGTGAATGTAGGGCTTTCATATTTGGCATCTGCATTCCTTATAACAAGATCTTTCTGCTGGTATCAAATTAAGGTCAAGGTTGTGGTGACAGGCATCCTGTGAGACATTCCGACTTTGTCAGTTTTCTAATTAGACCTCTCATTTCATTGTGAAAAGTTTATTTATGACTAAGGATCTCTAATGTATCCCAGTTCTATCTTTGACATAACTTTGTCTTTATATTTCGACCACTAGATGTATAACCAACATGACAGTAGGTCATTATTTATGAACTAATAAAGGGCTAATGATGTCATCCATATCAGTAGTCCTTATTTTGGTTGAGGAAGGCGCTACAGGCAGCAGAAGGCCTGATGATGTTTAGTCAAAGAATATGTTGCATCATGTGAAACCCATGGGGTAGATCGAACCTCACAAACCCCGTGGGACAAAACAAACAAAAACTTTCAGAACTCATTAATATTCAGGTCATCAGACACCGCCCCCACAACCAATCAAATCAATTCTACTTACGAAAAAAAAAGTTTGAACTCCTGTTTTGACAAATATGAAGACATTACACCTGAAACTACATAACCAAAGCTTGCAAAGCATGTTTCTGTTTTTTGTAAGTTGAAATCTTGAACCACTATAAGTTTGGTATAATTTACATCTTTGAACACCGCCGTATTACAACACCTGTACCGTATTGTGGATATTAGGTGTCGTTTCATAGACCATCACGGTGTTATGATGGACCAATGAGATTGCAGGATTTCAGAAACACCTTCTAAAGGTTTTTTGTTGTATTGTCCCACAGGGTTTGTGAGGTACGACCTACCCTGTGGGTTTCATTTGATGAAGATGTTGCAGACAATAGTTGACATCATGATGTTGTCAGAATCATTATTCATTTGATTGTTTATCTATTTTTGTTGAAGATGTTACACTTAGCAGGAGGCTTGAGATGTAATCAAAATCATTATTTCCCTAACCCTAACCCTAAGTCTTTATTAAATTTAGATAAAGATGATGTTACAGATAGCAGAAGCCTGAAGGTGTTATCAGAATCATTATTTACAATCTTTATTTATTTCAGACAGAGAAGATGTTACAGACAGCAGAATGCTTAATGGGACCATATGTTTGGAAACAGTATGACTTACTGGTGTTGCCACCTTCATTCCCCTTTGGTGGAATGGAGAACCCCTGCCTGACATTTGTAACACCTACTCTTTTGGTAGGTTATGTTTAAGTGAATATAAAATGATATTAAATAGTGATTGTCTGTGACACTCATTTTGCATTGTTAGACATCTCATAAATATGTAGTGTTGAATGATGTTTATATGTGACACTCATACAACATAATTTACAGTCACATATATATGTAGGGTGTTGAATGCTGTTTATTTGTGACACTCATACAACATAATTTACAGTCACATGTATATGTAGAGTGTTGAATGGTGTTTGTCTGTGACGCTTATACAACATAATTAAGTCACATATATATGTAGAGTGTTGAATGGTGTTTGTCTGTGACACTCATACATCATAATTTACAGTCACATATATATGTAGAGTGTTGAAAGGTGTTTTTGTGTGACACTCATACAACATAATTTACAGTTACATATATATGTAGAGTGTTGAATGGTGTTTATCTGTGACACTCATACAACATAATTTACAGTCACATATATATGTAGAGTGTTGAATGGTGTTTATCTGTGACACTCATACAACATAATTTACAGTCACATATATATGTAGAGTGTTGAATGGTGTTTGTCTTTGACTACAACATACTTTACAGTCTCCTTTGTATATGATGGGTCAGTGTTTTTCACATTTTTTTTCAAAAGTACCCTATGCCCCTAGAATTGGGAAAAACAACGACAAAAATATAAAATTGGGAATTTTTAATTACATTTTAGTCACAAATTCAATTTTCTTTTTTGTAACATTTGAACATTTCAACAAGAGTGTCTAAATCACCCTCAGATGGCTCTTCATTGAAATGGCAAATTTTCATAACACTGTCAAGGGTTTGTTGTCTCATTTTGTTGCATTTTTTGTTCAGACTTGGGGTTCAATTTGCACTCCATGATTAAGAGGGATGGGCTCCGAGGCCGAATTGGCAGGCAGCGAATTACGTACTACTGACAGTATACTTGAGCTTGGCGTAATGTGACTCTCTATTGTGTCATTTTTGGCTAATTCAAAATTAGTTTTAGGCGTCTTTACTTGTTTCATAAAAGCATCACTTATCTTAATAAGTCCTTTAGAATCTTTCTACCGAAGTCGTTTCATGTAATATTTTGAATTGTGCGATACCTTGCACTACAACACGACACGGGGCCACACAGGGTCCGCGACACGTGCTTCTAGTTTGTATACAAAGCGTTTAAGAGACCCAGACTGACAACGATATAAACAACTCAGAATTTCTTTAAATGATATTTTACGGAATTGATATTTTACGATCAAAATGTTGGATTTTTTAATTTTGTTTTATTGGGAATGTTTTATCATTAATTTTTAGCTCACCTGAGCCAAAGGCTCAAGTGAGCTATTGTGATCAATCACCGTCCGTCGTCCGTCGTTAACTTTTCACATTTTCGACTTCTTCTCCAGAACCACTGAACAGAATTTGATGAAACTTGATAAGCATGTAGTACTCATGGTCCCCTACAAGTGTTGTTGTTTTTCGTCCGGATTCATCAACAGGTGGCGCCACCACAGGCAAAAGTAGGTCAAAGAGGGTACCCTCCTTTGACAAACTTCTTCTTCAGACCGGGGGCATATAGAGACAAACCGAATGCATAGGAATGATCTAGAGGGATGTGTGAAGAAGTGTTGTTATTTTTGGTTCCGTTCCGAAATCAAATTTTTGACATTTTTTTGTACTTGGTAGTTTTAATGCAGAAAAGAGGTATTTTTTTTCTTTTAGTAAACATTGATGCATTAATTTGGTTTAATTTGATCATTTTGATGGTAAGAAATACTACTGCGAAGAAAATTTTTCAATATTTTATGTTTTGGATTTTTTATGAATTTTTTAAGACTTTCAAGAAAAAGGGGGGTGGGATAATTGGTGTAAACATTTCACAGTTTGAACTTTTTCTTCGGAACCACTTGCTGGAATTCAATGAAACTTGGCATGCATCAAATACTCAAGGTCCCCGACAAATGTGATCATCTTTGTCAGGATCCATGAACAGGTGGCACCACCACAGACAAAAGTAGGTCACAGAGGGTACCCTCCTTTGACAAACTTCTTATTCAGATCGGGTACATACAGCGACAAACCGACTGCATAGGAATGATTTAGAGGCATATGGGAAGAAGTGTTGATATTTTTGGTTCCATTCCGAAATCAAATTTTTGACGTTTTTTCATTTTTATTTTGGACTTTGTTATTTTAATGCATTAAAGAGTTCTTTTAGTAAACATTGATGCATTCATTTGGTTTCATTTAATCATTTCTATGGTAAGGAATGCTGGTGCGAAGGAATTTTTTCAATATCTCGATTTTTGAATTTTTTATGAATTTTTTAAGACTTCCAAGAAAAGGGGGGGGGGGGACAATTTTTCATATCTTCAACTTGATCTACAGAACAACTTGAAGGATTGTGATAAAACTGGATAGGTGCAAGTACTCATAGTCCTTTTCAAAGGTTTTGTTTTTTGTGCGGATCATCCAAATTGGTTAACAGATAATGCCACCATGTCTAAAAGTAGGTCTCACAATGGTACATATACCACTTGGTAATTAAAATATGGAGAGTAGCGGTTCAAATCCAGCTGTGGTCAAAAAAATTTTTTTTTTTTTTTTACACATCTAAATATGTTTTTAGATGTTTCTCAACACTCAACATAAGAAATTAGGAATTTTACGTTTAAGACTTCCAAAAAAAAAGGGGGGGGGGCGGTTTTGGCCATTTTTCACATTTTCATCTTTTTCTACAAAACTGTTGGAAGGATTTTAATAAATCTTGGTAGAAATAAGTCACTTATGATCCTCTTCAAATTCTCTTGTTTTCGTCCAGACCTCTTTACAGGTGGCGCCACCATAGTCAAGAGTAGGTCACAAAAGAGTTCCCTCGTTTAACAATATTCTTTTTCATACGGGCTGTATACAGAGACAAACAGAATGCATAGAAATGATCTAGAGGGATGAGTGAAGATGTATTGTCATTTTGGTTCTCTTCCAAAATCAAATTTTAGAATTTTTTTCGACATTTCTTTGGACTTGGTGATTCAATGCAGAAAAAAGTGTCATATTTCCTAGTTAATTGATAATGATGATTTCTTATGGACTATTGTGATCATAATTATGGTAAGGATTGTTACTTTGAAAGAATTTTGTCAATATCTCAATTTTTGGATTTTCTATGAATTTTTTAAGACTTCCAAATGAGGGTGTATAGGAACAATTCAATCACATTTTTCACTTCTGCTGTTATACCACATGAAAGATTTTAATGAAACATGGAATACATGAAGTACTAAAAGTCCTCTATCAATTTGGTAAATTTCATCCAAATTGGTTAACAGATAATGCCACCATGTCTAAAAAGCAGTTCTCACAATAGTACATATACCACTTGGTAATTGAAATATGGAGAGTAGCGGTTCAAATCCAGCTGTGGTCAAAATTTTTTTTTCATTTCTTTACACATCTAAATAAGTTTTTAGATGTTTCTCAACACTCAACATATGAAATTAGGCAATTTTAAGTTAGATCTGGACAATATTTGAAACAATTGTTGTTCATGACCCAGACTTGAAATCAGTCAACAAAAGGCCCCACCTAAAGAAAATGACTAACTTGTTGCCCTGAATGACTTCTTGCAGAGACAAAGGAAATGCTTAATATCAAAATCACCTGAATGGATGTGCAAAAAAGTGTTGTTTTTAGCTCTACTGGTCTCGACCAGTCGAGCTCATGCGATGGTCCTTCGTCCGTTGTCCGGCCGTCCAGACGTCCGGCCATCCGGACGTCCGTCCGTAAACAATTTATTTGTTCCCTCTTCTTCTCTGAAGGTATATGTCCCAAAGACTTAATTATGCTTTCATCTTGTTCGATTGGTGGTCTAGTTGTGCATGTGCAATTTTGGTCCAGTTCGGACCCCCTGAGGTCCCACAAAGGGGCGTGGTTCCAAAATCTTGTTCCATCTTCTTCTCTAAAGGTATTTGCCTCAGAGACTTAGTTATTGTCTCATCTTGTAAAGTAGATGGTCTAGTTATGCATGTGCCATTTTGGTCTGGTCCGGACCACTTGGGGTCCTAACAAAGGGGCGTGGTCCCAAAATTTTGTTCCCTCTTCTTCTCTGAAGATATATGTTTCAGAGAGCTAATTAGGGTCTGATCTTGCTGGGTAGGCGGTCTAGTTGTGCATGTGCAATTTTGGTCCAGTTCGGACCCCTTGGGGTCCCACAAAGGGTGTGGTCCCAAAATTGTGTTATGTCTTCTACTATAAAGGTATATGTTCCCGGGACCCAATAACATTCTCATCTTGTTTGGTATGTGGTTTAGTGGTACATGTGCAATTTTGGTCCAGTTCGGACCCCCTGGGTCCCACAAAAGGGGTGTGGTCCCAAGATGTTGTTCCCTCTTCTTCTCTAACAATATATGTCCCACAGACTAAATTATAGTCTAATCCTGTTTGGTAGGATGTCTAGTTGTACATGTGCAATTTTGGTCCAGTCTGGACCACTTTGGACCCCCACAAAGGGGTGTGGTCCCAAGATTCTGTGCCTTCTTTTTCCCTGAGGGTATAAATCCCAGAGACCTCTTTGTGGTTTCTTCTTGTTTGGGTGGTCTAGTTGTGCATGTGCAATTTTTGGTCTAGTCTGGACCCCTGGGGCCCCTCAAAGGGCGTGAGTTACCCATACAGAAATGACCCCAATTGTTATTTCACTACAGTGTACTGTAATTTAAAAGGGGGGTTATAGCTTTGTAGACATATGTGCAACACCTCAACATTTGTATTTCATGTATGTATTTTTATCTTTCAACTATCTTCAATTTCCTCTCTTAATTATTTCCTGTATGGTTGACTTAAGATCGCAGTGTTTGTATGCTAGTCAGAATTGATTTTGGGCGAGTTGTCTTCTAATGTTTATTTAACAGCGGCCATTTTGGGCAGGGTATAATGACAGGAAAAGTATAATGACAGGAAGACAAGGAAAACTAACATTTCACATTGTAAAATTGTTTTTTACATTCAAAATGTCTTATTTGAATGATAAAATCGTTTACAATACTTAACTAGACCACACTGAATGAATTTTGCCATAAAATAATGGATTTTGTTGGTATTTTCCAAGACAGAGTATTGACAGGAAAACGAAAAAGGTATAATGACAGGAATATATTGACAGGAAATGTTTATAGGCTCTGTATCTTCTATGAGCATATATATATATATATATCTATAAACAAAAAATGAAATATCTAGAGAATTAGTAATAGAAATGATGATATTAGAAATAATGAATTGTAATAATAATGATATTATAAATTATATGGATGCTAGCATGGAAATAGAAAAATTAAATGACAGGAAAACATCAGATATAAACATGATACCTGAAGGAAATGCTGTCAAATTGCTTTCTAAAATAAGAAATATCATTGCATTGTATCTAATGAAATATAAAGGTTGTGTAGGTAATAATCAAATATGATTTTAAATTTTTATGGATAATGCCAGAAAGAGGGTGAGGGAAATCTGAGTATTTGACAAAATTTGAATAGAATGGATTGAGATTGACAGGAATTTATTGTTGAAAACAGATTATTATTGGTAAAAATAAAAAGGAAATGGTTAAAATATATTAATTGTTCTCAAAATTAAACATATTGAAGCTGAGAATAATTAGATAAAGAATTTGAAATATGAATAAAACAAACAAAATTCCCATGGCATTCCTGTCATTACATTTTTCCTGTCATTATGATAATGGTATGTACACCTATGCCAATCCCGACAATGAATAACATATTATTTTCACATATTTCTTGGTGTTAAAATTCTTATGAAGAAATTAGTAATATATAAATAATGAAATTGAAGATAATATTCCTTGAATGATATTATAAAGTTCATAATGTATGTATATCTATATATTTCCTGTCAACTTTCCTGTCATTATACCTTTCAGTTTTTCCTGTCAATACATATCAGCTTGTTAATTAATGAAGGTAACAATAAGTTGATGAAATTTATATTCAGGATTATCTTTTAGATCATAAAGATAAATTATTTATTAAATTTTCAATAATATGCTGCCCCCTTTATTACATAACCCTAAATATTAACATTTTCCTGTCTTCCTGTCATTATACTTTTCTTGTCATTATACCCTACCGCCATTTTGAATAAATTATTGAGAAAAGATCATAGTCCTAGAAAAGAAATAAGCACTAGATAAGAATGGAACAGTGTGAATAAAACCACCAAAAAGATAAATTGTGTATATTTGTAAATAAAATAAACACATTAGCCTACAGTGCGTTTATTATACTATGTCAAGTAATCTCCAGAATTTCCTCTGACTCATGAACTTTATGATGGCCCTATATATATATAGCACCATGTGATAAAATTTTTTACGACACTTTTACAACCAGATATTGGCAAAAAAGAAAACAGACAAAAGACATTATTAAACATATAACAGTGCCGTAAACTCCTCTTGAAATAGTATGAAGTCATTTCTCTATTGAAAGCATTGATGGGCAATGAAAAAAAAATGGGATAATGATTTATATATAAATGTATATATGGCTAGCAAAAAAAATTAAGCTAGTCGGAAGAAAAACTAGTGTTTGCATACTTTGTTTCTACACTTGAACCGACATTGGAAAATTTCGAAAAGGGGGGGGGGGTGTTACAAAAATACTTCATCCCATCCCCTGTTTTGAAAAAAGAGGGGATGGGGCTCATGCCCCTTTTGCTACCAGAAGAAAAACTAGCGTTTTACTGCTTTGTTTCCACACTTTAACTGATATTCTAACTACTTGATGATAAAAAATCTTAAAGATTAAAGGGGGTGGAACATACCCCCCCCCCCCTCCCCCCCCCCCCCTTGATTTGAAAGAGGGGCACATTCCCCCGCTGCTGCCTACCCTTTTAAAAGATAATAAGAGGAAACCAGTAGAGCTTCAGTCTCGACAGAGACTTCTGGTTTATTCTAGCCTGAAATAAAATTTGACATATTTTCAACATCTGTGTTGACTTAGTCACATTAATGCAAAAATAAATGAATTCTTCCTTCATGCATGACTGATAATCTAGGTACTCAGGTGAGCGATATAGGCCCACTTGGGCCTCTTGTTTTGGGAATTTTTAGCTTATTTTAGCGAGGGGAAATAGCCGAATAACGGCATAAAATTGCACTGGTGAAAAACACTGTGGGTTGAATGGTGTTTGTCTTTTACACCAATATTACATAGTTTACTGTTTTATTTACAATGTTTACAAAAATATTTTGCAAACACTATTTAGTAGAGCTTGTACAACCCAAGTTAAAATCAGCCTGAAGAAAAGTAAACTAGTCAAAGAAATCATGTTATTGACATATTTTTATTGTATGTGAAATCTTACCTGTTCACTGTAATAGTTCATATATCATATTTAGTGAAAAATGTTGCTATACTATAATTTCCAAGAATAAAGTAGAACTCTGTAATCAATGCCAAAAATTTTGAAATGAAGTACTAAGATAGTACTATATAAGTAAGTCTTAATCATGCATGAAATCCATATGACATACATGTTAATGATAAAACATCAAGAGCTGGTTTTATTAAGAAGAATTTGCATTTTTTTCATATTTTGATCCGAACTTGCTTGCATTTGCAATTTATCAAAGTGCCTATTGTTTACATTGATACATAATCCGCTTTTCACGAAATGGTGCAGACATTAAATCTCATTTGTCTTTTCGTCGTACCATCCATCCATCTGTCTGTCCGTCTGTCACATAAACTTTAACCTTGTTCATAACTTTTTAATAGTAAGACTTAGGGCCTTCATATTTAGCATATATGTCCCTAATTGCAATACCTTTCCATTGGTACCAAATTTTTTATCATGTGACCTTGACCATGACCTTTGACCTACTTAAATGTTACTTTTTAACCATAAAATGTAGGGCCTTCATATTTGGCACATGTGTCCCTAATTGCAATACCTTTCCATTAGTACCAGAATTTTTTATCATGTCACCTTAACTGTGACCTTTGACCTAATTCAGTGTAACTTTTTAACGTAAGACACAGGGCCTTCATATTTGGCATGTGTGTCTGTAGACACGCACAACAACGACAACTTGTCACAGATCACTACACCCTTACTGATAGAACCCCAAAAGCGGGGTACCACAGTTCTCTGAATTTGCTTGTTAGATATCTACATCAATCTCCTAATAATTTGAAGCATGTAAAATGTTTCTCTGATGCTAAAAAATGATCTGTATTTAACTAAATTTATGTGTCCACTTTGCAGGCTGGTGATAAAAGCTTAGCTGATGTGGTAGCCCATGAAATTACTCACAGTTGGACAGGAAATTTAGTTACTAACAACTCACCAGAACATTTCTGGTAGGTTCAGATTTTAAAGTCTTACGACTTATTATTATACAGTTCAGACACCACAAATTCATCAACCTATACAGATACGTGGGGTTTTGTTTATTTTTTATGTCAATACTTGATAAGAATTAAGGAACAGTTTTACATAAATGATATTTCTTTGCTTAAATAGATTCTGATCATTTTTTACTTTGTCACACCTCTGCTATTAACATCTTCAAAAGGGATCTTTTGTTCTCATTTATGAGTCTCTCTGATTGATATCTCTGAGTGATTTTGGATTCACTAATAGGTTTAAAACTACTTTAACTTCAAAATTGTCATTAGGCCTGAAAAATCAAAGGATAACTTACACCTTATTTGTTTTTCTTCATGCCATAAAAAATCAAGAACATGTTTACAACCCATTTTATTTAATATTATATAAGCATGTAGTGACTAAGACAAGTGCCTTCCCTTACAATACCATAAGCTTAAGAAACAGTCTATATAATTTCAGGCTGAATGAAGGTCATACAGTGTTTGTAGAGAGGAAGATTGCTGGGCGACTACACAGCGAAGCTCATCGGCAAATGATGTCACGTGAAGGATGGGCAATTCTTAAGGAAACTGTGGTAAGTCATGTTACATATTTTGACATGTATATCTCAGACTGTATAATTCTAATGGTTAGGGTTAGGGTTATATTTTGACATGTATATCTCAGACTGTATATTCCTAATGGTCAGGGTTAGGGTTATATTTTGAAATGTATATCTCAGACTGTATGATCCTAATGGTCAGGGTTAGGGTTATATTTTGACATGAATATCTCAGACTGTATATATATGATCCTAATGGTCAGGGTTAGGGTTATATTTTGACATGTATATCTCAGTCTGTATGATCCTAATGGTCAGGGTTAGGGTTATATTTTGACATGTATATCTCAGACTGTATGATCCTAATGGTCAGGGTTAGGGTTATATTTTGACATATATATCTCAGACTGTATGATCCTAATGGTCAGGGTTAGGGTTATATTTTGACATGTATATCTCAGACTGTATAATTCTAATGGTATAAGGAAAAGTCTTCATTAAGACATGTACTCTTTCACTGAGCATGCCTCTTGAAAGACACATCTTGTTCATACAGGATGACCACTTTCAGAACAAAATAAAAATTTGCATGGTTTGTGTATTTGTAAACCCCATGCAATTATGAATAGAGTATACAGCTTCCACAGAACCCTATCTAGCATCTTCCAGAGATCTCTATCTAGTATCTTCCAGAGAACCCTTATCTTCAAGAGAGTCCTATCTGTCATCTTCTAGAGAGTCCTATCTGTTATCTTCCAGACAGCCCTATCTGTTATCTTCCAGAGAACCCTATCTGTCATCTTCTAGATAGCCCTTTCTGTTATCTTCCAGACAGCCCTATATGTTATCTTCCAGAGAGTCCTATCTTTCATAGTATTAAATAGCGCCTTCTCTGTTATCTTCCAGAGAGCCCTATCTTTTATCTTCCAGAGAGCCCTTCTCTTCCAGAGAGCCCTGTCATCTTCTAAAGCTCGAGAGCCTTATCTGTTATCTTCCATCTAGTATCTTCCATCTAGTATCTTCCAGAGAGCCCTATCTGTTATCTTCCAGAGAATCCTATCTGTCATCTTCTAGAGAGCCCTATCTGTCATCTTATAGAGAGTCCTATCTGTTACCTTCCAGAGAATCCTATCTGTTATCTTCCACAGAGCCCTATCTGTTATCTTCCAGAGAATCCTATCGGTTATCTTCCAGAGAGCCCTATCTGTTATCTTCCAGAGAGCCCTATCTTTCATATTATTAAATAGCGCCTTCTCTGTTATCTTCAGGGGGCAGGCATGATGTAGTGGTTAAGCGCTTGGCTTGCGGCGCCGACGATCTGGGTTCCATTCCCGGGTTGCGCCACTTTGTTTTAGAGGTTGGTAACCTCCTGCTTCCATGTTGCGATATAACTGAAATATTGTTGAAAGCGACGTAAAACACTAATCAACCAACCAATCTGTTATCTTCCAGAGAGCCCTATCTTTCATATTATTAAATAGTGCCTTCTCTGTTATCTTCCAGAGAGCCCTATCTTTCATATTATTAAATAGCACCTTCTCTGTTATATTCCAGAGAGCCCTATCTTTCATATTATTAAATAGCTCCTTCTCTTCCAGAGAGCCCTGTCATCTTCTAGAGCTCAAGAACCCTATCTGTTATGTTCCATCTAGTATCTTCCAGAGAGCCCTTATCTTCCAGAGAGCCCTATCTGTTATCTTCCAGAGAACCCTATCTGTCATCTTCTAGAGAGCCCTATCTGTTATCTTCCAGAGAGCCCTATCTGTCATCTTCTAGAGAGTCCTATCTGTCATCTTCCAGAGAGCCCTATCTGTTATCTTCCAGAGAGCCCTATCTTTCATATTATTAAATAGCGCCTTCTCTGTTATCTTCAGGGGGCAGGCGTGATGTAGTGGTTAAGCGCTTGGCTTGCGGCGCCGACGATCCGGGTTCCATTCCCTGGTTGCGCCAATATGTTTAAGAGGTTGGTAACCTCCTGCTTCCATGTCGCGATATAACTGAAATATTGTTGAAAGCGACGTAAAACACTAATCAACCAACCAATCTGTTATCTTCCAGAGAGCCCTATCTTTCATATTATTAATTAGCGCCTTCTCTGTTATCTTCCAGAGAGCCCTATCTTTCATATTATTAAATAGTGTTTTCTGTGTTATCTTCCAGAGAGCCCTATCTTTCATATTATTAAATAGCACCTTCTCTGTTATCTTCCAGAGAGCCCTATCTTTCATATTATTAAATAGCGCCTTCTCTTCCAGAGAGCCCTGTCATCTTCTAGAGCTCAAGAACCCTATCTGTTATGTTCCATCTAGTATCTTCCAGAGAGCCCTTATCTTCCAGAGAGCCCTATCTGTTATCTTCCAGAGAACCCTATCTGTCATCTTCTAGAAAGCCCTATCTATTATCTTCCAGAGAGCCCTATCTTTCATCTTCTAGAGAGTCCTATCTGTCATCTTCCAGAGACCCCTATCTGTTTTCTTCCACAGAGCCCTATCTGTCAACTTCCACAGAGCCATATCTGTCATCTTCTAGAGAGCCCTATCTGTTATCTTCCAGAGAGCCCTATCTGTCATCTTCCACAGAGCTCTGTCATCTGCTAGAGAGCCCTATCTGTTATCTTCCAGAGAGCCCTATCTGTCATCTTCTAAAGTTGTTATCTGTTATCTTACAGAGAGCCCTTATCTTCCAAAGAGCCCTATCTGTTATCTTCCACAGAGCCCTATCTGTCATCTTCTAGAGAGCCCTATCTGTCATCTTCCAGAGAGCCCTATCTGTTTTCTTCCACAGAGCCCTATCTTTCATCTTCCACAGAGCCATATCTGTCATCTTCTAAAGAGCCCTATCTGTTATCTTCCAGAGAGCCCTATCTGTCATCTTCCAGAGAGTTCTAATTGTCATCTTCTAGAGGGCCCTATCTGTTATCTTCCAGAGAGCCCTATCTGTCATCTTCCACAGAGCTCTATCTGTCATCTTATAGAGAGCCCTATCTGTCATCTTCCACAGAGCCCTATCTGTTATCTTCTAGAGAGCCCTGTCATCTTCCACAGAGCCCTATCTGTCACCTTCTAGAGAGCCCTATCTGTTTTCTTCCAGAGATCCCTATCTGTTATCTTCCACAGAGCCCTATCAGTCGCCTTCTAGGGAGCCCTATCTGTCATCTTCTAGAGAGCCCTATCTGTTTTCTTCCAGAGAGCCCTATCTGTCACCTTTCAGAGAGCCCTATCTGTTATCTTCCACAGAGCCCTATCTGTCGCCTTCTAGATAGCCCTATCTGTAATCTTCTAGAGAGCCCTATCTGTCACCTTCTAGAGAGCCCTATCTGTCATCTTCCACAGAGCCCTATCTGTTATCTTCCACAGAGCCCTATCTGTCGCCTTCTAGAGAGCCCTATCTGTTTTCTTCCAGAGAGCCCTATCTGTCATCTTCCAGAGAGCCCTATCTGTTATCTTCCGCAGAGTCCTATCTGTGGCCTTCCAGAGAGCCTACCTGTTTTCTTCCAGATAGCCCTATCTTTCATATTAATAAAGAGTCTTATCTGTTATCTTTTCTTATTACTATCTAATTCAAGGCAATAAAGATGAGAATTATGGAGATGTACCTTGTTGTATATGTACTGTGTTTATATTTATGTCCCCCTTCAAAGAAGGAGGGCATATTGTTTTGCTGCTGTTGATCCAATTACAGTTTCTGCTCATTATATCTGGGAACAATAAAGATATTGAATTGATATTTGGTATACAGATACATCTCAAGGATATCTAGGTCAAGTTCAAACTTTGTTGTTGTTAAATTATTTTTGTCATAGATATCCCCCTTGGACTTAGAAAATTTCTTAAAAATAGCAGTTTCTGCTCATTATCTCAGGAACAGATAAGAGATATTGAATTGATATTTTGCATGCAGATACATCTTAAGTTTATCTAGCTCAAGAACAAATTTGGTTATGGTTTAATAATTTTTGTGAGAGTTATCCCCCTTGGACTTAAGAAATTTCTTAAAATTAGCAGTTTCTGCACATTATCTCTGGAACGAACAAAGATATTGACTTTATATTTGATATACTGATACATTTAAATGATATCTAGGTCAAGTTAATAAGTTATAATTTAGATATGGTTCAGTTATTTTTGTCAGAGTTATCCCCCTTGGACTTGGGAAATTTCTTAAAATATGCAGTTTCAGCTTGTTATCTCAAGACTGGATAAAGATATTGACATGATGTTTGGTATAAAGATACATCATGAAGATATCTAGATCAAGTTTGATTATGCACAGTGATGAAAACTTTTGAATGGAAAAATTTTGTTTGTGGGTGAGTATGAGGAGTAAATGACCTCTAATGTAAAAAATAACAGGGGGGAGGCATATGTTACTTTGACATTGCTCTTGTTATGATGTTATTTGTGTGTATCTCATATGCTATATAAGCCTGGTATAAATATAACTGAGCTGTCAGTGTTTCTTGCATTTACTGATAGATAAAATATGTTTTTACATAGAATGAAGTTCTGAAGAATGGACCATACACTAAGCTTATCCTGGAAATGGAAGGGGTGGATCCAGATGACGCATTCTCTAGTGTTCCCTATGAGAAAGGTTCAGCTCTGCTATTTTATTTGGAATCCCTCCTGGGAGGACCAGAAGCCTTTGAACCCTTCCTGAAAGCCTATGTTGAGAAGTTTAAGTACAGATCCATAGATTCCGCTCAGTGGAAAGATTTCCTGTATTCCCATTTTGCTGATAAGGTTTGCTGTACTATACATGTATTTTTAATTCGTCAGAAATTTAGTTCAGAAAAGTGAAATCCGAGTTTTGTAATATATTTTTCTAACTTTTCTTTTTATACAGACTTTGAATACCTATGTCATAACATTGTCATAAATAACTTCATGTAGGACAGCACTAATTCCATGTAAATATAAATGTGTCTAAGACATATTCACATGCAAGATTCACTCTGCTATGATATATTCAGTGGAAAGATTTCCTGTATTCCCATTTTGCTGGTAAGGTTTGCTGTACTATACATGTATTTTTAATTCATCAAAAATTTAGTTCAGAAAAATGAAATCCGAGTTTTGTAATATATTTTTCCAACTTTTCTTTTTATACAGACTTTAAATACCTATGTCATAACATTGTCATAAATAACTTCATATAGGACAGCACTAATTCCATGTAAATGTAAATGTGTCTAAGACATATTCACATGCAAGATTCACTCTGCTATGATATATTCAGTTGTTATTTAATCTTAAAAATATTAATGTACATTGCTTACAACAAAATGTTAATTCCAGGAATGCAGTTCTAAGTGATTGTAATTTCTGTTCATTTATATAGCTACTTAATTTTTTTTAGATTGATTTTTTTTTTTAGCTATGATGTTCATTTTAAATCAAATTATACATTTTTAGCTCACCTGAGCCAAAGGCTCAAGTGAGCTATAGTCATAGTGCGCCGTCCGTCGTCCGTCGTCGTCGTCGTCGTCGTCGTCCGTCGTTAACTTTTTCACATTTTCAACTTCTTCTCTGGAACTACATTGCAGATTTGGATCAAACTTTGTGTAAATGATGTACTCAAGGTCCTCTACTAAAATTGTGTTCGGGATCCAGATTCCCTCAGGGGTGGATCCAGGGCGGGACCAAAAGTGCCCAAAAGGGTACCCCTCTTCAAACATCTTCTTCTCCAGAACCAGTACATAAATGGGGAAACTAATTGCATTTCAACAATCTATAAAGATGGGTTATTAAAAATTGTGTTCGGGGTTAAGATCCGTCAAATAGAAATTTACGCTTTTTTGACGTGTTTCTGGACTTAGTCATTTCAATGAAGAAAAGTGTCATGTTTTTCAGTTAATTGATATTGATGATTTCTTAATGACTATTTTGATCATAATTGTGGTAAGGAATATTACTGTGAAAGAATTTTGTCATTATCTCAATTTTTGGATTTTTTATGAATTTTTTAAGACTTCCAAAAAAAAGGGGGGGTTGGCCATTTTTCACATTTTCAACTTTTTCTACGAAACCACATGAAAGATTTTAATGAAACATGGAATACATGAAGTACTAAAGGTTCTCTATCAATGTAGTAAATTTCATCCAAATTGGTTAACAGATAATGCCACCATGTCTAAAAAGTAGGTCTCACAATGGTACATATACCACTTGGTAATTGAAATATGGAGAGTAGCGGATCAAATCCAGCTGTGGTCCAAAAAAATTTTTTTTTTTTTTTTACACATCTAAATAAGTTTTTAGATGTTTCTCAACACTCAACATATGAAATTAGGAATTTTACGTTTAAGACTTCCAAAAAAAAATTTTTTCACATTTTCAACTTTTTCTACAAAACTGTTTGAAGGATTTTAATAAATCTTGATAGAAATAAGTCACTTATGATCCTCTTCAAATTCTGTTGTTTTCGTCCAGACCTCTTTACAGGTGGCACCACCATAGTCAAAAGTAGGTCACAAAAGAGTTCCCTCCTTTAACAATATTCTTTTTCTTACGGGCTGTATACAGAGACAAACAGAATGCATTGAAATGATCTAGAGGGATGAGTGAAGACGTATTGTCATTTTGGTTCCCTTCCAAAATCAAATTTTAGAATTTTTTTTCGACATTTCTTTGGACTTGGTGATTCAATGCAGAAATAAAAGTGTCATATTTCCTAGTTAATTGATAATGATGATTTCTTATGGACTATTGTGATCATAATTATGGTAAGGATTGTTACTTTGAAAGAATTTTGTCAATTTCTCAATTTTTGGATTTTCTATGAATTTTTTAAGACTTCCAAATGAGGGTGTATAGGAACAATTCAATCACATTTTTCACTTCTGCTGTTATACCACATGAAAGATTTTAATGAAACAAGGAATACATGAAGTACTAAAGG
This sequence comes from Pteria penguin, assembly GCA_035048485.1. Taxonomy (NCBI): domain Eukaryota; kingdom Metazoa; phylum Mollusca; class Bivalvia; order Pterioida; family Pteriidae; genus Pteria; species Pteria penguin. The sequence goes on along the minus strand of CM068588.1, from coordinate 50,661,601 downwards.
TCCTCTATCAATTTGGTAAATTTTTATCCAAATTGGTTAACAGATAATGCCACCATGTCTAAAAAGCAGTTCTCACAATGGTACATATACCACTTGGTAATTGAAATATGGAGAATTTTTTTTTTTCATTTCTTTACACATCTAAATAAGTTTTTAGATGTTTCTCAACATTCAACATATGAAATTAGGCAATTTTAAGTTAGATCTGGACAATATTTGAAACAATTGTTGTTCATGACCCAGACTTGAAATCAGTCAACAAAAGGCCCCACCTAAAGAAAATGACTAACTTGTTGCCCTGAATGACTTCTTGCAGAGACAAAGGAAATGCTTAATATCAAAATCACGTGAATGGATGTGCAAAAAAGTGTTGTTTTTTATTCTAGCCTGAATTAAAATTTGACATATTTTCAACATCTGTGTTGACTTAGTCACATTAATGCAGAAATAAATGAATTCTTCCTTCATGCATGACTGATCATGTAGGTACTCAGGTGAGCGATATAGGCCCACTTGGGCCTCTTGTTTTATGTTTTTACACATTTTCGGTGTTGTCTTTGATATTCAGAGGTGTGAGAGTGTTTTAGAATGATGTGGTGTTGGTTTTTTTAAGGATTATTCACTATATAATTGTTATTATACCCTACAACAAGGTTGTGGGAATGTACTGGAATCACCCTCTCTACTCATCTGTCTCTTTGTTCAACTTATATAGACCCAAACTTGTCATCACAACATCTGTGAAACTGTTTAGTGGATTTCATTGAAACTTTATTCAAAGAAAGATCACAAAATGAAAATGTGCTTGAAGTAAGGAGGACACTGCTCAAATAGTTAAGAAGAGTTATGAGCCTATTAGGACTTAAAAATTACATCAGAGTAACATCATCTTGTCTTCACAAACTCCTCCACACCTGATATCAATCAAACTATGGCTCTATGCTTAAGAACAGATTATGATATGTAAATGTGTATGAAGGAAGGAGGATGCTATCAAAGATTTATAAGAGGAGTAATCTGCCTTTAGACTTAGAATTTTCAACATCATGATAATATTATCTTGAGTCATTACCACTCATTTGATTTCATTGTAACTTTTTGTCAAGAAAGATCCCAATATGTTAATGTGCATGAAGGATGGAATTCAAAAGAAGAGTCCAAAAATTGTTGTGTACAACTTTGTTGCTGGGAGGTATTTGTTGTATGAAGCTTATTTTATTTTTTCATTGTAGAAATCTATATTAGACACTGTGGACTGGCAGGGTTGGTTCCATGGCATTGGAATGCCTCCCGTGACATTAAGGTAATCATTGTATTATCTTAAAGAATTCTGCATGCTGTGTATATTTACTACAGCTACTTCAATATATAGAAATTAATCTGGAAATATAAAAACTTACAGAAAAGTTTACAATAGATTGAAGAAGAACATTAAACAGATGTAATTCTATTATTGACATTAATAACTTTATATTTGATTCACTTATATATGAAGAATTATTGTTTAATCATAATTGACAGTTTTGATGACAGTCTGGTGGTACCCTGTAAAGATCTGAGTGAGAGATGGAGCCAGGCAGAAGATCATGACATATCTCAGTTCAGTCCCAAAGATCTGAAAGATTTCTCCTCCATACAGACCAGAATTTTCCTGGATCTTCTCTTAGCCAATGTGAGATCTATGTGGAAAATTACGCACAAAGTGTTATAGAAAATACCAATATATTAAATGTATAAAGGGCATGTATTCTGTCAGACATGTCAGTTATGGTTATTTCTATTCACCCCAAAGATAGAATGTGTATGTTTAAGTGTGTATGTTTCCTTTATAGAGACAAAGACTTATTAAGTAATGAATTACTATAATGTGTTAAATAATGATATGTACAATGTCTTACATTATAATTACATCTTCTGTTAGCTAAATATCAAGAGACAAAACCGAGAGTATGACACTTTACTAACTTTCTTTCATATCAATAAAAAAATTCATTTACAATTTGGACTTTTATTTCATTCACAGTCCCCACTTTCAGTATCCAAGGTCAAGGCCATGCAGGATACTTATCAGTTCAATGGGGTCAAGAACTCAGAAGTCAGATTAAAGTGAGTGTAAATTTTGCTTATGTTAACGTCGCATTAACGTGAAGCTTGCTTTCCTCATGCACTCAGGACTGCTGAGCACATGCGTTTACGTTAAAGCAGATTTCAATGTGAACTCAATTCAAGACCCCCTTAACTTGACTGCACTTAACTGCTGCATGAACACGCTTGACAGCCACGTTCACTTGCTTACAACTTTAAAAACTTATATTAACATGTACATACAGAAAGATTTGAAGGAGGATAGCTATATACAGTGTATATTTAAATGTAAGAACATGTAAATGTACATGTCAAATAAAATATTTAGAATTAAATAAAACCCTTACGTGTGAGAAGTTGAATTTTAAAAGATATTGAACGCAATTTCGGAATATTGAATATAATGAAATTGGTTCTTATTTTACAATGATAATAATAATAGTAATAATAATAAAATTAATAAAAACAATAATGATAATTATAATATTCATAGATAATAAAAAAAAAAAGCTACATTACAAAAAATAGTCCAATAATAATAAATACATAAATAAAAACATAGCTATTTTAATGAAAAATTAATAAATCATTAAGAAATAAATACACAAATAAATTAATAAAAAATAAAGAAATTATATGAAATCAAAAAGTAAAAAGTAATTATGCTAGTTTTTTTACAGTATAATCGGACAAAGTTTTTCATAAATACCTTATTGCATGTCTATACAGTAATTTCCCTGTTATATTTCATATGAAACCTTTAATGCAGGGTGTCATTTTAACATTACATTTAATATACATGTTTATGGCGACATTCTCTGTGATTTTATTAGATCTATTTTATTTCCTCCATCTGTACCACTGCATAAAAAGAATTATAAATGTAGGTATGTGAATGTGCGACTGGACTGAGTGCACATGGGAATAAATTGGTAATTTCCTCCCACATTAACACAAAGAGTGTACATGCATCTGATCAAGCAGTCTTGGCATGTGTGCTAAAGCAGTTCTCGTGACCGCTTTTCGTGTTAACATGTAGGTTATGTTAGGACTGCACCCTTCTGTATGTCATATCAGTTAGGGTAAGGGTTAGGGTTATGATACATATACATGTACTCTTCTACAGGTTGTGTTTCAAAATCACAATATGTCTTAGCCATACCATACCTCTACAATCTCTGTTTCTATATGTTACAATATGTCTTAGCCATACCATACCTCTACAATTTCTGTTTCTATATGTTACAATATGTCTTAGCCATACCATACCTCTACAATTTCTGTTTCTATATGTTACAATATGTCTTAGCCATACCATACCTCTACAATCTCTGTTTCTATTTGTTACAATATGTCTTAGCCATACCATACCTCTACAATCTCTGTTTCTATATGTTACAATATGTCTTAGCCATACCATACCTCTACAATCTCTGTTTCTATATGTTACAATATGTCTTAGCCATACCATACCTCTACAATCTCTATTTCTATATGTTACAATATGTCTTAGCCATACCATACCTCTACAATTTCTGTTTCTATATGTTACAATATGTCTTAGCCATACCATACCTCTACAATCTCTGTTTCTATATGTTAAAATATGTCTTAGCCATACCATACCTCTACAATTTCTGTTTCTATATCTTACAATATGTCTTAGCCAAACCATACCTCTACAATCTCTGTTTCTATATGTTACAATATGTCTTAGCCATACCATACCTCTACAATCTCTGTTTCTATATGTTACAATATGCCTTAGCCATACCACACTTCTACAATCTCTGTTTCCATATGTTACAATATGCCTTAGTCATACCACACTTCTGCAATCTCTGTTTCCATATGTTACAATATGCCTTAGTCATACCACACTTCTGCAATCTCTGTTTCTATATGTTACAATATGCCTTAGCCATACCACACTTCTACAATCTCTGTTTCCATATGTTACAATATGCCTTAGTCATACCACACTTCTAAATCTCTGTTTCCATATATTACGATATGCCGTAGCCATACCTCACTTCTACAATTTCTGTTTCCATATGTTACAATATGCCGTGAGATAGTTATAATGTTCATATCATACATCTACACATGTTACATGTGGTGCATGTGCAACTTTGTTAACACTATTCCATTATAATATTTGTTAACACTATTCCATGATAATATTTGTTAACACTATTCCATTATAATATTTGTTAACACTATTCCATTATAATATTTGTTAACACTATTCCATTATAATATTTGCAGGTGGTTACGATTATGTATAAAAGCAGAATGGCCAGAGTGTGTACCTCTAGCCCTCAACTTTGTGAATGAACAAGGCAGAATGAAGTTTGTGCGACCCATATACAGGTAATGTCTGTTAAACTATTATTTGAGCCAAACATATATTTTAAATACATGTATAATAAGTACATGTATACTGGTATGAATAATTCGTATTACATATAATATCTATTGAGCATTGGCCATGTATATTGTATGCATTGAAAGGTAAATACCACAATTGTAAAGCCTTATAAATTTTCAAATCTGTGAAAGATTATTTCAAGGTAACTTTAGCTGTTTTTTAGCTCACCTGAGCCAAAGGCTCAAGTGAGCTATTGTGATCAATCACCGTCTGTCGTCCGTCGTTAACTTTTCACATTTTCGACTTCTTCTCCAGAACCACTGAACAGAATTTGATGAAACTTGATAAGCATGTAGTACTCATGGTCCCCTACAAGTGTTGTTGTTTTTCGTCCGGACAGGTGGCGCCACCACAGGCAAAAGTAGGTCAAAGAGGGTACCCTCCTTTGACAAACTTCTTCTTCAGACCGGGGCATACAGAGACAAACCGAATGCATAGGAATGATCTAGAGGGATGTGTGAAGAAGTGTTGTTATTTTTGGTTCCGTTCCGAAATCAAATTTTTGACGTTTTTTTGTACTTGGTAGTTTTAATGCAGAAAAGAGGTATTTTTTTCTTTTAGTAAACATTGATGCATTGATTTGGTTTAATTTGATCATTTTGATGGTAAGAAATACTACTGCGAAGAAAATTTTTCAATATTTTATGTTTTGGATTTTTTATGAATTTTTTAAGACTTTCAAGAAAAAGGGGGGTGGGATAATTGGTGTAAACATTTCACAGTTTGAACTTTTTCTTCGGAACCACTTGCTGGAATTCAATGAAACTTGGCATGCATCAAATACTCAAGGTCATCGACAAATGTGGTCATCTTTGTCAGGATCCATGAACAGGTGGCACCACCACAGACAAAAGTAGGTCACAGAGGGTACCCTCCTTTGACAAACTTCTTATTCAGATCGGGTGCATACAGCGACAAACCGACTGCATAGGAATGATTTAGAGGCATATGGGAAGAAGTGTTGATATTTTTGGTTCCATTCCGAAATCAAATTTTTGACGCTTTTTCATTTTTATTTTGGACTTTGTTATTATAATGCATTAAAGAGTTATTATTTTCTTTTAGTAAACATTGATGCATTCATTTGGTTTCATTTAATCATTTCTATGGTAAGGAATGCTGGTGCGAAGGAATTTTTTCAATATCTCGATTTTTGAATTTTTTATGAATTTTTTAAGACTTCCAAGAAAAGGGGGGGGGGGGGGACAATTTTTCATATCTTCAACTTGATCTACAGAACAACTTGAAGGATTGTGATAAAACTGGGTAGGATGCAAGTACTCATAGTCCTTTTCAAAGGTTTTGTTTTTTGAGCGGATCATCCAAATTGGTTAACAGATAATGCCACCATGTCTAAAAGTAGGTCTCACAATGGTACATATACCACTTGGTAATTGAAATATGGAGAGTAGCGGTTCAAATCCAGCTGTTGACAAAGTTTTTTTTTTTTTTACACATCTAAATAAGTTTTTAGATGTTTCTCAACACTCAACATATGAAATTAGGAATTTTACGTTTAAGACTTCCAAAAAAAAAGGGGGGGGGGGGGGGGGGGGTTTGGCCATTTTTCACATTTTCAACTTTTTCTACAAAACTGTTTGAAGGATTTTAATAAATCTTGGTAGAAATAAGTCACTTATGATCCTCTTCAAATTCTGTTGTTTTCGTCCAGACCTCTTTACAGGTGGCGCCACCATAGTCAAGAGTAGGTCACAAAAGAGTTCCCTCGTTTAACAATATTCTTTTTCATACGGGCTGTATACAGAGACAAACAGAATGCATAGAAATGATCTAGAGGGATGTGTGAAGATGTATTGTCATTTTGGTTCCCTTCCAAAATCAAATTTTAGGAATTTTTTCGACATTTCTTTGGACTTGGTGATTCAATGCAGAAAAAAGTGTCATATTTCCTAGTTAATTGATAATGATGATTTTTTATGGACTGTTGTGATCATAATTATGGTAAGGATTGTTACTTTGAAAGAATTTTGTCAGTATCTCAATTTTTGGATTTTCTATGAATTTTTTAAGACTTCCAAATGAGGGTGTATAGGAACAATTCAATCACATTTTTCACTTCTGCTGTTATACCACATGAAAGATTTTAATGAAACATGGAATACATGAAGTACTAAAAGTCCTCTATCAATTTGGTAAATTTCATCCAAATTGGTTAACAGATAATGCCACCATGTCTAAAAAGCAGTTCTCACAATAGTACATATACCACTTGGTAATTGAAATATGGAGAGTAGTGGTTCAAATCCAGCTGTGGTCAAAATTTTTTTTTCATTTCTTTACACATCTAAATAAGTTTTTAGATGTTTCTCAACACTCAACATATGAAATTAGGCAATTTTAAGTTAGATCTGGACAATATTTGAAACAATTGTTGTTCATGACCCAGACTAGAAATCAGTCAACAAAAGGCCCCACCTAAAGAAAATGACTAACTTGTTGCCCTGAATGACTTCATGCAGAGACAAAGGAAATGCTTAATATCAAAATCACCTGAATGGATGTGCAAAAAAGTGTTGTTTTTTATTCTAGCCTGAAATAAAATTTGACATATTTTCCACATCTGTGTTGACTTAGTCACATTAATGCAAAAATAAATGAATTCTTCCTTCATGCATGACTGATAATCTAGGTACTCAGGTGAGCGATATAGGCCCACTTGGGCCTCTTGTTTATGCTGCCAGATTGATAGATCGGGGGGCAAGCCGCATATTGTTTTTGTCCTGTCTGTTTGTCTATTTGTCTGTCTGCTGTCAACTTTAATCTTGGTTTTAACCAATCTAATTAAAACCATATCTTTATTCCACTTCTCTATTTGTTCCTTTGCGTATAAAGATCTGGTGAAACCCTGTAAGGGTTCACGTTCTGGTGACCTCTGATGACGTCTCAGTCACCGAAACCATTATTTCCCATGGCCAGTCAGTGACTCGGCTAGGCACGTGATAGTGACGCAATATGTAACAAATACTGTTCAAAAACTACCTTGTGGGTCACGCACGCTGTGGATGTTAATTTCATCCCTAGGATTTTATAGCCAATCCACTGATTGGCGGAAAATCAGAGTTCACCAGAACGTGACCCCTTACGGGGTTTCACCAGATCTTTATTCGCAATAGAACAAATAGAGAAGCGGAATAAAGATATGGTTTTAATTAGATTGGGTTTTAACTTTTGAACTGTGAGGGACAGAGAATTCATATTTGACAAGCGTACTCAACTAATGAAGCCCTTTCAAGTAACACCAAGGTTGATGACCTTTTGACCTTGACAATGACCTTCACACTAAAAATAACTTTTTGGACTTTGGTGCCGCCTGGGGCATTAATGTTTCACAAACACAGCTTGTTCTTAATAAATTGATTTGTTGATGAATTTGATTGTATTCCAGAGACTTGTATAACTGGGAGAAGTCAAGGCCAGAGGCAGTACAGAATTTCAGATCTCATTGCATTGAGATGCATAACACTACGGCTTCCCTACTGAAAAAAGATCTGCATATCACATGAGCCAATGAAGTTCATTTACTGGAACATGGATCATTCAATTACTTAGACGTTATAAATCACATGATTAACTTAGATTAAACACCAGATCATTTAATGATTTAGACTCTATAAATCACAAGATTTTTTTATGAAGTTTATAAATTGGTGCATGAATCATCCAATAGCTAAAAACATACATGTATATATTGAAAAGAGAAGACTAAGGGATAAAAACATATGTATCCCATGTGTATCCCCAGTATGGTGACAGACTCCACAAGTTTGCTAGATTTCACTCTTTGATGTCATTAGCATGATTCATTTTCTGATCCTAGATCATTTACACCTGTAAATTTATATGCTTAACCAGGATCCTGAAATGTTGGAATTTATGATTGTGAAACATATCATTATGACCAGGAAATAAATAACTATCACTGAACTCATTGCTTTGAATATGTTAACTAACCTTTGTAGAAAATCCTTGTTCAGTTCTGCCTAGGCCTAAAATAACTTCAGTATATTTTGAACAAATATAAATTGGCTGCACTGTTTGTAGTTGATGGGTTTACAAAGGTTTGTGTTTGAGGCATGAATGCCCTGTAAAGGAAGTTTTGGAGGGTAGGGGAATGAAGGTCCTGCTCAACTGCCTATCTGCAGATCAAAGCTTCTTTGGTCTATTATACCTACTAGCTTTGCTCAGTCTGTAATGCAAACAATTGTCATCTGAGATACAAGGAGGTCATGACGTTGACCCAAAGTCACATCTTTAAGATTAAGGTTGCAGTGAACCTATGGCTCAACTTGCAGTCTAGTCAGTAATTCCTAGCGGTAAAATGGATCTACTTTATATCTCACAAAATTGTTTCTCGTGACACAAAGGTTTATCATGACTTTTATCCAAATTCAATGTCACAAAGACCCTATATCTATGACTGAAGTTGCTAAGTTCATAAAACCTCAGTTATTATATGGATCTGCTTTGTATCGCATAAATTTTTACCCATGACACAAGATTATATGAGTGTATGTCATTACCTTGATCTTTTAAGGTCAAAGTTACAGTGAATCTACAAATTGTGAACATGAATAACTTGCAAAGTAGCAGTGTACCACTTTGTTGCCACTAGGGATTGTGATGCATTTATCCCGTTAAGTCTGTTCTAGTTTACTTATTTTCCTTTTAAGGTACTCCATATTCTATAACAACTAAAACATGACAAAATTATTTCCCTTCATGATTTGAAGCCAAAATATCAAACTTAAAGAACAGGAAAACTTTTACTTCAATGACAAGACCAATATTCTCTCACCTACATACCTCATAATGTCAAAACACTTATATAAAATTGAAAAAAGGACACCATTGATAATGTCATAAATCAAAGGAGAAAAACTCTGTGCGGTTTATTTCCAAAAACTATAAATAATCTAGAATCTATGTCTATGATATAGCTATCTATCTGTAACTGTAGCTATTAAAAGTTTCAAACACGCAATGAAATCACAGGATCTTTTCAAAAACACTTTGTGATTAATTTTCGCGTGCACTTTGGCTTCGATGATTTAAGATACATGTACATGCAAAATGTTTACTTGTATTTGGACTAGCAAACATAGGTTATAAATCCTGGTAAATAGTTACACGTGTGGAAAAGTCTGAGGATATTTTCTTCCATGTATTTGCTTCTCCCTTTCTATCATGCCATAATGCCGGTGTAACTCGGTGGATAAGATGCTCCGTTCGTGACCAAGAGGTCCCGGTTTCGACTCCCACTGTGGGCACACCGATGCCCTGTCTTTCGGATGAGACCGAAAACCAAGGACCCTCGCCACAGTATACATCGCCGCATGACGCGTAAGAGATCACTCACTGCTTCAGGTGGTTTTTTTTGCAAAGTTATAAATTTCTATGCAGTGGATCAGACAGACCCTGTCACTATCTACAAGAAATATATAAATCATGCAGTGGCATAAAATTATAATCAATCTAGCATGATATTTCTGATTTGTTTACGTACGTAGGAGGAAACATCTTAACCCCTCGCTTTTTTTACTACATTTTTTACCAAATCTTCTGAATTAGCACCTTATAATACTCAGCAGTTTGGAAATCAATATAGCTATAGCGGAGGAATATTAAGATAGAAGCCAGTTTTAAACGTAAGTCATTGGCGCATTCCTGATAGGTATTTTCACATTTATCGTATTTTGCAATAAATATTATACAATGTTAGAAGCCAAATATTGCTCAGTTCAGTTGTACATGTATATTTTTGTGTACATGCAATTCTGACCCTCAGGACTATTCAGTCCTTTCGTTAATACAGAGACATATAAACACGTCTCTAGTTAATAGTATTAAAAGAGTTTTATCGGGGACGTAGATATATACGTCTCTGGTTTTTGTTTTGTTTGTTTGATTATTGTTTTACGTCACTCCACGATTATTTCACGTATATGGTGACGGCATCTGCCTGATGCATTGCATACAAATTTAGACCTTTGCAACGGACCCACCCGAAGCAGTGAGGGATCTTTTACGTGCCACGCCTACCGTGACACGGGACCTCGGTTTTTTACTGTCTCATCCGAAAGACAGAACACCGGTGTGCCCCGGGCGGGAGTCGAACCCGCGACCTCTCGATCACGAGCCGAGCACCTTATCCACTAGGCCACACCGGCTTACGTCTCTGGTTGTATATATATATATATATATATATATATATATATATATATATATATATATATATATATATATATATATATATATATATATATATATATATATTATATATATATATATATATATATATATATATATATATATATATATATATATATATGTATGTATTTCAAATATGAAATTCCAATAGAACGAGACTTTCCTTTGCGATCACAACGTTTGATCCACTGACCTTGACCTATTCATGTTACTTTACTTCATATATTAATTGATAAAGTACTGATTCTATATCCAAATGGTCATTGCGTTGGGTTACGTATTAGTGGCATAGCATCTCGCCACTCCTGATAGGTGAGGGCATCTCGTCACTCCTGATAGGTGAGGGCATCTCGCCACTCCTGATAGGTGAGGGCATCTCGTCACTCCTGATAGGTGAGGGCATCTCGCCACTCCTGATAGGTGAGGGCATCTCGTCACTCCTGATAGGTGAGTGCATCTCATCACTCCTGATAGGTGAGGGCATCTCGTCACTCCTGATAGGTGAGGGCATCTCGCCACTCCTGATAGTTGAGGACATCTCGTCACTCCTGATAGGTGATGGCATCTCGCCACCCCTGATAGGTGAGGACATCTCGCCACTCCTGATAGGTGAGGGCATCTCGTCACTCCTGATAGTTGAGGGCATCTCGTCACTCCTGATAGGTGAGGGCATCTCGCCACTCCTGATCGGTTAGGGCATCTCGTCACTCCTGATAGGTGATGGCATCTCGCCACCCCTGATAGTTGAGGGCATCTCGCCACTCCTGATAGGTGAGGGCATCTCGTCACTCCTGATAGTTGAGGGCATCTCGCCACTCCTGATAGGTGAGGGCATCTCGTCACTGCTGACAGGTGAGGGCATCTCGCCACCCCTGATAGTTGAGGGCATCTCGCCACTCCTGATAGGTGAGGGCATCTCGTCACTCATGATCGTTGAGGGCATCTCGCCACTCCTGATAGGTGAGGGCATCTCGTCACTGCTGATAGGTGAGGGCATCTCGCCACTCCTGATAGTCGAGGGCATCTCTCCACTCCTGGTGGGTGAGGGCATCTCCCTACTCCAGATAGTCGAGGGTATCTCGTCACTCCTGATAGGCGAGGGCATCTCGCCAGACGATTGGGGAAATCACTGCAATGAAACTCACTTTACGAAGTGGAGGTTATCGGTCAGATGGGGTAGTCAATTGCTGTTATGAAACTGACTTGAGCCTTTACACGTGACAGGCGAATGTGGGGCTCATCGACTGAGTAGGTAAATCACTAATGAAACTGTAGTTTTTCAAGCATAGCAGGGAAAGTGAAACAAGCTGGGTAAATTGCTGGGCTCTTAAGTCACTACAGACTTTCATCTGTCGAACCTGGTTTATATGTCTATACTACGGCAGATTAGATGATCTGTCGATGAATATGCTGGACACTTCGCGTTCTAGTCTGGCTTCCGGGACCCCTCTGGACTTATTGCTGACACAGCAAAAATCCATAGGGGTCACGGGAACCAGACTATTCGCTTTCCTCTTCTCGTAAATACTGGCCACCGTCATATAGATGAATTCAAAGTCAACAAAATATATAGACTTGTAGGATGTATTTAATCCTAACACATCCCCTTCCTAGCTATGTGAAAGTGTCGAGTTGTTACGCTCTATTGTTGGAATGGGTGTTTATCTAAGCCAAAGGCTCAACTGAGCTATTGTCATAGTCTGCCATCCCTCATCCATTCTGCCGTCCGTACTACTTCCTACATCGCTAGATAGATTTTGATCAAACTTCGTGTTTTTGTACTACTAGTGGAGCTCTACAAAATTTTAGTTTTTCGTTCAATTCTGTCGACAGGTTGCACCCACTATAGATTAAAGTATGCGAAAAGGGGTATCTTCCTTTAAAAATATTAATCCTCTGCAGAGATGCATGAATATAAAAACTATTGATATCTGAGTATTCTAGATGGATATAAGATTCAGATTTGGATTTTGGAGATGGAGAGGAATTTCTTTTACTTCTTTCGGGGTTTTTTATTGTTTTTGCCTATTTGCGGATAATTTCTTGGATTTTTTCCTTGTAGTTTGCCTATAATGCATTGATTTTGTGTATTGATTGACTTCAATGTGGTAAATGTAATTGGGAAAAATGAAACCCAGAAATGATTTCTACGATTTTTTGCAGTTTTTACGATTAAAGTAAGATGGGATATACAGTTGGTTTGTAATAACAGGCATTGATGGATTTCAAAGATTTTCATGAAACTTAATGACTATGAAGTATTGAAATTATCTTTCAAATGTTGCTGTTTTCGACCAGGTCTGTTTAGAGGTGGATCCAGAATGGGCATACAAAAGCCCCAGAGGGTACCCTCCTTAGACAAACTTCTTCAGAGCAACCGCATAAATTATCACACCAGATAAATGAGAGTAATGTAGAAGATTGTCTTAAGAAGTTTTGTTTGTTTTTGGTTATCTACAAATGTTGTTTTTATCGACCAGATCCGTCAAAGGGTAAATCCAGGCAGGATGACATAGCCCTAAGAATGTAAACCCCCCCCCCCCCCCTTAACAATCTCATCAGATTGGCTGTGTAGATAGAGTGATCTGAAAGGGTAACCTAAGAAGTGTTGTTATTTGTAAGTTCCGATCTGATTTTTTTTTTTTTTTTTTTTGACGACTTTTAGAACTCCACAAATTTCTTACCTCTGTATCATTTTATTTGTTTCAAGGGTTGTTTGAAAGTATCATGTCCATTTTTAGCCGGGCTTAATGCCGAAGGCATATACGCCAAGACTATAGCCGCCGTGCATGATTCTCAAAACGAGACAGTCTAATTTAGTTTGAAAGTATCATGTCCATTTTTAGCCGGGCTTAATGCCGAAGGCATACGCCAAGGCTATAGCCGCCGTGCATGATTCTCAAAACGAGACAGTCTAATTTTAAGTTTTTAGCCCTCTTTGTCACTCATTGTGTCCTTGCGCTTCAAAACATAATCTCTGATGTAATTCCTAGCATTATAATATTCAGAACGTATTGAATCTTTATTGGATCATTAATTATATGTAACATTGCAAATACAGATATACATGTGTATTTTCGTGTACTTTGTAGACTGAAGTTACCTGCATTTGCTTGATATCACTACGCGAAGAGCTAGTGTTAATTATAGCACAGGCCGGATGGAAAGATACATGTAACAAGCAGTACACACTGCATGTAGATGTAATTCGTCTGCAGTAGCATACACAACATTATAATACAGTATTTAATGTAATTTATTAAGAGGCGTGTGATGTTTAGCGTCGACAGGTTTATATATATACCTCTCTGGCGTCCAGTAATTAATTGTCAATATTTGTTGATTCTAGGCTAAATGAATAAAACAAAACGAAATCCAGTGATAATAAAATAACAGATAACGCGTCACTTGAGCCTCAGGCAGTATCGTTATGGTCACTGTCTAGATGTTTTAAGATCTGGACAGGCATGGCATTGCCAACTGGTCTAATATTTGTGAACATGTGTATGTGAGGGGTTTCCCTACGTCTATTTTTGCCGATTGAAGCATACATGTGTCTAATTCAAGCGTCAAGCATAAACATTGGTAAAGCGTTGTGTATTACTCATTACCTTATCGCTTGGCAGAAAGAAAACGGGCACATGTATTGTTCCCTGTGCTGATTAGCATGTCTGACATTATTATCAGAAGGACGTCATTTCCAACGAAGTAGTAATCAAGATGTAGTTTAATCTAATGTCGCCGGTTCATAAATGGAGACAAATAAACCCAAGTATCATTTCAGGTTTTCTCTCGCATTTGCTCCGTAACATCTAAATTTTTGCAATTTTGACAAAAAAGGCGATAATTGATTTTTTTATGCATTACTCTTCGAACCGTCGGCTTCTATCAAGATATGTTGAGTTTCTATGGTAGATCAGTAGAACTTTTCAAGGATAAATAGAATATCCTGCTAAATAGAGTTAATTAGGTTTTTAAAATGGTCATGGATTGTCAATGCAAGTGAAATTGTACTAAAACAATATTAATCCGGAGAGTTATAGTTAAAACGGCCCAAGAAAAACTGCCCACACCAGAACGGCCCCTTTTTTTACCACACCGGCCGAACTCTCTAATATTTTGACAATGGATATCGACTTTGAATTCAAAATAGATTTTTTCACCTAGTGTTTTAAAAATTATACGTACTCGATACAGATAGTAACAGGGCAAATAATTTGACACTTTTAATTAACTGCCTTCAGCCTAAAATTATTTTCGTGTGGGCCGTTTTGACTATACACTAATCAAGAAAAGTTATAATTATGCTCTCTTTGGCGATAGGAGATGACAGATATATTTTTTTATATTCAAGAGAATAAAACATGACCAGGGCAGTGTAACTTTTAAAACAGTAATGAATCTATGGTTTCCATCATGATCCCATGCCTCGCGAGATATTTTATCAAAGTTATCCAATGATAAACTTCATTTCACTATTACTTAAGAATTGTTCTTCCATAATGAAATATGTAAATTCTTCTGTCCTTGAATTTGTTATCAACTGTATTTTAAGTCCAATTTAATCTTTTGCTATACTTGACCAGTTACTAGAAGCCCGGCTACCAGTACTGTAAGTACTTTGATTTCCAATTCATTTTACACATAAACAAGATGTATCAGAGCACTCAATAAATACAGTAAGTCATTAAGAAAACAAATTACAAACTTCTTAATTTTTTATTTTTTCGTTCACTTGGTTTCTTCAGTAAATAGACAGAAGCAATAAAGCACTCTTTTGCAATAAAATATTGATGGCATTATAGGATTTAGAAATTAATAAGGAGTGGTCCTTTTTGCCGCATTTTGATCTACGTCAATGGAAGGATTTAATTTTAACTTCCGTACAGAGTGCAGTCATTTGAGATAAATCCAAGGCCTTCAAAAATGTTACTAGTTTAAGAACTTAGCATAAGTTTGCACTGTATGTATGTCATTGCATTGCATTCTACAGTGTTCGAATGATTTCTTTCAAAATTGGTATGCAGTAATATTTCATGTACATTATATTGCACTGATTTAAGTAAAGACACTTGGCTATTGAGTCTTGAAGGAATAGTGGGTTTCAGGAGCCTATTCATGGATTTCATTCGTTCTTTGTATGGAGTGTTTGCATTCAATAGTTTGATAAAATAAGAAAAGGAAAACTCAACATCTCCGGTCAACGACAGACTTAAGATATAAATGATCTTTCAAAAATGGCACAAATGGATTCTGCTCTCTCTCTCTCTCTCTCTCTCTCTCTCTCTCTCTCTCTCTCTCTCTCTCTGGAAAGAGGGGTTGTCTTTTTATAGAGGAGAAAGGATCCGGAGAGACTCCTATCGCAGGAATCCAACATTTACAGGAGAGAATTTGGGTTCTACCTTTTGTGGGAAAATTTGGCAAAAAATGGAATGAGAAGGTGGTCAAAAGGAGTCTGAACATCAGTTTGTAGTCAATGATATTCAAAGTGTCTATACATCAGTTTATAGTTAGTGATATCTAAGGTGCATGTACAGCAGTTTGTAGTCAGTGATATCTAAGGCGTCTGTACATCAGTTTGTAGTCGGTGATATCTAAAGTGCATGTACAGCAGTTTGTAGTCAGTGATATCTAAGGCGTCTGTACATCAGTTTGTAGTCAGTGATATCTAAGGTGCATGTACAGCAGTTTGTAGTCAGTGATATCTAAGGCGTCTGTACATCAGTTTGTAGTCAGTGATATTTAAAGTGTCTGTACTTCAGTTTGTAGTCAGTGATATTTAAAGTGTGTGTACATCAGTTTGTAGTCAGTGATATTTCAGGTGTCTGTACATCAGTTTGTAGTCAGTGATATTTAAGGAGTCTGTACATCAGTTTGTAGTCAGTGATATTTCAGGTGTCTGTTCATCAGTTTGTAGTCAGTGATATTAAAGGAGTCTGTACATCAGTTTGTAGTCAGTGATATTTCGGGTTTCTGTACATCAGTTTGTAGTTAGTGACATTTCAGGTGTCTGTTCATCAGTTTGTAGTCAGTGATATTTCAGGTGTATGCTCATCAGTTTGTAGTCAGTGATATTTCAGGTGTCTTCTCATCAGTTTGTGGTCAGTGATATTTCAGGTATATAAACCGAGCTCCCTAATTATTAGGATGAGACCATATAAACCGAGCTCCCTAATTATTAGGATGAGACCATATAAACCGAGCTCCCTAATTATTAGGATGAGACCATATAAACCGAGCTCCCTAATTATTAGGATGAGACTATATAAACCGAGCTCCCTTATTATTAGGATGAGACCATATAAACCGAGCTCCCTAATTATTAGGATGAGACCATATAAACCGAGCTCCCTAATTATTAGGATGAGACCATATAAACCGAGCTCCCTTATTATTAGGATGAGACCATATAAACCGAGCTCCCTAATTATTAGGATGAGACCATATAAACCGAGCTCCCTAATTATTAGGATGAGACCATATAAACCGAGCTCCCTAATTATTAGGATGAGACCATATAAACCGAGCTCCCTAATTATTAGGATGAGACCATATAAACGGAGCTCCCTAATTATTAGCACTCACTTAGATTACTCATGGTTTCGGTCGGTTTGTTGCAGTATAACATATTTTATTTCAAGATGATACTTTATTTCATAAAAGCATGTACCGTCACTACAAAAAAGCATGTATCGTTACTATATAAAAGCATGTACCGTCACTGTATAAAAGCATGTACCGTCACTATATAAAAGCATGTACCGTCACTATATAAAAGCATGTACCGCTTCTACAATAAGCATGTATTGTTACTATATAAAAGCATGTACCGTCACTATATAATAGCATGTACCGCCACTATATAAAAGCATGTACCGTCACTATATAAAAGCATGTATCGTTACTATATAAAAGGCTAAAAAGCATATATCGTTACTATATAAAAGCATGTACCGTCACTATATAAAAGCATGTACCGTCACTATATAAAAGCATGTACCGTCACTACAAAAAAGCATGTATCGTTACTATATAAAAGCATGTACCGACACTACAAAAAGGCATGTATCGTTACTGTATGAAAGCATGTACTGTCACTATATAAAAGCATGTACTGTCACTATATAAAAGCATGTACGTCACTATATAAAAGCATGTACCGTCACTACAAAAAAGCATGTATCGTCACTGTATAAAAGCATGTACCGTCACTATATAAAAGCATGTATCGTCACTATATAAAAGCATGTATCGTCACTATATAAAAGCATGTATCGTTACTATATAAAAGCATGTACCGTCACTATATAAAAGCATGTATCCCTACTACATAAAAGCATGTACCGCCACTATATAAAAGCATGTATTGTCACTATATAAAAACATGCATCTTTACTATATAAAAGCATGTACCGCCACTATATAAAAGCATGTATCGTCACTATATAAAAGCATGTATCGTCACTATATGAAAGCATGTATCTTTACTATATAAAAGCATGTACCGTCACTATATAAAAGCATGTATCGTCACTACGTAAAAGCATGTATCTTTACTATATAAAAGCATGTACCGCCACTGTATAAAAGCATGTATCGTCACTATATAAAAAGCATGTACCGTAACTATATAAAAGCATGTATCGTCACTACATAAAAGCATGTATCTTTACTATATAAAAGCATGTATCGTCACTGTATAAAAGCATGTACCGTCACTATATAAAAGCATGTATCGTCACTATATAAAAGCATGTATCGTCACTATATAAAAGCATGTATCGTTACTATATAAAAGCATGTACCGTCACTATATAAAAGCATGTATCCCTACTACATAAAAGCATGTACCGCCACTATATAAAAGCATGTATTGTCACTATATAAAAACATGCATCTTTACTATATAAAAGCATGTACCGCCACTATATAAAAGCATGTATCGTCACTATATAAAAGCATGTATCGTCACTATATGAAAGCATGTATCTTTACTATATAAAAGCATGTACCGTCACTATATAAAAGCATGTATCGTCACTACGTAAAAGCATGTATCGTCACTATATAAAAAGCATGTACCGTAACTATATAAAAGCATGTATCGTCACTACATAAAAGCATGTATCTTTACTATATAAAAGCATGTATCTTTACTATATAAAAGCATGTACCGCCACTGTATAAAAGCATGTATCGTCACTATATAAAAAGCATGTACCGTAACTATATAAAAGCATGTATCGTCACTATATAAAAGCATGTATCGTTACTATATTAAAGCATGTACCGTCACTATATAAATGAAATAAAAAATAAGTATCAACCAGGCGTTCAGTGGCTTAATTGGGTAAAGGGAAAGGAAGATGTGGGGCACAATATTTCAGAATATTGAAAAGGGGGCCCAGTATATTGAAAAGCAAAAAAGAAAAAGAAAAACAAACACCCCACCTCCTTCTTATACGCTCACTCCTCTAAGCCATGCATTTTATATGTAAGTATTCATTCTAAATATGAACAGACCGTCCGGTTTTAAAGGAATTCTGCAAAGTTAACTTCAAAGAAAAGATGACGCTTTTGTAATGTTGGATTATCAATGTTGAACAGGAACTCGGAGTTGCCCCAAACTGTTATATAGCACTATATCATTATGTACGGGTTATGTTTTCCAGAGAAACATATATACATACTGCCGAGTGTTCCTTATTAGATCATAAACCCGTGCACGAAGTCACTCTGTAAGACGACCTAGCAGCGTTGAATTTAAATCTGATACACGGTGACCTTATCTTTTGATCCTCCGGGAGCCTGGGGTGTCGGCGGATCTCTGTTGTCAGCATAATGTCCCCCTTTCTCCCCGAGGTCGTGTGATTAGAGTCGCAGGCCGAGTCATGATCACTAGCGACGTATAATTAGAGAGGACTAGGTACGTAACACCAGCACATACAGACCCCCTAATGAGACAGGCAAAGTCAACGTAAGACAGAATTAGCCTCGCTTAATCGCGGATTAACGTTTATTTCTATACACCAGGGGAGGCAATTATTTAAAATCGG
Organism: Pteria penguin; assembly: GCA_035048485.1. Classification (NCBI taxonomy): domain Eukaryota; kingdom Metazoa; phylum Mollusca; class Bivalvia; order Pterioida; family Pteriidae; genus Pteria; species Pteria penguin. The sequence goes on along the minus strand of CM068588.1, from coordinate 50,641,801 downwards.
ATTAAAGATTTAATAAATGAATATTTGTCATATTGCAAATATCCAACACTTTCTAGAGTTTATAAATTAGTCACACTGTAATATGCGAGAGTTAGAATCCTCTATAGCTTACCACAGTCTGAACGAGTCCAACTAGATCGGACTTGCAGGACTTTGCTCTGTGGCTCCGGTATAAAACGCCACAATGAGATCTCGAATCAGCAAAAACCGAACTGTGATCAACCCAGCATGTTCCTATTAACACAAGGTAAGGGCTTCCGTATTATTTAGTGGGGACTATTCACAGCTTAAAATCAAAATAGGAGAGATAGTCAGATAAACTTTGATAAAGTACGTTCAATACACATGTTCTTATGAGTTTTTTTCTATAAAAATCCTAACTTAGTTATTATTTAAGAACTCTTTACACGAAATATTTAAAATTTATAATTCGTCATTAATAACGTCTTTTCATAATGTCATACTACACAAGTATCTTTTTTCATTTATTTAATTAATATAAGTATTAAGTGAAGAATGAAAGCGGACTATCAAACTACAGAAGGTACAATACTGGACTAGCGGTCCTCGGTAGGTACATTATTGGACTATCGGTCCTCGGTAGGTACAATATTGGACTATCGGTCCTCGGAATGTACAATATTGGACTATCGGTCCTCGGTAGGTACAATATTGGACTATCGGTCCTCGGTAGGTACAATATTGGACTATCGGTCCTCGGAATGTACAATATTGGACTATCGGTCCTCGGTAGGTACAATATTGGACTATCGGCCCTCGGTAGGTACAATACTGGACTATCGGTCCTTGGTAGGTACAATATTGGACTATCGATCATCAGTTGGTACAATATTGTACTACTGGTCTTCAGTAGGTACATGTACAATACTGGAATATCGATCTTCATTAGGTAGAATACTAGACCATCGATCTCCATTAGGTACAATACTGGACCATAGGTCTTCCGTAGATACAGTACTGGCCTATTACTCTTCAGTAAGTACAATACTAGACTTGTCCCGTTTTGAGCCCATCCATGACAAAAGCCTTCAAAGAATGACTGACATTGAGTCCATTTCTTTATCATACATGTAATTAAGTGTTGATACTGCCGTGAAGCAGAATATTTGTAAAGCTTTTCTATAGACAAATGTTTCTTGAAAATATAACCTTGTGTATAGGGGTTTCTAGTTTTAGAAAAACAGGTAATATTTTAAGCAATTATATGTATATATTTCGTAAATTTGATTTGTGAGTTTCGGAAGTCAATGTGGAATGTCCTGTATTTCGGGTTTTTAGTCTCATGTAGAACACACACTTTTTCGGTAATCTATAAAATGTCCATAGATTTGTTGTATTGTGTATGAAATACGCATTTAATTCATTAATTATTTCACGGAATTTAGTTCTCTCTACAGACATTTTGGCATTCGTTCCTTTGTTTTAAGAGGAGAGTTGTTATTGATACAGGTACGTCATTTAGTCTCGTCTAGTGACCTCGGTCTTTTGTGTTTGATGTTGTCGTACGGTGTTCTATATTTGAGTGACATACTACAGTCAAGTAATGGAGATACTGTGGTCACGTGATTACCCATAGCGAAGGGACATACGTATAGGTATGTTGTCACATGATGGTCTGCAATTCAGAGATTTTCTGTTTTCACGAGATTGTTTATACTAGAGGGATATGACGAGATCATTCCTATAGGTGTTGCGTAGGCGTTGTGCACAGTAGAAATTACAAACACTGTGTAGTTCACCTACCCAACATTGGCCAAGGAAATGCAACAGATAATCACTTCCCAGAAAACGTTGTATAAAAAGGGCAATAATATGAATAACAGAACTCTCGACATAATATAGTGCATTTACGTGGACATGGATGTCTGCATGTGCTTTATTTTCAACATAATTATGTTTTACATTTGTGAATTCTTAAAACTACAACCCGGATCGAACTGGGATCGATAAATCAAATACCCAGTGTGTTATCACCGAACTATTATAAATCTAATGAATGCAAGCGCTACATGAAATTTATATCATGAATAATCAGAATATGTTAATAATGCTCTATCCGTTTATTAAATGTATTCCCTTAAAGAGGGAGTGTTCGAATGAACTCTAGTTGACATTAAAATCTAGAAAAATGGGAAATGTGCAACATTTTTGAATTTCTACACTTTTTCTCTTCTTGCCATCATGGTGGTTGAATTTCTACACTTTCTGTCCTCTTGCCATCATGGCGGTTGAATTTCTACACTTTCTCTCTTCTTGTTATCATGGCGGTTGAATTTCTACACTTTCTCTCTTCTTGCCATCATGGCGGTTGAATTTCTACACTTTCTCTCTCTTTGCTATCATGGCTGTTGAATTTCCACACATTCTCTCCTCTTGCCATCATGGCGGTTGAATTTCTACATCTTCTCTCTCCTTGCTATCATGGCGGTTGAATTTCCACACCTTCTCTCCTCTTGCCCTCATGGCGGTTGAGTTGCTTCTTTTCTTGCTATCATGGCCGGTTAATTTTTGACAAATCCATATCATATAACATAGTATTTGTGCATAATTTCCATTGAATTAATCAGAAAAAAAAACATGGAACCTGTCTGCGGATTAACGATAATCCACGACGAGAGATAATCTAGGGATTATTTTGTTCGTGGTGGCCTGGTCCACAGCAGGGGTCTAACTCCCTAATCAGATTAACGGGGTTCTAGGCCAGTTCCTCTGTAATGACCATAATAATCCCGTATGAACTAATCAACGTTGGGGCATGTTTAAATAGATTTATATTTATTGTTTGTGAGTATATTCGTGTCGGGTATAAGCCTTGCCTTGGTCACGTGGTTCGCTGATGCAATATTAAGCATTCAATTATCTAATAAAAAGATTTCACGTAATGGATTATACGTTAGCACTTAAATGCATCATTTCATAGTGTTACCCACAGACTGAAACATTTTACTGACTTCATGTAATAAAAATATTTTATACACAAAAGTATATCTATATAAGTAATTTCATGATATTATATTTTGCTAAGTAGATATGAAAATATTTAATGGATGTGATAATGCTTAATGAAATATGAAAGAAAACTGTATTCATCAACAAAAAGTACATCTAGATGTATACGTAAAAATCTTCGAAAACGATTGCTTGCATGTATAATATATAAATTATAACAAGAGGCCCAAATGGGCATGTATCGCTCACCAGAGCACAGTTTACTCATTCACAAACAACTGATTGGAAGACATTGGCAGATACAAATATATTCTTACTTATAGTGTTTTGGAAACTGACAAAAGAATCAACTTGCTTCTCTAAAGTGAGTAAATCAAGACAATGACACAAAAATGTATAAAAAAGACCATGTAATTAATTTTAGATAATATGAATTACTGAGTGCTGAAAAACACTTAAAAATGAAACCAAAAAAATGCTTTCAGTGGGTTAGAACCGCTGATCTTCAGTATTCCAGAACTTGCCTATTTCAAAAATCGAAAGAAAAAATCATGATAAATCCATAATACTAAACTTTCACATGACAGTTTCAGACCATTGAAACAGAAATTTCAAACAAATGTTAGTAAATAGTTGCTTTATTGCTCCTATATATTCAATAATCACTAAAATGACACAAAAATACGTGGAGATAACTTAATCCAAAAAGATCTAAAACGTCCAAAATTTGACCTCAGATGGGAACCAAAACACACAGCCTTCTGGATCACTTTGATTCATTCGGGGCGATTATTTAGGACACAAGTCTGAAGAAGAAATTTGTCAAAGGAAGGTGCTCTCTGAGGTATATGTCATCCAGTCCAGGATACATCCCGTGACGGATCTGGTCGAAAACGGCGACATTTTATAGGCTTTGTGACATTGAATTCTTCATCCCTACCAAGTTCCAACATAATCATTCCATTAGTTCTGAAGCAGATGTCCATCAAACTTAACCTCATTATTACTTGCTAATAGTATATTCCCTACCGATGAAACTGGAGGGAATATATGTTTTGTCTCTGTCTGTCACTTGTTTTCAGGAGTTATTTTAGTTGGAGTTAGAAGTATTTGATTATAAGTTGGTACACCTTTCTATATCGCAGAGTTGCAGGTCAAGTTCGTAGTTCAAGAGATTACGTCATTTTCTGGCTAACTTATGGCCCTTTATTGACAAAAATCATTAAAACATTTGTTGAATATTCTTTTTCCACAATTTTAGGCTATATAGTGAAGTTATTTAATTGATACTTTATTACACACTTATCTCAGTTACGGCCTTTTTTCTCTCTGACTTATAGTCAAAGAAAATTCTGTTTTTCAGAATTAAGCCTCAGATTTAATACACTGCAGCGCAGTCGAGAATTTTAAAAATTTCTGTTGAATTTTCGGGTTTTTTTTCACGTTGTATCGCAGCACATTTTCCCGCTCCTTCTTGTCTTCTCTTCGTGTTGTGTTTGTTTGTTACATGTTTATTGATTCCCAACTACACGTTGTATGCTACTGGTACTTACACGTTTTGGGGAAAATGTCATCCATAAATTATTTAATGTCTCACTTGTGCATTATGTATTCCCAAAAATATCATCCTCTAATGAATGTATGCCTTGTAAAATTTGTTGGGGACGGTATTGCTCCAGCAATACTCTCCGAACGTTTGTTTATTCACACACACACACACACACACACACACACACACACACACACACACACACTGTATATATATATTTCATGGGTGAGTTAGAAAAAAGACTCCTCAGCCAAGCCCCAACCAAACCCATGAGCTGGCTCCGTTTTATTGATGATATTGAAATGAAATGGACAGCAGGTAGAGAAAAACTTGATGAATTTATTAATTTTGCCAACAACTTTCATCCCTCCATAAAGTTCACTGCCGATATCTCAGAAACCACCAATGTCTTCCTGGACACCAGATCCACTCTGTGCAACGGAAACATCACTTTTGACTTGTTCACCAAACCTACAGATGCACACCTCTACCTTAGACCGGACAGTTGTCATCCGCCCCATGTCTTCAAAGGTATTCCTAAAAGTTTGTCCACCAGATTACGACGAATATGCTCTACTGATGACTTGTATAAGACGAGGAGTTCAGAACTCAAACAGAGACTTTGCCACAGAGGGTATAATAAGAACTCCGTTGACAAAGCTATCTCCAATGCCATGTCAACCAGTAGAGCAGATTTGCTGAAATACAAAACTAAGGACACTGCCCCCAGAATACCTTTAGTCATCACCTTCCACCCAGCTTTGCAAGGCCTATCTACAATCCTACGCAAGCACCTGCCTACCCTCCACAATTCCAAACGTATGGCGAAGGCCATCCCATCACCTCCTATGGTTGCCTACAGAAAGCCTAAAAGTATTAAAGATCATGTAGTCAGATCAAGGCTTGACAATCCACGACCAATTGGTTCGTTCACAACATGCAATGACAAACGCTGCAAGCTGTGCCCCCACTCAGACACTACATCCACCTTCAAAAGTTCTGTAACCGGTAAGGAGTACAAGATTTTGGATAAACTCTCCTGTAAATCCAAAAATGTGGTTTACCTTATCACATGCAAGGTGTGTAAAAAAACAGTATGTTGGGGAAACAGAAGATGCTTTGAACATGCGAGTGAACAACCATAGGTCGTCCATCAAAACCAAGAAAATGCATCTGCCAGTAGCTAAGCATTTTAACATGGACAACCATTCTTGGGAGGACATGATTGTTGTGGCCATTGACCATAGTGCGATGTGGACAGTAGATGACCGAGTGGCGAAAGAGGGCTTTTGGCAACATAGGCTTCACACTATTGAACCAAGCGGTCTAAACAAAGTGTCAGATGTCCTTTTGATGAACAAGAAGTATTGACACCAGCATCCTATATTATGAAATAGAGCAGTCTGCGTCTGTTTGTCCCAAACACCGTATCTTTTGTGGAGATGCCCATTTTTGGGTAGGGTTTGGTATGGACAGACGATAGGAATCCGTGTCTTTATACTTGTCATGTAACTCGCCATCCAATATTACCACTTGTCTTGACAGTTGTTTTTTTTTTTTTCTCTTTGTTTTTTTTTTTTTGTACTTACTTATTTTATCACTTATTTGTTTTTCACTCCCATTTATTTCTGTTATTTATTTTCTTTGTCCTTCTATCTATAACTTCTTATCACTTAGTCTAATTACCTTCAGTAGGTCAATGCAAATACATTTTAGGGGGCGCCACTTGACCTGTAAGCAAGCTGTCGGCTTGTGTTTGGCTCATTTCCTATAGAGTGTTCCCATACAACCCTGTTTTCCTCATATTAGCTAGAGTTATCTCCCTCATTGGAGTACAACTCTCGGACTTTATCCATCAATGCTCATATAAAATTGCTTGATTTAACTTATTTTTATGAAATAATTGCATTGTATATCTAAATGTTTTACAGAAAATTTTCAACTGATTGATTATATTTACTGATTAATTAAGACTGAAGTCACGAAATCTACCCTGATAAATAGTTATTTTCTCAGAAATTTAATGAAGTTTACATGGTAGAGATGGAAAAAGTCCGAGAGTTGTACTCCAACATGGCCGCTAATGCTAGTAGTGTGACATCACATGGGCAAACTCTATTAGATAGCGCATAGAGAAACGCTCAATATGTAGCCAATTGAAGAAACCAGTTTTTATTAGACTAGTGCTTTGTATATATTTTCTATCTTTCTTTTCGTGTCTTTATATTTGTGTGAGTGTTTGTGTGTGTCCTGAAGAAGAAGCAGATTGCTTCGAAAATTTGGCAATTTTTAAATTGTTTTAGTATCGTTATCGCTTACCTGTGCTTTTATATTGACCCCTTTTTCTCGAGCGATTTGCATTAACCTTCATTGAGGTTGATCCGATACTTATGAATAGTGAATGTTGTTACAATTTCCTTTTTTGTGCTTTTATATATATATATATATATATATATATATATCTATATATATATATATATATATATATATATATATATATATATATATATATATGTATGTATATATATAAAGCACAAAGACACTACAGTTAACAAGGCACCCTATATTTCACTTATATTCGTTCCCCGTCTGGGACTCGAACCCACGACCTATGTTACCGAATCACCTAGCTGTCATGCATCCGACCCTCTAACCGACTAAGCTACCCGAGCTGAAAATTTAAGAAATTACTTGAAAGTATTAACACAAAATGTCCAACCCAAACAACAACAAAACATCTGAATTCAGAATGGGAACAAAATCAACAACACTTCTTAAGACACCCTTTTCTATCATTCTGATACATTCGATTTGATGATCTATGTAGCCTATCTGAAGAAGTTTGTCAAAGGATGGTACCCTTTGGGGCCTATGTTGCCACGCTCTAGATCTGGCAGGAAAAAGAAATACCTGCAGGGGACCTCAACTCAAAATCCCTCTAGCAGTTCTGAAGAAGTCGAAAGTATGAAAAGTTTATAGACGAAAGACAGACGGACTACGGATGCGACTTTAATTCACTAGAGCTATTGGCTCAGGTGAACTAAAAATTCGTCCATTATTTCATTTCAACCAAAACACACACTTCTTAAGACAACCTTTTAGATCACTTTGCTTCATTATGTCTGGTGATCAATAAAGCCAGTCTGACGAAAGGTTAATCAAAGGAGGTTACCCTCTGGGGCCTATGTCATCCTGATCAAAACCCACCTGATAAAGAGATCAGGTCGAAAACAGCAATATTCATAGGGGATTTTTAGTACTTTAAAAAATCATTTGATTAATTCTGAAGAAGTCCATCAAGGATTATTATTACATGTTCATAGTATACCTCCCTCCTCCCCTTTATTTTGATCTTGAATAAAATGCAAAAAGTCCTATATATTATTTTTGTATTCAATTTCTGGACAATTACACCTATAAAATAAAATTTGTAAAAATACATATAATCAATGCACCCTAAAAAGTGATTAAAGGCATTATGTTAAAATAGGTGAAAATGATACAGTAAAAAGACACCAAAATACCTTCAAAACAATGATTTCGTATTGGGACCTTCCTTAGACACCCCACTTAATCACTCTGATTCATACTGTTTGATGGTCTATGCAGCTGGTCTGATTCATGCTGTTTGATGGTCTATGCAGCTGGTCTGATGAAGAAGTTTGTCAAAGGATAGTTCCATTTTGGGCCTAACTTGCCCCCATCCCTTGGTTCCATCCATCAAAGCAAATTTTTACAAACTAATAGAATATCAATCCAGTCCCTTAATCTTAAAAATTGTAAAGAAAAAATATCCCATAAACCATTTCTGTATTCCATTCCATTTATTAGAATAAAATCAATTAAATTATACACAAAGGCAAATTTATCATAAACATCATAATAGGTGAAAATCGAAGAAAATTGACAAAAAGAAGTGTACCCTTCTAGGCACTCTTTTGTCTAGATTAGCACATCTTGTTGACAGATCGGAATAAAAAAAATACATAAATTCTAGTCTTATAGTACTACAAATATAAGTTTGATCAAATCAGTCAAAATGAAGTGGAAAATGTGAAAAACTCTTAAATAATGTGCCATTATATCAGTTCCCATACACATTCGGCTCAGGTGAACTAAAAATTAAATCACCACAAAGAGTAGCATAGGTTTAACAAGTGCAACGCCTAGCGTGGCATAATACGCCCGCCGCTTAATTGGGACAGGATCAATTCGCATTTGGCATGATTTTCATGAAAAAACATCTGACGTTTACTGAAGTTAATTGCGTTTCATAGCATTTTATCTTAAGAATAAGTCCAAAGGCAATATCTCCTGCAGAAATGGTCCTATGCAACCCATCTTGTAAATTGACCTGCAAAAAAAACTTGAAATTTTTTAGAACTAGCCCCCCCCCCCCCCCCCCAACACCCCCTCCCCCTTCTAAAATTATAAATTTCTCAAAAATGAAGAAAAAGATATCAATACCTGTAAAATATGTGGATGTTGGTACATTTTACTTGTTTCATGATAAATTTCATAATGTATTTACAAAAATTATATTTTTAATGAATTTTCAAAACAAAATCCAAGGGCCATAAATCCGTCAAAATTATGTCAATCGTAACAAAACTCGAACTGGTACTGATGCCGCTTCAAATAAGCCTATATATCATATTTCAACTCAATATCTTGAAAGACGGCAAAAAAACATGACCTAGGACATATGGTCAACCGCCCCCCCTAAAATCATAAATTTCTCAAAAATGAAGAAAAAGATATTAAAACCCGTAACATATGAGATAGTTGGTACATTTTACTTGTTTCATGATAAATTTCATAATGTTTTGACATAAAATAGATTTTTAATGAATTTCTGAAAAAAATCTTGAAATTTATAAGTCCAAGGGCTATAAACCCGTCAAAAGTAGGTCAATTGTAACAAAACTCGAACTGGTACTGACGCTGCTTGATATAAAGCTATATACTAAATTTCAACTCAATGTCTTGAAAGACGGCAAAAAAAAAAAGTCCGGAAAACATGACCTAGGACATATGGTCAACCCCCCCCCCCTAAAATCATAAATTTCTCAAAAATAAAGAAAAAGATATTAAAAACCGTAACATATGTGATAGTTGGTACACTTTACTTGTTTCATGAAAAATTTCATAATGTTTTGACAAAAAATAGATTTGTAATGAATTTTTGAAAAAATTTTGAAATTTATAAGTCCAAGGGCCATAAATCTGTCAAAAGTAGGTCAATCGTAATAAAACTCGAACTGGTACTGACGCCGCTTGAAATAAAGCTATATACCAAATTTCATCGCAATATCTTGAAAGACGTCAAAAAAGTCCGGAAAACATGATCCCGGACACACGGACGGACGGACAGCGCCATAACATAATACGTCCCGTCTATTGGACGGGCGTATAAAAATACATTTGGCGAGATTTTCAAGATATGCTGAACACCTCTGACATCGAAAGTATGACCCCAAGATCATCACAAAGACCATAGGTCTTGATTGATTCCCTCTACAGCCCTACACAGACTTTTACTTGAGCGTTGCACGCTGACTAACAGGGCGTTAGGGACTCTCTGACGGGCGTTTTTAAATACCTTTTTCAGAGAAGCTAAAGTCCTGAGCCTCGTCCCCTCTGTTAGTCGGGACTCCTACAGAACAAGGATCTGAGCTCACTTACAGACGGGCAGATCACGGTTTACTTACGTTGATGTTGGCTTACATGTTTTTGATACTAGCATACTATTACGTAAACGTTTCGTGTGAAAATTTTATGTCCTCTCGTCTTGAGAAACCTGTTGATCCTTGTTTCTCTATATGGAGGATTATTTATAAATTTTATGCGTCCCCTTTGCCTTTGTATAAATATCAAGGCCCCAAGTTTTACGGTTATAAAGTTACATTGAAGTAGATTAAAGGTCATGGTCAAAGTCACATAAAAATTTAGTACTAACGGATAAGTATTGCAATTAGGGACACACATACCAAATATGAAGGCCCTACGTCTTACGGTTAAAAAGGTATGACCAAAGTTAAAGTTTTTGTGACAGACGGACAGACAGACGAATGAGATTTAATGTCCCACGCTTTTGCGAAAAGCGGGCGGAGCACACATCATATGAGCAACGCCAAGTGTGGAATCCCCTCGCACGGCAGCAAAATCAGACAGTTTGCCAATTAACCTTGACCTTTGACTCAGTGATCCAAAATCATCATTTTTAACAAGTGACATATGAAGTTTGATAGTGATCGGGCAAAAACTGATGTGAGTATTGTAGCCAAAAGGTAAAATGTCACGAACCAACTCACATTCGAACGCACGTTCCCACTCGATCACTCACGAACGGCTGCAGTATTGTATCCCCTCCAACGCTGTTACGAGGGGATAAAAAGAAATGGCGTAGCCTTCATAGGCTTCCGTAAATATTAGAGTATTACTTAAAGCATCAACACCAAGAGAAGTAGTAATTCAAACGATCACTTAGGTATTCTCAAACTTTTCAGAACATCAAAACTGGGTCATTGTAGAAGTTCATAACACTTTGGGATCATTCTAAGAATTAAGTAAATTTCAAGAACGAGGATAAAGATGCCCATGAAATAATCAACTGAACTACAACAGAACTGTCTTTAGAACTGTCCTTTGATTGTGCTGCTTTTGCGGTGAGTGGGGAAGGTGGGCGCCCGTAAACAGGTTAACCAAACCAATTGATTTACGTTCGTTACTTCAATTGACCGTCCTTAGTCGGTATCCGCAGCACAATCGAATATTTTTGTAATGTCGTTTTTCGTTGTATATTCTACTATCATCATGTTTTGTGCGCATGGCCTTGGTGACTTTTGTCATACAGCTTTGTCAGATGTCTTCAGTTTTCTGTTTCAAACTATAATTGAATGGTGATGAGCAAACTTTACTAGGTAACAGTTGTAAGGCGTAAGATCACTAACGGTAATAGCTTTTTTCCGTTGATGGAAGTTGGGAAACACGATGCATCGCCAATGATCACAATAATCCATGATATTTATTTGTATATTTTATTACATATCATTATCGATAATACTGCAACAAGCATTAAATAATTTCATAATTTAAAGTCAACAAAAATCAGTATGTATGAGAACAGGAAATCAAAACAACCTCTAATGATAAAAGGTACAGTTGACATCCTCATCTGTCAACAATACATCCCAAAACTTTGACAATTATAAATATTAATCATTCATGATAACAAATTACACGCCTGTGTTTTAAACAAACTGACCATGCAGCCTGTTTTATAGTGTGTTTGACTTTTCAAAGGGAAGGGGTTTTCCTATTTTTCTTTTCATGATAGCATAATGAATATACACCTTATATGCTGTATGGGTATTCAGTATTTATAGTATTACATAATTGAACAAAGTATTTCAGAATTTTTCTCCAATACTACACATACTTTATTACTACAAACATTGCTCTGTTTATTGTGTCCAATGTACAGTGACATATGCATCTGTTTAACAGAACAGCACCTAAACATTGAAATACAAACAAATCAACCATTTTCCATTAATTCATAGTTGGTCATCAAACACCTGTCCTTATTTTAATGTGACAGTGGACGAAATTCATAAACATCAGGTAAAAGTTAAATGAGGACCATTAAACTTTGTTCTACAAAAATTGATTTTCTACTAACCATCGCCCTCCATTCTCATTTTTCTACTGAGCATTGCCCTCCATTCTCATTTTTCTACTGAGCATTGCCATCTGTTGTCATTTTTCAATTGAGCATTGCCATCTGTTGTCATTTTTCTTCTGACCATTGCCCACCATTGTCATTTTTCTACTGAACATTGACATGCATTGTCATTTCTCTACTTAGCATTGCCCTCAACTGTCACATGTCGAGAGAAATTCAAGATATACAATGTATAAATATTGCCATGCGAGAATGTGATAAATTCATGGTCTATACACAGTAAATAGAAAACGATATCTTTGACCCGATAGTGATTAAATAACTTTTAATGCTAGAAATAATCCAAAATCTGTTATATGAAGAGTCAAATACACTGTATAAGTTTATTGTACAGGTCTAACTTTCTCTGCATTGCATCAGGCAGATGCCGTCACCATATAAAAGCCATAATCTTGACATCATGTAGAACAAAAATGAAACTAACAAATGTATATCATTGTATCATTGTTATTTAACAGTTGTATTATACTATATCAGTGTTGTATATCACTGTATCATTATTGTATTACACCTATGTCAGTGTTGTATAACACTATACCATTGTTGTTTAACACTATCAATGTTGTATTACGATGTATCATCGTTGTATAACACTGACTCATTGTTGCAGACTTCTATATCATTGTATAACACTGTATCAATGTTGTATTACGATGTATCATCATTGTATAACACTGACTCATTGTTGCAGACTTCTATATCATTGTATAACACTGTATCATTGTTATATTACAATGTATCATCGTTGTATAACACTGACATTGTTGCAGACTTCTATATCATTGTATAACACTATCATTGTTATATTACAATGTATCATCATTGTATAACACTGACTCATTGTTGCAGACTTCTATATCATTGTATAACACTATCATTGTTATATTACAATGTATCATCGTTGTATAACACTGACTCATTGTTGCAGACTTCTATATCATTGTATAACACTGTATCCTTGTTGTATTACAATGTATCATCGTTGTATAACACTGACTCATTGTTGCAGACTTCTATATCATTGTATAACACTGTATCATTGTTATATTACAATGTATCATCGTTGTATAACACTGACTCATTGTTGCAGACTTCTATATCATTGTATAACACTGTATCATTGTTATATTACGATGTATCATCATTGTATAACATTGACAATGTTGCAGACTTCTATATCATTGTATAACACTGTTTCATTGTTGTATATCACCATATCATTGTTGTATAATACTGAATCCTTGTTGCATCACATGATCAGTGTATATCACTGCATCAATAATACATATCACTACATCATTATCGTATCACACTGTATCATTATTGTATATCACTGTATCATTGTTGTATATCACTGTATCATTGTTGTATATCACTGTATCATTGTTGTATATCACTGTATCATTGTTGTATAACACTGTATCATTGTTGTATATCACTGTATCATTGTTGTATAACACTGTATCATTGTTGTATATCACTGTATCATTGTATATCACTGTATCATTGTTGTATATCACTGTATCATTGTTGCATAACACTATTATCGTTGTACCACTTCGGCATTGTTTAGCTGCATCATATTTTGCACTGTATTTTGTATTACTATGTATTGTATTATACTGTATTTTGTATTACTATTTATTGTATTATACTGTATTTTGTTTACTGTATTGTATTTTACTGTATTTTGTATTACTATATATTGTATTATACTGTATATTGTTTACTGTATTGTATTATACTGTATTTTGTATTACTATGTATTGTATTATACTGTATTTTGTATTACTATGTATTGTATTATACTGTATATTGTATTACTATGTATTGTATTATACTGTATTTTGTATTACTATATATTGTATTATACTGTATTTTCAAATTTTGCAATGCATTGTTAATATATCATATTTTAATATCACACAGAACTGTATTGTAAGTTGATGTATGGTAATGTGTTGGATATCATTGCTGTGCGAGACTTATTATATCCTGTTGTTTTACATTGTTTTGTATTTAGTTCCAAAGGCATATTTACTTATAAATTCATATCTAATTACATTGAAATACTGATCTTAAACATAATTCAAAGTGATCTACTGTCCGCGCCACTCCTTTTGTAAACCGAAAAATCTGGATTTTCACTTATTTATCTTTAAAATAGATTTACAAAATTAATATCAATCGACAGATCTTGTTTAGTCGTAACTTTTGATATATGTCATATGTTTCTACAAAGAAGTATTTATATTTTATAGGGAAAAAATCATTTTAGATTTTCCAGTTTCTAGAGTGAGTGGCGCGAAAAGTAATCTTTTGTTCACTTGAATTCAGAAAACAACACAGTAATATCCAAACAAACCATTTATGTTATTACGGTTACCAGTATCTAAATATTATTTTTGTAACTGCTTTTAATAATTATTACTTTTAATAATTACTTTTAAATAAATATATAATTTATTCAGTTTATTGCAACTTTATCCATTTCAATGTTTATATAGGAGAAAGGATTGAAATCTATATATATATATTGAAGAATTTGCTCTCAATTTTAATATGAGCAGGTTAATGATATAATGCGTTGTATTATGTTGTGTTGTATTATGTTGTGTTGTATTATTTATCACTATGTTACATTATTTTGTTGTATTCCTCAGCTATTATACAGCATCAATGATTTAAGTAGAATACAGCTATGATACATGCACCAAGTTTTAGTTAAAACAAGATCTGTGACGATCGAGTAAAAGAGGTCAATACTTAACAACTACTTTCCCCCACAACATACCAAACCATGATGAAATAAAGTTAGCTAAATGTTTAATGTATGAGGTTTCTTTTGTTTAAAATATGAACTATGCACCAATAACATATTCCAATATCACAACTGAATGCACATTGTCCCATATCCATAATGCCAGTAAAATCCACTGGGGTGAGGAAGAACCTGGTGCAGCAAAGTTTATGGAGCTACTGTAAGTTTCCAGGGACTTGAGCAGTGGAGGTTGGAGATACGCCAATCAGATCTAGCCCTTGATGACAGCTATAGGACGTAGCTTAATAGCTCTTTGACTTATACCTGCTGAATGACCTAAACACAGATCAAAATATATCAGTACTATTACAGTATATAAAGATACCATATTGAGGCCTGTTAGGAATACAAGAAAAGAATAGAAACAATTCTAGATGATGCGTGTATGTGTATCTTCAACTTTAAACTGTTCTTGAATTCTACATTTTTTGATTAAGCTAACTTACAAGTGTCCACAACATCTGTCACATTCTTGTAGGATTCTGGGGCCTGAAAATAAAGTCAAATGAAGGTGAAGAAGTTTGTTAAATGCATGCTATATCTACAAAAGCATAAGTAAACTTTATGAATTCTCATGCTGAATAATAATCAAGAATTTATTGAAAATGCACAAGGAAGTGTGGCAGTCAGGCATTATATATAAAAGTAGAAGTGTGGCAGTCAGGCATTATGTATAAAAGTAGAAGTGCCACAGTTAAGCATTTTATATAAAAGTAGAAGTGTGGCAGTCAGGCATTTTATATAAAAGTAGAAGTGTGGCAGTCAGGTATTTCATATAAAAGTAGAAGTGTAGCAGTCAGGCATTTTATATAAAAGTAGAAGTGTGACAGTCAGGCATTTTATATAAAAGTAGAAGTGTGGCAGTCAGGCATTTTATATAAAAATAGAAAGATGGCAGTCAGGCATTTTATTTAAAAGGAGAAGTGTGGCAGTCAGGCATTATATATAAAAGTAGAAGTGCAGCAGTCAGGCATTTTATATAAAAGTAGAAGTGTGGCAGTCAGACATTTTATATAAAAATAAAAGTATGGCAGTCATGCATTATATATAAAAGTAGAAGTGTGGCAGTCAGGCATTATATATAAAAGAAAAACGTGACAGTCAGGCATTTCATATAAAAGTAGAAGTGTGGCAAACAAGTAGATGTGCGGCAGTCAGACATTATATATAAAGGTAGAAGTGTGGCAGTCAGGCATTATACACTAAAGTAGAAGTGCGGCAGTCAGGCATTATATATAAAAGTAAACGTATGGCAGTCAGGTATTTTATATAAAAGTAGAAGTATGGCAGTCAGGTATTTTATATAAAAGTAGAAGTATGGCAGTCAGGCATTATATATAAAAGCAGAAGTGCAGCAGTCAGGCATTTTATATAAAAGGAGAAGCGTGGCAGTCGGGCATTTTATATAACAAGAAGCCCAAGTGGGCCTATATCGCTCACCTGAGTACCTAGATGATCAGTTATGCATGAAGGAAGAATTCATTTATTTTTGCATTAATGTGACTAAGTCAACACAGATGTTGAAAATATGTCAAATTTTATTTCAGGCTAGAATAAAAAACAACACTTTTTTGCACATCCATTCAGGTGATTTTGATATTAAGCATTTCCTTTGTCTCTGCAAGAAGTCATTCAGGGCAACAAGTTAGTCATTTTCTTTAGGTGGGGCCTTTTGTTGACTGATTTCAAGTCTGGGTCATGAACAACAATTGTTACAAATATTGTCCAGATCTAACTTAAAATTGCCTAATTTCATATGTTGAGTGTTGAGAAACATCTAAAAACTTATTTAGATGTGTAAAGAAATGAAAAAATCTTTTTTGACCACAGATGGATTTGAACCGCTACTCTCCATATTTCAATTACCAAGTGGTATATGTACCATTGTGAGAACTGCTTTTAGACATGTTGGCATTATCTGTTAACCAATTTGGATGAAATTTACCAAATTGATAGAGGACCTTTAGCGCTTCCTGTATTCCATGTTTCATTAAAATCTTTCATGTGGTATCACAGCAGAAGTGAAAAATGTGATTGAATTGTTCCTTTACACCCTCATTTGGAAGTCTTAAAAACTTCATAGAAAATCCAAAAATTGAGATATTGACAAAATTCTTTCAAAGTAACAATCCTTACCATAATTATGATCCCAATAGTCCATAAGAAATCATCATTATCAATTAACTAGGAAATATGACACTTTTCTGCATTGAATCACCAAGTCCAAAGAAATGTCGAAAAAAAATTTTAGAAATTGATTTTGGAAGGGAACCAAAATCACAACACGTCTTCATTCATCCCTCTAGATCATTTCTATGCATTCTGTTTGTCTCTGTATACAGCCCGTATGAAAAAGAATACTGTTAAAGGAGGGAACTCTTTTGTGACCTACTTTTGACTATGGTGGCACCACCTGTAAAGAGGTCTGGAAGAAAACAACAGAATTTGAAGAGGATCATAAGTGACTTATTTCTACCAAGATTTATTAAAATCCTTCAAACAGTTTTGTAGAAAAAGTTGAAAATGTGAAAAATGACCACCACCCCCCCCCCTTTTTTTGGGAGTCTTAAACGTAAAATTCCTAATTTCATAAGTTGAGTGTTGAGAAACATCTAAAAACTTATTTAGATGTGTAAAAAAAAAAAAAATATTTTTTGGCCACAGCTGGATTTGAACCACTACTCTCCATATTTCAATTACCAAGTGGTATATGTACCATTGTGAGACCTACTTTTTAGACATGGTGGCATTATCTGTTAAACAATTTGGATGAAATTTACCAAATTGATAGAGGACTTTTAGTACTTCATGTATTCCATGTTTCATTAAAATCTTTCATGTGGTTTTGTAGAAAAAGTTGAAAATGTGAAAAATGGCAAACCCCCCCATTTTTTTTTTTTGGAAGTCTTAAAAAATTCATAAAAAATCCAAAAATTGAGATAATGACAAAATTCTTTCACAATAATATTCCTTACCACAATTATGATCAAAATAGTCATTAAAAAATCATCAATATCAATTAACTGAATAACATGACGCTTTTCTTCATTGAAATGACTAAGTCCAGAAACACGTCAAAAAAGCGTAAATTTCTATTTGACGGATCTTAATCCCGAACACAATTTTTAATAACCCATCTTTATAGATTGTTGAAATGCAATTAGTTTCCCCATTTATGTACTGGTTCTGGAGAAGAAGATGTTTGAAGAGGGGTACCCTTTTGGTCCCGCCCTGGATCCACCCCTGAGGGAATCTGGATCCCGAACACAATTTTAGTAGGGAACTTGAGTACGTCATTTACACAAAGTTTGATCCAAATCTGCAATGCAGTTCCAGAGAAAAAGTCGAAAATGTGAAAAAGTTAACGACGGACGACGACGCCGACGGACGGCGCACTATGACTATAGCTCACTTGAGCCTTTGGCTCATGTGAGCTAAAAATAGAAAGATGGCAGTCAGGCATTTTATTTAAAAGTAGAAGTGTGGAAGTCAGGCATTTTATATAAATTTTAAAGTAGAAATGTAGCAATCAGGTATTTTATGTAAAAGTAGAAATGTAGCAATCAGGTATTTTATATAATAGTAGAAGGATGGCAGTTGGGTATTTCATACAAAAGTAGAAGTGTGACAGTCAGGTATTTTATATAGAGGTAATACCCCTTGTGCTTGTACTTTTTTATGGCCTTATCAAGTGAAAGAGATTCATCCTTAATTAAATACATCAAGTTTTATCATCATGTATTACATTGTGACATTGTTTGTAACATGACATGTATTACATTACTTATGACATCTATTACTGTACATTGTTTATGACATATTCAAAATCTAATATTTACAATGCCAGTCTAATTCCTTTGATGAACCATGCTAAACAGACTCGGTTCATCAGCCCAAGAACTTGGGTCATGAAACTAGTACCTGGCATATGGCAAATCACATGCATAGCAATATAAAAAGAGGTGGGGTTTACTCAAATTCAAGGCCATTGTTCTATTATTGTTTTTTACTTGAATGAATAAGTGTGAGCATTTTGAGCAATTAAAGGAATTACCTGGACAAACAGAGTATTTTTTAGCATTCTAGACACGCACTATATTGCGTGGCGGAAGTACTTTTCCACTTAAGGAAAAATTCAGTCCTTGCAAGTTTGATACAGAGAATTTGATATTTTGTTTTCAAAAAAGAACCTTTTAAAATGCATTGTAAATATAAGGAATGACTGTCTTTTTTTTCTAGGTTCATGGGGAATGAACTTGGGTGAGAAACAAACAAATCATTTGAGAACCGCTTCGCAGTTCACAAGATTTGTTTGTTTCTCACCCAAGTTCATTCCCCATGAACCTAGAAAAAAAGACAGTCATTCCTTAATTAAAAGTAGTTTATAAATCAGGAACAAATCTAATTTTGAATGAAGTTGACCAATTTCATTATGTATATATTGGATGTTATCTCTAAACAGGCAGTTTTAATGCACTGTTTGAAGGAAGGAACAATAGCAACACATGCAGTACATAATATGCTGGTCATTCTTCAAGATGGCAATTTTCCAAAAAAGATAACAAGTCTTGTAGAATATGGTCACACAATAAAATGTGAACAACATGTGGGTCTGTTTAATTGGTTTTTTTTTCTCTCTCACAAACACTGTCTCCTTATAAAGAACTTTTCTAGGAAATATTAACTCATTCTGATGTAATAAAAGATGTAGAAATTATGAGTCAGACAAATCACCAAGGATAAACAGATTCTACTGTACATCCCATCAGAGGCATGCACATAAAATATTAACTCTAATTCTCTTTTGGAGAGCAAAAACATCTATATATATATATTTAGACATCGCTCATACATTCATTGATACAGAATTTAAATTTGAAGTATATGCTCACCTCCTCCATGACAAGTTTTGGTGAAGCCACACGGATGCTTATTCCTTTCTGTTCAAGTGCACTGAGGACATCTGTATAGTCAAGGTTTCGTCTGGATTTGGCTCGGGATAACGCACGACCCTGAAGAATACAGGAAGTAATATGTTTATATTTTCTATATATATGACAAACTTGGTCATGAATTTGACACTTTTGATATACAAAAACATCTTGACACATTTAAAAGATTAAATTTCTAATGTGGTAAGATCATGATTTCTCATCCAAAGGATATTTGAAAGTTTTCTGTGACCTGGTAGAAAGGTGTGATTCTGTGTGGGTATACTTACTGCTCCATGACAAGTAGTACCAAATGTATCCACCATACCCTGCTCTGTACCAGTCAGCACATAACTACAAGTTCCCATCGTCCCACCGATCAATACAGGCTGACCAGTCAACTACAACAAACAATGTCACATACATGAACTGTAACTACAAATAACTAACACTTTCACTGTCACATATACATGTAATCTGAACTTCAATTAACAATTCTTTAAAAAAGAAAGCCCCTAAGACCTTTTGATGAAAGAAACAAAATAAAAACTCCATAATTTGCTATTTGTCTTATCTTCAGCTCTTTAACCTTGACTTCATATGTATTTTTTAATTTTGCATCCACTGTTTTGACTTAAATAGAATCATTATCAATGACGCCAGTTTGCATGCTTGTTCTGTTTACAATAAAACTGTTGTACTTTTAATAAAGGAATCTGCTAACTGCTTATCTCCAAAATAATATTATTAATATTTCATTATCAAAAGACTTCTTTGAAAAAAGTCTAGTAACTTAATAAAACAAGAGGCCCAAATGGGCCTATATCGCTCACCTGAGTACCTAGATTATCAGTCATGCATGAAGGAAGAATTCATTTATTTTTGCATTAATGTGACTAAGTCAACACAGATGTGGAAAATATGTCAAATTTTATTTCAGGCTAGAATAAAAAACAACACTTTTTTGCACATCCATTCAGGTGATTTTGATATTAAGCATTTCCTTTGTCTCTGCAAGAAGTCATTCAGGGCAACAAGTTAGTCATTTTCTTTAGGTGGGGCCTTTTGTTGACTGATTTCAAGTCTGGGTCATGAACAACAATTGTTTCAAATATTGTCCAGATCTAACTTAAAATTGCCTAATTTCATATGTTGAGTGTTGAGAAACATCTAAAAACTTATTTAGATGTGTAAAGAAATGAAAAAAAAATTTTGACCACAGCTGGATTTGAACCGCTACTCTCCATATTTCAATTACCAAGTGGTATATGTACCATTGTGAGAACTGCTTTTTAGACATGGTGGCATTATCTGTTAACCAATTTGGATGAAATTTACCAAATCGATAGAGGACTTTTAGTACTTCATGTATTCCATGTTTCATTAAAATCTTTAATGTGGTATAACAGCAGAAGTGAAAAATGTGATTGAATTGTTCCTATACACCCTCATTTGGAAGTCTTAAAAAATTCATAGAAAATCCAAAAATTGAGATATTGACAAAATTCTTTCAAAGTAACAATCCTTACCATAATTATGATCACAATAGTCCATAAGAAATCATCATTATCAATTAACTAGGAAATATGACACTTTTTTCTGCATTGAATCACCAAGTCCAAAGAAATGTCGAAAAAAATTCTAAAATTTGATTTTGGAAGGGAACCAAAATGACAATACATCTTCACTCATCCCTCTAGATCATTTCTATGCATTCTGTTTGTCTCTGTATACAGCCCGTATGAAAAAGAATATTGTTAAACGAGGGAACTCATTTGTGACCTACTCTTGACTATGGTGGCGCCACCTGTAAAGAGGTCTGGACGAAAACAACAGAATTTGAAGAGGATCATAAGTGACTTATTTCTACCAAGATTTATTAAAATCCTTCAAACAGTTTTGTAGAAAAAGTTGAAAATGTGAAAAATGGCCAAACCCCACCCCCCCTCCTTTTTTTTGGAAGTCTTAAACGTAAAATTCCTAATTTCATATGTTGAGTGTTGAGAAACATCTAAAAACTTATTTAGATGTGTAAAAAAAAAAAAAAAAATTTTTGACCACAGCTGGATTTGAACCGCTACTCTCCATATTTCAATTACCAAGTGGTATATGTACCATTGTGAGACCTACTTTTAGACATGGTGGCATTATCTGTTAACCAATTTGGATGATCCGCACAAAAAACAAAACCTTTGAAAAGGACTATGAGTACTTGCATCCTACCCAGTTGTATCACAATCCTTCAAGTTGTTCTGTAGATCAAGTTGAAGATATGAAAAATTGTCCCCCCCCCCCCCCCCCTTTTCTTGGAAGTCTTAAAAAATTCATAAAAAATTCAAAAATCGAGATATTGAAAAAATTCCTTCGCACCAGCATTCCTTACCATAGAAATGATTAAATGAAACCAAATGAATGCATCAATGTTTACTAAAAGAAAATAATAACTCTTTAATGCATTAAAATAACAAAGTCCAAAATAAAAATGAAAAAAACGTCAAAAATTTGATTTCGGAATGGAACCAAAAATATCAACACTTCTTCCCATATGCCTCTAAATCATTCCTATGCAGTCGGTTTGTCGCTGTATGCACCCGATCTGAATAAGAAGTTTGTCAAAGGAGGGTACCCTCTGTGACCTACTTTTGTCTGTGGTGGTGCCACCTGTTCATGGATCCTGATAAAGATGACCACATTTGTCGGGGACCTTGAGTATTTGATGCATGCCAAGTTTCATTGAATTCCAGCAAGTGGTTCCGAAGAAAAAGTTCAAACTGTGAAATGTTTACACCAATTATCCCACCCCCCTTTTTCTTGAAAGTCTTAAAAAATTCATAAAAAATCCAAAACATAAAATATTGAAAAATTTTCTTCGCAGTAGTATTTCTTACCATCAAAATGATCAAATTAAACCAAATTAATGCATCAATGTTTACTAAAAGAAAAAAATACCTCTTTTCTGCATTAAAACTACCAAGTACAAAAAAACGTCAAAAATTTGATTTCGGACCGGAACCAAAAATAACAACACTTCTTCACACATCCCTCTAGATCATTCCTATGCATTCGGTTTGTCTCTGTATGCCCCCGGTCTGAAGAAGAAGTTTGTCAAAGGAGGGTACCCTCTTTGACCTACTTTTGCCTGTGGTGGCGCCACCTGTTGATGAATCCGGACGAAAAACAACAACACTTGTAGGGGACCATGAGTACTACATGCTTATCAAGTTTCATCAAATTCTGTTCAGTGGTTCTGGAGAAGAAGTCGAAAATGTGAAAAGTTAACGACGGACGACGGACGGTGATTGATCACAATAGCTCACTTGAGCCTTTGGCTCAGGTGAGCTAAAAAAATATCATTTATTTATGACAAAATATTAATATTTGTGTAATAACCTTTATTTTGCTCTAATTTTAGAAAACAATAAAATACATGTAAATAAACTTTTTTTTCATGACAAGAAGCAAGGTGAATACACAAAAGTCATTCTTAGGATATACATGTATCATCAACTATATCTTAATGTCTCACAATCATGTCACTACTATATCTTAATGTCTCACAATCATGTCACTACTATATCTTAATGTCTCACAATCATGTCACTACTATATCTTAATGTCTCACAATCATGTCACTACTATATCTTAATGTCTCACAATCATGTCACTACTATTTTTGTTTTGTTCAATATGTGTGCTAACTTGTCTCCTTTTCCCTTTGTTCTAAATGTATGCTAATCTTGTATCTTTTTTGCTGTGTTCTATATGTGTGCTAATCTTGTATTGTTCTTGCTTTGTCCTATATGTGTGCTAATCTTGTATCTTTTTTGCTGTGTCCTATATGTGTGCTAATCTTGTATCTTTTTTGCTGTGTTCTAAATGTATGCTAATCTTGTATCTTTCTTGCTTTGTCCTATATGTGTCCTAATCTTGTATCTTTTTTGCTGTGTTCTATATGTGTCCTAATCTTGTATCTTTTTGCTTTGTTCTATATGTATACTAACTTTAACTGTCTACACATGTGCTAATCTTGCTGCCTTTTTGTTTAGTTTTATATGTGCTAATAATTTCTTCTTTTTGCTTTGCCCTGGATGGATGGTCTAATATAGTTATATCAGATCTCTTAGCCTGTTTCTCAATTCTTCTGAATTTTTTTAAATGCAAACCAATATTTAAGATCTAGATATGCTTGAGTTTAATGTCACGATGAAAATATATATACAAATATACAAAATATATATACAAATATACAAAATATATATACGAATATGCAAAATAAACAAGAGGCCCAAATGGGCCTATATCGCTCCCCTGAGCACAAATTGCTTATTTACAATAAAATGACAGCTCATTTCAGTAGAAAATTTTGCTTTTTTCTACAAGATTTTCTATAAGGTTTGGTGATATTTTGTGCAGTCGTTTTAAAGAAGTCAAAAATGTGTCAACCAATCAGAGCCAATGGCGGCCATCTTGGATTACGGATCGGCACGAAAAACACAAACTTTGTAGAGGATCTTGAGTAGTTACTTCCTATGAGGTTTGGTGAAATTCTGTGCAGTGGTTCTGGAGAAGAAGTCGAAAATGTGTCAACCAATCAGAGCCAATGGCAGCCATCTTGGATTACGGATGGGCATGAAAAACAAAAACTTGGTAGAGGACCTTGAGTACTTACTTCCTATGAAGTTTAGTGAAATTCTGTACAGCGGTTCTGGAGAAGAAGTCAAAAATGTAGAAAAGCTAACGATGGACGGCGATTGATCACAATAAAGGTATAAATCATATGTTATATATAAATACATACATACGTTGTATATAAATACATACATGATTAATTGATTAGTAAGCCTGTGATTTATTTTGCTTACTTGGACTCTGATAACTCAACAACTCAATTTCTGTTCTGACTAAACTGTATTGGTTTATCACAACTGCAATTTCAAACTATTTTTCCTTTAGGGCCCCCCCCCCCCCCTAATATATGTGTGTTCTCACTTTCACTCTTGGAAAAAAATAGGGTCAGTAGGTCAGGATTTCTTTTGGGTTTTTTTTTTTTGCCTTTCATCAGTATCCCTTTTCATTAATAATCGCAAGTAAACCCAGCATGCCCATAAACGCTGTTAAACTTCTAGTTGTACAATGTGTGTCACTCAAAAATCGTAAGCGTAAACTTATGATGAAAATGAATTAAAAATTTGTAGTTGATCTCGTAAATACCTGACTTATGGAATCAGTTGCGTCTACGCTTGTTACTGTTAGTGAAATGGGCTACATGCCTCTCGCTGAAATCTAGATTTACCAAGTCCTGTAAATGTTTGAGCTAAAAGCCACCTTTTGAAGCCTTTTTCTCACCATGATTTTTCATCTTTAAAATAAATCGCAAGCCCAGTTTTTTTTGTTTTCTTTTTTTTTTTATAACTTCGTAAAAATTTATAAGGTTGGTGGTAAAAAAATAGGGTTAGTCAGGAAAGTGGAAATACGTGTTTTGTTTTGGCCTAAAGTTATTGGGGCTGAACTCTATATTCATGTATAAAGAGTAATATTAGAAGAAAAAGCACCTGTACACATTAATTACATAATATAATGTTAAGTGTATGCACATTCTTAGAAGCACAGTAGTTATGTTTATTCTTACCTGATAATCCACTGGTATGAGAGGGTGATGTGGTGGGAAAGCTCGAGTTGAGCCTTTACGATGTACAAGCAATGTTTTCTGTTTACCATCTATAAAGTGCTCTTCTATTTTGGCAATGTTATGTGACACATCATAGATCATGTGCATGTCCAGGTCATCTGGGGTACTGTTGAACATCTTAGCAAAAGCCTGCATGTTAACAAATATATGTTGGTTATTAAACATATTTTTCCTTATGCTTCATACCAAGTTCTTGGTTTAAAATACAAATCACTTCAATAAAATCAATGTAGTGAAAAGTACTCAAGGTAGGTGATTACTGAGATTTGTGAATTATCATATACAGGAAGTATATGAAGGGAACAAAGAGTATGAAGAATGGAATTACAAGACATGTAAAAAAAGACTGGCAATTATGGTGACAGATACTGGTTAAGATTCAATCGGTAGACATATGCATTACACAGACATAAAATACAAAAATACCAGGTAAACATATATATGTACTTCTATATGTTTATTAAGAAAGATTGAAAATGGTTACCGTATATACTCGCTTATAAGACCGACTCGCTTATAAGACGACCCCCCTACTTTTAGACAAAAATTCTAGTACTTTAGCATTGACCCGCTTATAAGACGAGGTAAAAAATTGCTCTCAGACACGATGTACGATGTACGTATTGACCTTTTTGGGGCAGTGCCAACTGCCTCAATCTCGTTCACTGTTCAATGTGCGGTTTGACAATGCACAAGTTTTTCCATAATTACTGTGTAATATTAATAAATAACAAGATCTTTATTTGTTTTACATTAATTTATTACATATTTTATTTCAATCACGGACTTATAAACTTACCTTCTCCTCATTATTTGATAATTAACTGTCGAATGGGCTTGGCATAATTATTGCTAAATAAACAACAATGCAATCAATCACCAATTACTGATTTTTTTCTCGTCAATCTCGGCAAATTAATACCCCATAGTTACCTGTCAATCACCCCTTATCAAGATCAATTGATCTCGGGAACTTTAAACCTATAATTAGATTACCGATGTCCCGCGTTTACCGCAGTTCACGTGTACAAGAAGTGTAATAAATACGGCTAGTGACACATGTTTTTTGATAGATATTAATGACTTTTATCTTATATCTCGCTTATAAGACGACCCCCCTACTTCACAAAAGAAATTTAACTCCCAAAAACTCGTCTTATAAGTGAGTATATACGGTATATAAACAATCGATGTTTATCCCTTATTCCTGTAAATTCAAAATATTTCATCTGGTCACGATGACATTGACTTTGGCACATAGCATTGTTTTGGGACCTTATTTGTATAAAAAGGACAGCATCTGAGTATGTTTGCGATGCTGCATCTAAATATTGTGCAGTTATATCACAGAATCAAGGCTAAACCACCATCATCCCTGTTTCTCTCCTTAAAACTGATCGCTAGGGTATCAACATAAATATTTTGTTTTCCTTAATGTTTTCTAATTTCTATAATGCTAAGAAATTAATATGAAGATTATGACTGTTCATTAAATTTTTATGTTAGACAATTTACAATCTCCAAAACGTTAAATGGGCACTCAAAAACTTGAAATAGTTGATCCTATGTGCCGAAATAAATATGATGTTTATGCAATCTATCATTTGGATTTCAAAAATTTTCATTCTTACTATATAAATGGAAGAGATACAACAACAAAACTTATTGGGTGAGTTACATAATTTTTCATACTTAAATCTAGTATCATAAGAAGATCACTCATGCTCTGCTTCATTGAAATTGCCACAAAAATGACGGAGAAAATCAAGTTCTAAGATTTTCAAGACGGCTGGTATAAGAGCCATATAGGGTGATGTAACACTATTCTTTCTACATATGTTTGTTAGGTATCTTGAGTGGATCACTCTGTCAAACTTTTAGTGAAACTGTTTTGAAATTAAGGGAGAAAATGGATTTTTAATATTTTCAAAATGACAGGATTACATAACACTGGTCTTCCTATACCTTTCATCAGGCCAATACACAAATCAAACCTGAACTGAAAGTAAAGCACTGTACCACCACCCACCATGTCAATTTGCAAGTCTTCGTAAGAGAGGAGTCTAATGCACTATACCTGTCTACAGAGGAAGGTCATGCTGGAGCGATTGACCCAAGCATAGTTAGCAGCTGCTGCCATGCCCTTCAAGTAATCTTGACCCTCCTGTGAATTGATCTCAGCACAAGCTAACTGTCGATCATTCACTTCAATTTTATCTCGCTTCATTGCTTTCTCCATTGCAACCAAAGCATCTGAAAAGGAAATTCAAGCTTTAATACTTAAATGTAATTAGTTTGTTTGATCCCTGTATTAAACAGTTTTATATCACACAAAGATTACCGCATTGATCAGGTAATAGCATCTGCCTGATACACTGCATAAAAATTTATGTCTTTGTAACAAACCCACCTGTAGTAGTAAGGGATTGTAACAAACCCACCTGTGGTAGTAAGGGATGGTAACAAACCCACCTGTAGCAGTAAGGAATTGTAACAAACCCACCTGTGGTAGTAAGGGACTGTAACAAACCCACCTGTAATAGTGAGGGATTGTAACAAACCCACCTGTGGTAGTAAGGGATTGTAACAAACCCACCTGTGGTAGTAAGGGATTGTAACAAACCCACCTGTAGTAGTAAGGGATTGTAACAAACCCACCTGTAGCATTAAGGGATTGTACCAAACCCACCTGTACCAGTAAGGGATTGTAACAAACCCACCTGTAGTAGTAAGGGATTGTAACAAACCCACCTGTAATAGTGAGGGATTGTA
Source organism: Pteria penguin (assembly GCA_035048485.1). Taxonomy (NCBI): domain Eukaryota; kingdom Metazoa; phylum Mollusca; class Bivalvia; order Pterioida; family Pteriidae; genus Pteria; species Pteria penguin. The sequence goes on along the minus strand of CM068588.1, from coordinate 50,613,322 downwards.
ACAAACCCACCTGTAGTAGTAAGGGATTGTAACAAACCCACCTGTGGTAGTAAGGGATTGTAACAAACCCACCTGTAGTAGTAAGGGATTGTAACAAACCCACCTGTGGTAGTAAGGGATTGTAACAAACCCACCTGTAATAGTGAGGGATTGTAACAAACCCACCTGTAGTAGTAAGGGATTGTAACAAACCCACCTGTGGTAGTAAGGGATGGTAACAAACCCACCTGTAGCAGTAAGGAATTGTAACAAACCCACCTGTGGTAGTAAGGGACTGTAACAAACCCACCTGTAATAGTGAGGGATTGTAACAAACCCACCTGTGGTAGTAAGGGATTGTAACAAACCCACCTGTGGTAGTAAGGGATTGTAACAAACCCACCTGTAGTAGTAAGGGATTGTAACAAACCCACCTGTAGCAGTAAGGGATTGTAACAAACCCACCTGTACCAGTAAGGGATTGTAACAAACCCACCTGTAGTAGTAAAGGATTGTAACAAACCCACCTGTAATAGTGAGGGATTGTAACAAACCCACCTGTAGCAGTAAGGGATTGTAACAAACCCACCTGTGGTAGTAAGGGATTGTAACAAACCCACCTGTGGTAGTAAGGGATTGTAACAAACCCACCTGTAGTAGTAAGGGATTGTAACAAACCCACCTGTAGCAGTAAGGGATTGTAACAAACCCATCTGTACCAGTAAGGGATTGTAACAAACCCACCTGTGGTAGTAAGGGATTGTAACAAACCTACCTGTGGTAGTAAGGGATTGTAACAAACCCACCTGTAATAGTGAGGGATTGTAACAAACCCACCTGTAGTAGTAAGGGATTGTAACAAACCCACCTGTGGTAGTAAGGGATTGTAACAAACCCACCTGTAGTAGTAAGGGATTGTAACAAACCCACCTGTAGTAGTAAGGGATTGTAACAAACCCACCTGTAATAGTGAGGGATTGTAACAAACCCACCTGTAGTAGTAAGGGATTGTAACAAACCCACCTGTGGTAGTAAGGGATGGTAACAAACCCACCTGTAGCAGTAAGGAATTGTAACAAACCCACCTGTGGTAGTAAGGGACTGTAACAAACCCACCTGTAATAGTGAGGGATTGTAACAAACCCACCTGTGGTAGTAAGGGATTGTAACAAACCCACCTGTGGTAGTAAGGGATTGTAACAAACCCACCTGTAGTAGTAAGGGATTGTAACAAACCCACCTGTGGTAGTAAGGGATTGTAACAAACCCACCTGTAGTAGTAAGGGATTGTAACAAACCCACCTGTAGCAGTAAGGGATTGTAACAAACCCACCTGTGGTAGTAAGGGATTGTAACAAACCCACCTGTAATAGTGAGGGATTGTAACAAACCCACCTGTAGTAGTAAGAGATTGTAACAAACCCACCTGTGGTAGTAAGGGACTGTAACAAACCCACCTGTAGTAGTAAGGGATTGTAACAAACCCACCTGTAGTAGTAAGGGATTGTAACAAACCCACCTGTAGCAGTAAGGGATTGTAACAAACCCATCTGTACCAGTAAGGGATTGTAACAAACCCACCTGTGGTAGTAAGGGATTGTAACAAACCTACCTGTGGTAGTAAGGGATTGTAACAAACCCACCTGCGGTAGTAAGGGACTGTAACAAACCCACCTGTAATAGTAAGGGATTGTAACAAACCCACCTGTAGTTATAAGGGATTGTAAGAAACCCACCTGTGGTAGTAAGGGATTGTAACAAACCCACCTGTGGTAGTAAGGCATTTTTAATGTGCCAGGTCTACCTTGATATATGACCTTGGTTTTTACAGAACACTGAGAGGCCAACAATAAGACTCCAACCAGGGACCTTTTGATTGCATTCAAAGCACCTGATCAGTCGAGCTATGTAGGCTCCTCTTTCTAATCAAAGGGATAAGAAATCTCTAATGAAAATATACTACATCATTCTCAACAAGAGTTAAAACTGTACTGCATTTGCCCAAAATACTAATGTTTTGCCGTCTACTCTATACCTGTGGCCACTTGATGTCCGAGTCCTCTACTACCACAATGGATCATGACACACACTTGACCAGTGCAATCTATTCCCATCTTCTTAGCAGCAAATTTATTGTATATTTCATCTACAACTTGGATTTCTGCATAATGATTTCCAGCTCCTAGTGTACCAAGCTGTAAGATAAAGGAAATAAAATACAAGCGACTTCTTTTAATTATCTTGTCTTTTATCCAAAAAATATAATACTGTTTTACTTATATAATAGATTGTTAGCTGTGTTATAGCTTTGACTTAGAGTACTCTTTATAATCCAACTAATTTTTATGTTTTAAGTGGAAATGTTGAAAGCAGTGATTTGTCACATACAGTAGAACCGATTTAGAATAGGCACTTTTTGAAGTATTTTATGTGTTAAAAAGTGAGCAATCTATTGAAAAATACGACAATTAAGGGGGCATTTGTATTGTTCTAAATATGATTAACCCTCTCAAGAATCCAAATTAAATTATAACAGTAATCATTATAAGTAAACCATTAACCTCTGAAAATTGGACATAAATTTTGGAATGCAGTTTTCCTTTGTTAATTTCATTGAATCTATACTCTCATAAACCTGGATACTGTCTACTCTGGATACCAGACACAATGTTCAGTCCCGTTTTCTCTAAAACCCTAAACAGGTGCAGTCCTAACATTACGTTCATGTTAATATGAAAAGTGGTCACGGTTCACTCTTGTCTGCGCTCAGTATGGAGATGGGAAATGGTATGAAGCAGTGATACTGTAGTCTATAAAGTACAGACAGGTATTTCTCATATTTCAGACAGGAAAATCCTCATTTTTTCCTGGAAAAGATTTTGTTATTTCACCCTGTGGGCATGCCATAAACCGGAAGTTGACGAACTACTTCTTAGAATGTCAGTCACATACTTCGGTCTAAGTTAGCTCATTCAGCAAGAATTCAAAGTGTATATTTTTATAACTATGGTCATGTTGCACACACAAAGATTTTAGAAGTAGTTCGTCAACTTCCAAGTATCTATGCCATAATCCTCTAGGCAATAATATACTAGACACACAGGCGGTAAATGTCACTGGGCACAAAAATTCTGCTTCATTAACAACTACAGCGCCCTAAGCAAACATCAGCAACACAGTATGTCATCTCCATTATTTAGGTCATCGCCAATGAAAGCAAAAAGTTCTTCAAATATTCATACCTCGTCAGTTTCATGTCCTCATCGTCAGTCTCAGACAGTACATATCGATATGAATTTTTCCAAACCATTAATGTTAGAAATCAACACATGATATCAGCTATAACACATCAATTCCTGGAGGCAGTTTCAATATTGTAATAAATTATCACAATCAACACAAGCGTAAAAGATCTAAAGATAGCAATGAAGATCACTGGAGAATGATCACTGTGTAACAAGTGTTTACATGCAGTGTGCATCTACATGTTCAAATAAGTGCTTGTTGTGTACTTTTGTCAGCGGAATAGCCTAAAATCTTTGTGTGTGCACCATGACCATAATTATAAAATCAAAGGACTCAAAAGTCCTGAGAGTCGGCTTTGCTGATTTTAAGTATGTAATCATTTTACCATTTTAGTGGCGGATTCAGGATTTCAGGAAATGGGGCAAAAATTGGGTCTTTGTTGCAACTACATCGTCATTATACTTATGTACAAAATGCTAATAAAATTTGCTCTCTTCATACTATCTTACGGCAAAGAGTTTGCAATTGCTTGTATCCGAAATGAACGTGCAATCGACATTTTCATGGCAACAAGTTTTACTGCATTGTTGTCACGAGTCGAAGCTGAGCCAAGGAACGACATTCCTTCAAGTGGGACATTAAATAACCATCTTATTCACGATTCTCATGATGTTTTAACATCATTTATATTTAGAAACATGCAACATTTACCTAAATATTTATATTGCATTTTCATTATCAGAGGAAATGCGGGAAGATCGATCTTTAAATTTGTCATATATGTGAAAAAGAACTAAAGTTGCAGAATATGTTGGGGAAAACTTTAATTGAAATATCTCGATAAAAACAAGCGATACAAGATCAAGACAAATGCTTTGTCCGGAGAATTACACAATCGAGTACATCCGACGGTGTCGGTGGTAAACACATCGTTAAGTAGTCACAACTACATATTATTGCGCGAAATTTGAAAACTTTATTGCAACTCCTTTTTCGAGTTATTGAAACTAGTTTATGTTTAGCTTAAATTAACTGAGCTAAAGGTACATTGTGCTGATCAAGAATTTTTAAGACAACATCAGTAATTTTTCGGCACTTTATTTTTCAGCAGCATAGTAAGCTCTATATCGGTAGTGAAAGTTATAACCCCTGAAAAGAAAGTGATTGCAATGAGTGCGGCTTCACCGAAGCCGATTCAAAAATGCACTTTGAATTCTTGTTTAATAAGCTAACTATTAAGGAAAACCTTCTTAATGCTGTTTATATTTGTCAATAAAAATTAACTTGAATGGGGACTTCTTTTTCTTGAGCAAGGTATCGGGCAGAGTTTGTCTGTAATTATTGTAGTTGTCTTTTTTTGACTGCCGACAAATTATAAATAGCGAAAAGGGTGAAATGCAAGAAAAAGGATCAAAACACCATGTCCCGGGAGGGACAAAGAAATCTCAATCCCCATGCCGATTGAAATCCATGACTCGGCAAGTCTCGTCATGGATATCAATAGGCATGGGCACGAGGACTGAGATTTCTTTGTCCCTCCCGGAACATGGTGTTTGATCCTTTTAGTCTTTTATGCAATATACTACTAAGTGGGTTCCACTGTATTAACTTGGTCATAAATTAGCACAATCTGTCTTTCTTTGTATCTGTGACAAAATTTGTATTGCAATGTCAAGAATTAGGGGAACAGCAATAACGCCATTAAAATCAAAATCCTTCCGAGTACACATAGAGCATATTTTTGGAGTCTTGCTGACTTGTGGAAAACCTCTCTTCATAACATGGCTTTTACCTTCATAAATATGTGTCTGCAGCATACTGCTGAAAACTTAACTTGTAATCTACAAGTCAGCTGATAACTATGAAGTTACAAATTGACTGGAGGGAAACTCTATTCTTAGCAAGGCTGTTAACTATGTTATTCTGCTGATAACTTTCATTATGACCTACTTAACTGTTGATAAATAAAGTTTCATGACACTGACCTACTTCTTAACACTTTTGCTTCTATATTAGGATCTACCTTTGGTGTCACATAAGTGACATACATATGGTGGCTCTCTCAGCAGAGCTACCAACACTTAGAATCTGTCCACAGCATTCTACTGATAATTTTTTTTGTGGCCTACAAGTGTGCTGATAACTTTGATGCCAGCATGTTGACTAACCTGTGGAAGCCCTCTCTTTTTAGCACGACTGCTAACTTTATTAGGATCAGCCTGCAGCATTCTGCCATATTCTTCACAATGTTCTTTGTCTTCAGCCCATGCATAACCTGTATATTTACACAGTTAGTATAATCTTAAGAATGGAGTATAAATAGTTTATATACATTTAATCATTTCATTTACACAATTCGTATAATCTTAAGAATGGAGTATAAGTAGTTTATATACATTTAATCATTTCATTTACACAGTTCGTATAATCTTAAGAATGGAGTATAAATAGTTTATATACATTTAATCATTTCATTTACACAATTCGTATATTCTTGAGAATGGAGTATAAATAGTTTATATACATTTAATCATTTCATTTACACAGTTTGTATAATCTTAAGGATGGAGTATAAATAGTTTATATACATTTAATCATTTCATTTACACAATTCGTATAATCTTAAGAATGGGAGTATAAATAGTTTATATACATTTAATCATTTCATTTTGGAGCCAGCATGGCTTGTGGTTCTGGGTCTAAAAGTCTATTAGTTCTAAGTGTGTGTGTGTGTGTGCGTGTGTGTAGGTGTGTGTGGTTTTTTTTTTCTTGTGTACATTTAATCATTTCATTTTGGAGCCAGCATGGCTTGTGGTTCTGGGTCTAAAAGTCTATTAGTTCTAAGTGTGTGTGTGTGTGTGTGTGTGTGTGTGTGTGTGTGTGTGTGCATGTGTGGTGTTTTTTTTTCTTGTGGTTCTGGAAAGTCCTTGATTACAATCCCCTAAAAGTTAGTTCTTTTCGTATGTGTGTGTGTATGTGTTTTTTTTATCTTGTTGTTGTTATGGACTTGATAATCAGACTGAATTTCCTCTTATTTTGAAACTGACAGTTGGTATAGATATCATTTTCATTAATTTCAGTTTCATACTGATACAAATAAATCAATTTTGCCCTAAATATTGCAAAATATAACATTAATCTATCTTTTTAAGTTAAAATTCTCCTTAACATTATATATCTATTTTTAAACATGTACGAGCATCATGAAATTCATTGTATACAATTTACAAACATTGCACACAGTCTTATTTGTATATTGTAAAGAACTCTGGGAATGCCTGTTTATACACTTAAACCCTCATGACCATTGTTATTTTGAATCTGGCACACAACTATGCACAAGTATGATTTTAAAATACATCAGTATGCACACACTGCATTACATATAAGAAGGTCATGTTTACAAAACAAGAATATTATTTACATTGACCTCGATTATCAAATATATATATTTTGTCATTTTTTCTTGCTACAAGTATCTTTAATTTCATTAAAAATAACCATTTAAATTCTTGAGATCATTTTTTCAAATTCTGTCTTTTAACTGTGCATACCCTCCTTTCAAATACACAAAGAACTTTGACATTTTTACAGCTGTATACGAAGGAACAAAACCGCTAAAGATTAGATCACGTCTCTGCAATACAGATATTTGGCTTCATTCAACTCTGGGGAAAAGAATGAAAGCTCAGCATTTTTATGATAGAGACTATTAGATCAGCTGCGATATAATTCAAGATTAAGTGCATGGGCATACATTTACTCTCAACTTTAATACCTTTACAAATTCAATTTTCATTAATAATTCAAGTAATTTCACTTTGTTGAGGTAAGGAATAATCTAAATCAAACAATGGGAAAAAGTTTCACATTTTGCCGTTGGGAATGGATTGCTATGAACCCTAATAATACCCAGAACATCTAGTTTTAGTCATTAATAACCATTTGTCAAGCATCAGCAATTTTTCATCAGAAAATAATTATGTCCAAATTTTACATTAAGCAAAAAGAAAAACAAGATGCTCAAATGGCCCGAATTACTCCCCTGAGCACCTTGAGCATATGAAACTCAAAAGCATCGCTACCATAATTGAACCAAAACCAACAACAAATTATTCTCAAATACTCATATATTATGAAAATCAAAGAAAAAACCAGAAAATGAGGAAAAATAATGAAGTAAAACAAGAAACTAAAACATTGGGCAAAAATTTGATTTCTAAATGGAACCAAAACCAACCACACTTCTCAAGACACCTCTCTAGATCACTCTAATGTAATTAGTTTGTTGATTTATGCACCCAGTCTGAAGCAAAAGTTTGTGAAATTGCATAATCTTTAGGGGCTATTTTGCACCAGTCTAAATCCACCCCTTGACAGATCTGGTCAAAAACAGCAGTACATTGTATTTGTTGGGAATTTCAGTACATCATATGTAAAAAGTTTCATCAATATTTTTAAAATCTTGCAAAAACTCTTACAAATTATTTTTTGTTCCATTACTTGCCAAATATATTTATTAGAATAAAATCAGTTAAAACACACAAAATTATGCATTATAAACAACCCAAAAGAATAAAATCTAAGAAATTACCTGAAAATAGCCAAATATGACAAAGTCCAAAAAGATGAAAAAAAAAGACAAAAAGGTCATAGATTTGATTTCAGAATAGAACAAAAATTGCTTAGATACCCTTTTAGATCACTCTTACACATTCAGTTTGAAGACCTATGCAATCAGTCTGAAGTAGTAGTCAAAGGAAGATTCCCTCTGGGGCCTACGCCTCCCACCAATTTTAGATCTGGCCAAGCAAGAGCAACACCTAGAGTGGCTTAATACGCCCGTAGCTTATTTTGGATGGGATCAATGTGAACGTATAGTTTTATTAACCCTAAACATGGGTCTCTTTGGGAATACTTTTATGAAATATTGAAATCCAAAAAGAGGGCTCCAAGTCCCATAACTCTGTAACAACAGAAAGGAATTTGCTCAAAACTGAAAAGTGGCTTCCCCTACACTATTTAAGCATTCTTTATAAGTTTCATAAAAAAACAAGTGATGTTTACTTAAGTTATTGCGCTACATAGCATCTCCAAAGCATCTTATCATAGTAAAAATAAATTCCCAGTTCCATAACTCCGTAACAACAATAAAGAATTTGCTCAAAATTGAAAGGCCACTTCCTCTACCCTATTTAAGCATTCTGTATTAGTTTCATGAAAAACAGGTTACAGTTATTGCATTCCATAGCATTTTACTATAGCAAAAATTAAATCCAAGTCCCATAACTCTGAAACGACAAAATGGAATTTGCTAAAAATTGAAAGGTGGCTTCCACTACATTGTCTAAGCATTCTGTATGAGTTTCATGAAAAACCTCTAACGTTTACTTAAGTTAATATCTCCTTCCATAGCATCTTTTCATAGTAAAAATAAAATCCAAGTCCCATAACTCTAGAATAACAACATGGAATTTGCTCAAAATCGAAAGGAAGGTTCCCCTACATTATCGAAGCATTCTGTATGTCTTTCATGAAAAACAACTGATGTTTATTTAAGTTATCGCGTTCCATAGCATCTTTTCATAGCAAAAATAAAATCCAAGTCCCATACTCTGTAACAACAAAATGGAATTTGCTCAAAATCGAAAGGCGGCTTTCTCTACACTATCTAAGCATTCTGTATTAGTTTCATGAAAAACAGGTTACATTTATCAAGTTATTGCATTCCATAGCATTTTACTATAGCAAAACTTAAATCAAAGTTCCATAACTCCGAAACGACAAAATGGAATTTGCTAAAAATCGAAAGGTGGCTTCCCCTACATTGTCTAAGCATTCTGTATGAGTTTCATGAAAAACCTCTACGTTTACCTAAGTTAATATCTCCTTCCATAGCATCTTTTCATAGTAAAAATAAAATCCAAGTCCCATAACTCTAGAATAACAACATGGAATTTGCTCAAAATCGAAAGGAAGGTTCCCCTACATTATCGAAGCATTCTGTATGTCTTTCATGAAAAACAACTGATGTTTATTTAAGTTATCGCGTTCCATAGCATCTTTTCATAGCAAAAATAAAATCCAAGTCCCATACTCTGTAACAACAAAATGGAATTTGCTCAAAATCGAAAGGCGGCTTTCTCTACACTATCTAAGCATTCTGTATGAGTTTCATGAAAAACAGCTGATGTTTACTAAAGTTATTGCGTTCCACAGCAGACGGACGGATGGACATCGCCATACCATAATACGTCCTGTCTTTCGACAGGTGTATAATGAAAGGACTTGAAAGTCCTCAAGGTCGGAATTGCATGGTCAAGTACATCAAAGGTAATAAAGTCGTGATCCACCAAGAGATCACACACCAAGCATGTAATGTTTAGGATCAGTATTGACAAAAACAAGGTCTGCGTTGAACAGAACAAACAAAAACAATGAAGAACTTGATGCATCGCCTTTGGGCTTTCACCTATTCACACATAAGAATTAATGTACAATGACGCCAAATTTCATTTAAAAACTCCAAGCACTTCCCGAGATATACTAGGTCAAATCCGCATGGCCATTGGTCCAGCTCAGCATCTGATCGTATGGGGAAAGACGCTCCATTTTGGAAATGCAACAGACAAATGAACTATACATGTCATGTTTAAAGCATATTTGACTTGAATTCTTTGCCTGAAATCGCAAATCAAAGTCATTTGCCTTTTCATTTGCCGATTTTGTCAAACAAATCCGCTATCATTTTCTCTTATCACTTTTGACCTTGACAGTAGTATGAAATTAGCAATCTGGACAAAGTCTTCCACTGTACATGTACATTTGGGGAAAATGATGTCTACACATGTATGAATAACTGGCTATTTTTAGTAGCATAACACATCAAAAACTACCAAGACGTATGTTTATCGTGACAAGAAAATTGTAGCAATATTCTCAAGTTATATTAATTATGATACAACAGATACTAGTATAGACTAGTAGTGTACTTCTTATTACGGCACAGCTACAGAATAATGTCAATCGTACTTTTTTAGGACTTTCCGTCGAGTATTCAGAAAGACTGCATGTCCTCTAGTGCATGAATATAACTCGTGTAACTCGATCGAATTACGGCACATCTGTATTCTCATCTGATCAAACTTATCCTGCGCTGACTCGTACAATATGAATTATAAGTACTAAAAGTAAATCTAATCACGCTTTTTCTACATATCGAAGCACTATTTATACACGAGGAGGTATTTTCAGTGTTCCACGTGTTCCCCACAGCTTATTTTAATGACTAGGGTCTGGAATTGCTTCTGCAATTCTGACCAAAAAGTAATATCACTTGTAGGGCACTTTGTGTACTTCTTCCCTACTAAGTTTGATTTAAATCCCTAAAGCAGTTCTGAAGGAGAAATTGAAAGTTCTAAAATTTAAAGCCAGATGATACCAGACAAAGAGTATTCACAATACTTCATTTGAGATAGGCTCAGAAGAGCTAAAAAAGGGTATGCACAGACAAATTATGTTTCAATATCTGTTTTTTATTTCATCCATATGTTTATTGTTGATGTTTCTGAATATTATCTCTGATACCTTCTCTGAGTGACCAGTCCATTCCCATTTCTAGAGCTTCCTCCAAATTTCTGAAAAATGAGTTAAAGAAACAAATAATGAAACTTGGAGCATGAGATGAAGTAGGAATAAGTCTAAATTGCCATCAGCATTTTCACATTGTATCTTTTAACAAGAGTTACTTCACTAAAAGACATGATTCTTAATCAGGACATTAGTAGATATTACACTGTATCGCAGAATCACTCAATAAATCTACTTTATGGTGGGGAAGGAGAGACACAGTAATAAGAATATTTCCTCAACTCTATATTTACATTGAATGTTATTCTCCAATATTTAATTTTCTGAATAAAAACTGTTTAACCAAAACACTTATATGTACTATTATTATTACTATTTACACTCATACAAGAACTGTAGATCAACATAACAGATGTGCTCAAACAGTAAATCTTTATACCTTTTATGAAGGCATGATACTTCAAATAACAAATAATATAAATACCTTGAACTTGAAGGCATGACTTTGAAGTAGTACTTTTCTAAAGTATTTACAATGTATGTCACAAATATGGTAAGTGAAATCTGACTCACTGTGCAGTCATTGGTATGATCCCCTTTGAGCCAACACCCACAGGTATGTGATCAAACATACATTGTGCTAACTGTTCTTTCACCGGAATAACATCTTTCTCCATCAGATTGGTTCTCAACAGTCTAACCCCACAATTAATATCAAATCCTACCCCTCCTGGGGATACAACTGCTTTAGGGTCACTCATGTCAAAAGCTGCCAAGTTACCTGAATAAAACATAGTTATCTGAAGAGAACAAAGTTCGCCAGAATGGTGTAAATTTTAAAATGTTGCTACTATCAAATATGATTCCACAATTTGATTCTGAGGTGTATACATGTTTTAAAAATATGAAATCCCTATGTCTTCTAGCTCTAAAGATAAAGAACAGGTCAAAGTTTTTGAAAACTAGGTCAAATCATGACCTTTAATGAAAGCTGTGGACAAACCCTTATTTCCTATGGTTCTAAAGATATAGATCAGGTTAGTGTTTGGAATAGTAGGTCAATTCTAAGGTTAAGGGCACTAAGCCAAAAGTGACAAATCTAAATGAAAGCTCTGGTCATTAGACAAATATTTTGTAAGTGAAAATAATACAAATTAAAGGTCTAGCTTATATCTATATTGTTGATTATATAATGAATAGATGCCAAAATATGAACTACATGTCTGAGTTATGAACATAGAATATAAATCATATGTGCATGGAAACACAGCCAAGAAGTTAAGGAAACTGTAGTTGCAAAACAAATTAAAGATCTCATGGTTCCGACCTTTCTCTTACACTTGGAAGGGTTAGCAACATGCATGTTGATAGCCAGTGTTCCACATGTTCATATTATTGTATATTTGATTAGAATACTTTTTTTGACAATATGATTATAATGAATTTTACTAATCATTGTATTTACCATTTTTATCTTTTGGTACAATTTATTGCCTCCACAGTTTATTTACCAGTATTGTGTTCACGCACCTGTTAAACAGCTGATAATATATTGTCATTATATCATTTTGAGATGTTCCCTTTCATTTGAGACCAAGGGTCGCCTTGTGCATAACTCTGTTTGGATGATAATCGAATTACCTTATTTTTCCATCTCAAACATCCTCCTGAATTGGATTCTTTGGTATTTTCATTTATATAACCCTTTTAAACTACATTTTTGATCGATTATCTGCAGCCACTGAAGTTTGCTATGGGAGCAGCCAAGTTTAGTGTAATGCATAGTCACTTGACCTACAGTTCTATAGACCAGAAAATTCAAACGTTATTTTTCCTGTTGTACTATCTTTTTTACTTCTCCATGAAGGCACAAGCGTAACCTGGCTACGGCCAGTAGATATATAAGGAGGGATCGCGTCTTAGCCGGAGACTCTGACACCATCATTTGAGCTATTAGGTATGTTAGGATTTTCTTTGAAATTCTATTTAACGTTAGGAAATTACATATTTAATTCGGTTATTCTCAAATTATTTGCCTTATTTCTAAATTATCTTTAGTAGATTTTGTTGGGTAATTCTCAGCAAAATTCTAAATTAGAGAATATATAGCTTGATTTCAAAGGTTATTCTTTTGATTTCTTGCTAGATCTATATAAACTTTTATACAATATTGTGCAATTTCTTAAATCAGTCAATAGCATACGTTTTCTTATCTGAATTGAAGATTTGAAATAACAGATAAGTTTTGTAGCATCTAGTAATTTTTAATTAAATTGGAGGTACTAGATTTAATCGTTGAGTTTAGGTATTCTGGTAATTCCTAGATATCTGCATGACTCACAGATTATTTTTGTGACTCACAATCCCTTTTACCCCTTTGAGATTTAGAAGGTTGTGTTATTTAATTTTCAGTAGCAATATAAATTCTGAGCGTCGAATAACTCTCGGCTGCCTGTATTGCCTCTGTTGTAAATTGTAAACATTGTTAAATCTTTTGAAAGCATAAAATAAATTATTGTTGAGACATCTATTGTCCCAAATAAATACATTTTGACTGAACTTTTAGTCATTGTTTTTGCTCGTTATTCCATACTGTCGTCAGAGTCCAAACATTGTGTAATGGGTTATTCTCATTAATTTCTTACTCATGAGTGGGTTACTCCCACTAATTGTGTATTGTTCAGGGTTTACTGAACAAATAGAAGTTGTGCGGGTAATTCTCGCCTAAAAACTATTACTTACAGCATACTAAGTATTTAGTGGCATTAACGTCCAAACTGACCTAAACCTTGGTGGTGCAAGTGGTTCAAATGAAAAAAAGGCAAGCAACTTACCAATAGCAAAACCATAACCGGAGTGGACATCTGGAAGACCTACAGATCTCTATAACGCAAACAAAAACAAACATAAAAAATGTTATACATACAATAAAGATTAATATCATACAGTTAACGAACTCACAGTAAGGTCTATATGGGACAATAATGACCTCAAGACCTTTCACTCACAGTGGTCTGACCTAAGTGAAGTCAGACCACTGAGAGTGCCAGGTTGAAAGGGCATCATTATTTCCCATAAAGACCTTGCTGGGAGTTATTGACTGTTTAATTATACCAACAATTTCAAGATAAAGAGCAGGAGCCTGTTTCATCAACTGACATAACTCCTGGCATAGACTTAGTCTGGCGTAAATACCCGACTGGACTAAATCAAAACTATTTTGCGTTAACTTTCATTAAAAGGCATAGATCTAACTCTATGTTTAGTGTAAATTTAGTCGAAACTCTACGTCAACCTCCTACCTCTACTGAGCGTTGGCGTAAATCAATGTAATGACTTGGTTATAGATATGTACATACGTAAAAGATTAGTAAAAAAATTATAACATATAGACTACAATTTAGATCTAATTTGATATTTATTATTCTAAATCTATGCTTTTAGGGGCACTTGAAGAGGGTATTTGGCGTTATATTGAACTGACAGAAAGGGGAAGAAGAATTTTTTTCTAATTCGTTGCAATTTGTGATCCTCTTGACTTTTGTATGAAAACACATAAATGTACTTATCGGAATAGTTTAACCTCTTTCATTTGATCAAGTATTGTATTGGATTCAATGATATCACTACATGATTACAAGTGTATCATGTGGCGATGAAAATGTAAACTGCACAACGTCACTATATGATTACTTGTAAGTGTGTCGTGTTGTGTAGATGTAAATTATATGTAAGCGCATACTGCAAATAAATGTATTTTAAGTTAATCATACGTAAAATATACATTGGACTTATGAAAAGTAATATTTTAATATACTTCATGCATACATTTGTACTGCGTAAAGTTAGTCATCCAAAAGTCAGATCCTTACTTACGTACACACTTACACGGGTTGATGAAACACACATTTCGTTGAACTAAGAATGTACGTAGGTGTCAGACTGTTTTTTGCACAGAAATAAGAATACTTACCAAGACTGGTCATAAAATAAATGATGTTATATTTTTTTTGTTTTCTATTTATTCTTTTTAAACAGATTTTATTTTTCAGCCAAAATAGAGTCCATCATATTGTTTTTCTTAAAGAATCAGTTATAGCAGCCATTAATACTTATGACTGGTCATTATTACTTTGGAGGTCATTAATTGTTCAAGTGGCACACCTTGTGATCATCTTATTGAAGGTATAATAAACATTTGTATGTCCTTCATAAATGTGATACTTCAAGGATTGCTTTATTTGCAAGATTGCTATAATCTTTAAATTTCATATGGGTTTTTTTTTCTCATGGAAGAACCCTTCAGTTTTTATTTACCTGAAAACTAAAAATTTACAAAAGGCATAGCATAGAAATACTATTCAATCATTTTAAGATTAATGCTATGAAAGTTGGTGAGAAGACTGTTATTGTAGATGAGTTCTGGAATAGTATTGTATACAATGTACTTACCCCTACAATGCCAGGCAGAGCAGCTACGTTTGCAATCTGTTTCATGCCCGGTAAGAATCCACCATAGCCTTGCGCTCTACATGACTGCTTCAGCTCATCAAACATCAACTTCTCTAAACTTTGATTGGCATAGAATATTCCTTCAACCTAACATAATTACAAATAACATTAATGACTGATAGATCAACTGAGTGGATTTATGACTGATAGATTGATTGACAGTACCTGCATGTCAATGACTGACTGACTCATTGTTTAATGGCACACCTGGATTATTCTATCTACATGGTGGCAGTACCTTTATGTCAATGACTGACTCATTGTTTAATGGCACACTTGGATTTTTCTATCTGAATGGTGGCAGTACTTTCATGTCAATGACTGACTCATTGTTTAATAGCACACCTGGATTATTCTGTCTACATTTTGGCAGTACCTTCATGTCAATGACTGACTCATTGTTTAATGGCACACCTGGATTATTCTATCTACATGGTGGCAGTACCTTCATGTCAATGACTGACTGACTCATTGTTTAATGACACACCTGCATTATTCTATCTACATGGTGGCAGTACCTTTATGTCAGTGACTCACTTATTGTTCAATGGCACATCTGGATTATTTTATCTATATGGTGGCAATACCTTTAGTTTTAAACAGGAGGAAAGGTTGTGTATTTATAAATGTGGGTAAACTAATGAACTTGGACATGGATATGCAGTTGCCATTTCATAGTTTGTAATAAAAAGTAAAGGGAGATAATTCTAATGCATAGATGATAGTAATTTTGAAATCAATATTTAATTCTTCAATGTGAAGAATTACTGAATGAAATATTGTCAAAACCTCCCTAAAAGAAACACCATTTTATGTGTAGAATTGTGATCTTAACCAATGTATCATTGTATATTACTGTAAGGTCTTTACAAATAAGTTTTCTATGTTAATGAGTGAATGTTTTACCTTCATATTAGGTACAAAACCTTTTTTGATTCTCCAGCAGTTTGCATCAATTTTATCCAAATACTGAAGTTCATCATTGTATGTCCTTACTGCCATTTTCCTGGCTGTCTACAATAATAAGAATACGTTGATAAACTAATAAAATTAAATTAAATATCTATCCCAACTGAGGCGTTCACTGTGCCCATACAAAATGTAAAACATAGTGTAATCAGAGATTACTACACTCACCTCAATACAGTACTTGTTAAACAAAAACAAGAAAGAATAGCAGGAAGTTCTACAGATCAATGTAAGCCTGAATAGAGTTACCGGTACTCAAGTATAAAATAAAGGTCAGATGCTTCATCAGGTGAATTCGTTTAAGGCATTATCCTAAGATGAACATAGTGCAAGTTTGTTCACTGTAGCTCTTATACTTTCTCCAATACTGATTTCCCTAAATTATTTAACTCATGCAGAAAATGCATGTGCTTAAGTCAACATCCCAAGTTGAGCCTATGATGCAAGTTTGGTAACTTTAGCACCTATACTTTCTCAAATACAAAGTTAGGCCCAAAAAAACCCCAAATGTATGTGTGTTTCATAGGTCAGGATTTTTTTTTTCTCTTGCCTTTTGACTGTCAGTGTCAGTAGCCTGTTTCACTAACAATCGTAAGTGAATTGGTCATGATTAAGAACATAGCTGAACTAAGCGCAACTCACGATTAAAATGAGTTTCCCTAAAAATTGTAAGCATAAACTTATGATGAACAGTCATTGAAAGATGTGTGAAAATAAATTTGTACTTGATCCCGTAAATACCTGATTTACAGGATCAGTTACAAATACTTCTACTACACAGGCTACAGTATTGGATGTTAGTGTTATGCCTTTTGTTGAATTCTAGATTTAACAAATGTCGTAAATGTTTGAGCAAAAAGCTACATGTACCTCGTTTTAAGCCTTTTTCTTACCATGACCTCTCACATGTTAAAGTTATGCGAGTGCCATCCGTTCATCAATTTACCATATGCAAATAAAAAGTGAAAACTGCAAACTCTTTTCTGTTAATCTTTGCCAAATGGCAACTCAGTGTTTGTTCTGTTGGTTTTTACTTTTAGGTTCTTTTTCCAACCTTGCTCTTACTGGACTTAAGCAAAGCATGCTCGAGACCAAGACTTACCATGACTTCTACTTCTATATAAGCATGCCACCATTGCCGAGGCAGATCAATCTTATCATCTATCAAAATTCATTATTCATATTTTTTTTTAATTTACAATGTCAGTGAAAATCATACTAAGTACTTCGAATCAAGTCATTGTGATACATCTATTACAAAATACTTCAGGTTTAATTTTTGGCCTTTTTTCATGCTTTTGTTTTTGGATTTTTTTTTATTTTATTTGAATTCTGTTTTAGTCATTGTTTTTGTATTACTTTTAAATTGATTTTAGATTACCATAAGTACTTTTAAAGAATTAAGAATTTAGTATATGAACAAATTCTTGAAATTAACTCTGTTAAATTATATTTATAGGGTCAGTAGTATATGTACAAAATGGGGTAGGGAAAGTGAAAACACACATGTATATTTTTTTGGCTTTATGAATTCAATTTTTATTGATAATATGTGTAAATCTTTTTAGTTGGGGAAGGGAATAATCAATTCAGAATTTCCCAGTTCAAAATGGGGAGAAGTATCATATTTTAGCATTCAGAATGGGCCAAATTTCAGCCCTCTACAAACCCTAAAAAAAGTGTTTAAAATGCATGAGCCATGTGGGAAATGATCAAATTCACTTTTGCTAACCTAAAACTATGCCATCAGTCTTTGCACTTTTGATTTTTGGGGGGTTTGGATATTAAATTCTTGTCAATGTGCATGAATAGATCAACTAGATCTACAGAGTAGCTTTAACCAATCACATATTATGCGGTGCTCCTAAATACCAAACACTACCAAACTTTTATGTTTTTTGGCTTTTAAATGCAATTTCTAGGTGTTTCAAATGTTTTATAGTCCATATGGTCACTATCCATAGATTTTACCTGAAAAGTTTACATTCTGAAGTCCCATTCATGAATGAGGATGAATAAAGTAATTATTTACAATAGGGCCCCACCATATTGAATCAGGAAAAATAATGGCTTATGTACAGGAGTGCTGTATTGAACTTCCACTTTTAAATTTGTTTTTTTCTAAATACTAGTTGTTATGTTATCTAGTACATTCTTCACTTATTACAGATTTAGAGGTTGTTGGCCATTGTTTCTAAATCAGAGTGGAATCTGACGATACTAAAAGAAAAACTGTTAATTATATATTCTTTATTGATTTAACCACTGCTGGCATACATCATGTTATATTCTTAAATTTTGTGAAAATCTATTTTTCTAAGTGCAAATCCTGGAAAGGAAACATAAATTGAAAGTTCAGTACAGCATTCCCTTACATAAGCCATTATTGTACCTGATTCAATATGGTGGCACGCTGTCACAATTTTCCTTTATTCATCTTCATTCATGAATGGGACTTCAAAGTGTAAACTTTTCAGGTAAAATCTTTGGACAGTGACCGTATGGACTATAAAACATGTTTGAAACACCTAGAAATTGCATTTAAAAGCGAAAACACGTCAAAGTTTGGTAGTGTTTGGTATTTAGGAGCACCACATAATATCCTAGCGTAACCGGTTTCGACGCACATAAGCATTTGGAATTAAAATGCAAAAGTAAATTAGGTCAATGTCAGAGTTACCCAAGTACAACAACTTCACCAGCCTCTCTACTACAAAACACCAGATTCGTGTCCTCTCACCTGCTACAATTAAAAAGTATTGCCTTCACTTTGTAAACAACTCGTATCGGCCGCCATTTTTGTAAGGATCACCTATTGTTGCGCACTTCCGTTTTTCGTCGAAATCACTGGGTACAGACAAAGTTGCGTCAATTGAATTACTGTTATGGATTATTATTAAAATCAATAAAAATCATAAAATTTTCAACAATAACAACATGAACAGAAAATTTAAACTGGCAATACACATAGAAAATATTTTTTAAATATTAGCTCTGACAGTTTGTCCTCTCATACAGCCAGTTAATTCACTTGTCCTGTCTGCATGGTACACCATGACATGGACAGAAAAAATTGTGATGTCTCCTGATGCACGTAACGTCACAACAATAGCGCAAGTGAGTCCAGTGCTCACACCCCTCCCAGTCACACTTTGCCCACATTACAATTATCCCCTCATCTTCATCTTCCAGCTCCTTCGGCAGCCCGGGATGTCCGCAAACGCAACATGGGACATTATCCTCTTCAGCATTGTCCTTCCTCATGTGGGTGTCATCATCTTCAGCTACAACAGCGGTAAGGTCAGTGACGGATTTGTCAGCTTTAGCTTTCTTTGTCTGTTTTCGCGGGCCTGTTGGTGGTCGTTTTGCCTTTTTTCGTGTTTGGTGATTCTGTATTTCAGATACAATGTCCTCTTCGGTTATGGCCCAACCACTGACAACACTACTTAAATATTTTCTTGTGGAGTGTTTCTAGTTTTCTTTCGCTTTAGATTGTTCTCTTTTTCGACAAAGAAGCTGGCAACGTTGTCCTGGCCTCTGTTCTCTTCAGGCTCAACCTCCACCTCATGGGGATTTTCTTGTGGTTGTGGAGCAGCTTCAGTTTCAGGGGCTGTAGTCTCAGTTTTCGCCTCCGGGTACTCCGCCAGTATCGTGGCAGGTAGGAAATTGCTCTTATCAACAGCCTCTGGATTAAACAGGAAGATCCCAGACTTTCTGAGAGCTGACTGTAGATTGTCCTGTGACAGGGCCTTCACATATGCCTTGCAGCCAAGTTCACATATGTTGTAACGGGTGATGGATTGGCCTGGGTGCTCCCACATGTACTTGTGGGACATACTATTAAAGATGCGTTCGAATGGTCCAAAGCAACCCACGTCCATCGGCTGAAGCACATGACTGGTATGGGCCGGTAGAACAAAGAGGATCAAGTTCACGGATTTAGCCCACTGTACCAGGCCCAGAGATATGCGTGATTTGTGACCATCGTACATAAGTAACACTGGTGTGTCAGTTCGGTCAGGCAAGTACTTCATCAAGTGGTGCTCCAGGTAGTTAAGGAAGATGGTTGAGTTAGACCATCCAGACTCAGTTACGTCTCCATCTGCACCAGCTGTCTTCCCCTCCAGTAGCTCCTGTCGCATCCTTTTCCCTGGAAAAATTTTCCCTGGAAAAACAAAGTATGGCGGTACCTGATTCCCCAAAGCACTCCCACATCCAAGTACTGTGATGTTCTGTCTAGTGCCCGACTTTACTGCCACTGGTTTACTGTCCACTGGAGCTACATTTGGGGCATTGTGAGATGTCGAAAGTCCCTTCTCATCTACGATATATATCCTTTCTGGCTTATCTAGTAAGTCATACTTCACCAGGATTTTATTCAACTCTGTGTAGTACTTGTTGACACACTCTACCAATGTTGCCTTGGTCCCGCTGCATCTCAAGTCCCCGTGGCTTGATGACCTTGAGCTCCGGCCAACAGGACATGAAATTCTGGTACCATTTCATACTAAGTGGGTGCTCTCTGTCTCTGATCTGGAGGTATATGGCATACTCTGAGGCAATGTCGATAACTTCTGCCCTGAAATGCAATTAAGGGACAATGTACTATCTTCTTTAGGTCAAAAGACACTTAAATTGAAGATCAAAATTAAGAGTCCATATTATTATTCTTGTTTATGAAATTTGTAATTTGAATGGTACCTGCTGTATCCATATCCAACGCTGGCCGTAAACTTTAAATGCTCCACCAGCACTGCCTCCTCTTCCTGAGAGAACAAAGGGGGTGGTCCGGATCTAACGGCCTCAAGGGCATGCCTTCCAGATAGTCTGTGGCGCAGGGTTGCCTCAGGTACATTGTACTCTCTGGCTGTTTTTCTAATGCCAGTGATTTCTTACTTCACTTTTAGGATGGCATTCATCAATTGCGTGAGTGAATAATTTCTTTAAGATTTGGTTCTCTGAAAAATAAACATTTATTTGATACAGAGATGCTCATTTGAAGAAAGGATTTACAAAACAACAAAAAAGTATGTAAAATATGTGTAGTTTAATTTTTTGCTCATTAAGATAAACGAAAATAACGTTCATATGTTAAAAAATACTATAAGGACAGTAACTGCTACACACCGTGATATTTTTCTAAAAATACGTTGCAACCCCGTGACAGTCACATGACTTTGACAAGATACGATGGCTCTGTCGTCTGACGGTGAAGCAGCGAGATTGGCGTTTTCTCATAATTAGAATAATGGGTTTATATGCATCTGTATTTTGGAATTAGTGAACAGCATTCTTACCGCTTGTTTGGTTTTTTGGTCCATTTTAATCAGGGAGTCATTAAGAGTGGTCTCTTCTTCCGAACAGCAAAACAAATGACGTCATCAACATAACGGTACTAACTAAAAGTGGAAAAAACCCGAAGTGCGTCGAAATCGGTGTGCGTCGAAATAGGTTTCAGGACGATATGCGACATAGTCACATATGCACACCAGTCAAGTAAAACTGCAGTGAATGAGTGATATACCACAAGAGCTTCTAGCAGACAGCAATGATCAATTTCTTGACCAGTATAACTGTCATCTGCATTTACAATGACCCTATAGTTTCAACCAATAATGATCATAACCCAGTCTAAATGTGTTGCACAATACACTTACGAATTTCCTCTGATTCCGGTTATATAGCGTGTACGATTTAACTATTATTATAGTGCTTCTATTATGAAAGAAATAAACATTATTAATTGATCTTACATACTATTCAATCGTTAATATACTATCTTACATGTAATACAGACTATAAATCTGTACTTTGCGAGTGCAATGCACCTGTGCCTTTCCGCCACTAAAGATTTAGGGTAAAGGGAAAGGCATTCCGAAATACTGTTTGGTAACTTCGGTATTGTAGAAAAAAGCGGGAAATATAAATAATTTTTGATTCAATGATCTCCGCAAATCTCAGCAAAGGACCGGTGTTATAGAGCATGGCCGTAGGAACAGAAGGGGGGGGGGGGGAGGGCTGCTCTCCCCCCTTTTTTTGGCCTATCATAATTGTTTCATAGGTTGTTGTTTTTGTAGCTGATATTCCTCCACTGCTTGGAGAACTACACAGTATATGTGTGTGATTGGCTGCATGAATGTAGCACATATAAGAATGAGAATTAAGTTGATTTATATATATTTATCGTTTGACTAGTTTGTGAATTAAAATAAAAAAAAAGGCACTTTTTTTTAAATAATAACAAGAACCTTGTGTATATATAAATATATTAAAATATATATGGTAAAAATTATAAAAAAAATATATTAACCAAGTTAGTATATACATTTACCATAATCCTCAGGGATGTTGTTAAAATTAGAGTCCAAGGCCTTATCAATTTAAAATCTAGAACCAAGGTATATATGTACACTATGTGCAGAATAGGGTAAAAGATTTTCTTAATTATGTTTTAAAGTTTCGGAATAAAATAGTCAAATTCAAGACTTTTCAAAACTAGGGAAAAAAAAACCAAAAAAAAAGTGATGCCTAATGAGATGCTTAAAATTACAATCAAGACTTTACAACCATTCAGCTCTGCTAAATTTTAAAGATTTTATTTATCAAAATAAAAACTTAAAAATAATAAAAATAAAATAGAATTCTTATCAGTATCAAATGGATAATTAACTCTACCAAACTAGATCAGTCAAAAAACTTAAAATGGGATAATAAGAGATGGTTTTGTAAGGGTGATTAAATTGTTTGGTTCTGGCTAGCTAAACCTTGCCTAGTTCTGTTGTTTTGGTATATAAATGTTTGATTTGATATGCATTTGAATGAGATTGATATTGTTTTGTTAATGCAGATGGTTTTAGATATCGCTAGATAGACCTGGCCTGTCTTTTGTTGTTCTAGTAATTACTACATGTATGTGCTTGTATTCATCTACAATTCCAGTTGCTTCCCTTTAAGTTCAATGTTTATATTTTCCTTGTTTTCTTTGGAATTAATGTTAAAAATCATTACTTTAGTTTTTTTGCTCACATAGTTTGTAATTTTCTTTATCTGCATAGTCTTCTTGTATTTTAGTCATGACTGTTAATTCATCTTTACTTTAAGATTGTAAAAGTTGGTTATCTGCACATGTTGGACTTGCTACATTGATTGTTCCAATTTTCATTCCTAGTTAGTGTTCTTTATATATATCAAGTGCAGTATTCAGAAACATTTTGTAGGCTGTCGGTGACCAAATTCCGCCTTGTTCATTTAACCTTTTTGATAAAACTCCCTCCCATTTTACTTGTGATGTTAAGTCTGCATACCATTCTTTCAGTTATATAATTTCCTTAACATAGAGTTATGCCACACAACATTGAAGGCTTTACATGCGTGGATAAAAGTTACAAAAAGTGGTTTCTTTTGATCTTTTGATTCTGCAATTGATTCAGTTAAAATGAGAGAGGCTAGTCCTGGGGAAATGCCCTTTGTGAAACTTCTTTGTAGGTTGTTTTGCTTTTGATCAAGTTGATCTTGTATGCTGCGTAGATGAATTTTCTCAAATACTTTTCCAATTATGTCAGAGACTGTTATTCTTCTATTGGAATATTTGGATCGTCGATAGGTTTCTTGTTTTTCTTATATATTGGTGTTATGATGCCATTTTTGAAACTAGATGGAATTTTCTGTTCTTCAATTATTTTATGGAAGAGGAATTTGTTCGATTCAAGTAATGCAGTTCCTCCGTTTTTAGATGTTCTGCCATTATGTTTTTGGCATCTGCACTTTTTCCATTTCTTAAGCTTTTCACAGTCTTGTGGATGTTATTTAGCGAGATGTCTAAGTTAAGAAGGTTATCCTGTTCACAGATTGTTGTTATGTTTTTTACATCCTGGTTGAACATTAGATGGTAGGAGTGATCTAAATGTTGATTTGGCGTGCTGAAATCTGTAAAATATTTTGCCCAGCCTTCTCTGATCTCATCCTCGTTTGTTAAATGGACATCGTCTATGATGAGTCTGTGGAGCTTGTCTTTGTTTTGATAGGAGTTTGTAGAATAGTTTTGATCACTTTCATTTGATGTCATAATTTTATTTTAGGTCTGGTCTGGTCTGGTCTGGTCTCTGCTGCCTCTTGGCGCATGCAGGCTCTTAGTTTCCTTTTTGCAATATACGATTTTTCCTATAGGTTGTTATCTACTGCAATACTATAATTACTTAATTGATTTCATTAAGTCATTCTTAACATGCAAAAAAAAAATGTATCGCAGCAAAAAATGTTCGGGCCCTGGAAAACATTCACAGATATAGACCGGCGCGCAATTTCCCGTTCCTCTTAAGGAGCAACCATTTGATTTTTATGGGGGGGGGGCAGGAAGACTGCAAAAAAAAAAAAATGTCCGGCTCCAATTTTGGGGAGAAAATATAATATTGTCAATAAATAAAAAAAAAAAAAAGAAGAAATACTCAGGCTCTGAAATTAGGCAAAACAATTATTCAGGCCGGTGAAAGTCTTCCTGCCCTCCCCCCCCCCCCGCATAAAAATCAAATGGTTGCTCCCTTAGTGCCTCCAAGCCGGTTGAAATGACAGACCCTGAATACCGATTATCCATGTTTGGGCTTTATTATTAACTCACGCATTGGAGGATTTTGAGGGGGGGGGGGTGCAATCCCCCTTTGGTCGGAAAATTTAACCAAAAAAAGGTTACTTTAGCCGGCTTTTTTCAAGGCTCCATCATCCCTCCCGCAACCACTTTCCAGACTGAATAGTGGAAAATAGTAGTCATGACAGGCTGCAACCCCCTTTCAAAATATCAAGATCCACCTATGGTCAGTGTCTAGCTCTATGCGACTCCTTGGCAAAAAAAAAAAAAAAAAAAATGGCTAAGACATTTACGGTGGCTGTAAGCGGACATGTGAGGAAAAAAATTAAATTGTGGCCACAGTTTAGCTAAATCGTGGCCACAGTTTACTAAACTGTGGGCACAGTTTATTAAATCGTTCCCACAGTTTATTAAATCGTGGCCACAGTTTAGCTAAATCGTGGCCACAGTTTACTAAACTGTGCCCACAGTTTAGTAAATCATGGCCACAGTTTACTAAATCGTTCCCACAATTTATTAAATCGTGGCCACAGTTTAGCTAAATCGTGGCCACAGTTTACTAAACTGTTCCCACAGTTTATTAAGTCTTGGCCACAGTTTACTAAATCGTTCCCACAGTTTATTAAATCGTGGCCACAGTTTAGCTAAATCGTGGCCACAGTTTACTAAACTGTGCCCACAGTTTATTAAATCGTGGCCACAGTTTAGCTATATCATCATCAATTCAACAAACCAACAAACATGTGCGACCTTAATGAAAGAGATATTTTCATTAAAAGTGGGTTTCAAGTTAGGTTGACACAACGAGAGATTTGTCAGTTTTTAGAAAGCATAGGTAATTTACATATCTGAACGTCACATAAGGCGTATATTGCAGAGATTACATCTGCGAAGGAGAGGAAACTTTACAGACTGTGTAACCGTTATAACTTTTATTCATAACCAACTACAATCCTCTGGAAAATTGCATGGGTACAGATGGATGCATGAGAAATGTCTGATGAAAGGATTGCGTGTTAGACGTGAAGACGTGCGTGTTGCTATGTCTTTGATGGATCCGGACGGCTGTCTCTTCAGGTATATACCAAGTTACTTTCAATATCAAAAATTATTATATCCCTTGCAAACGAAGTTTGGGAAGGGGGGTATAAATGAATCACCATGTCCGTCTGTCCGTCCCGATTCGTGTCCGGGCCATATCTTTTTATTGGGTGGATGGATTTAGATAGTATTTCACAGGATTGTTGCCCATGACCCAAGGGTGTGTTTCGACCTTGAGCCAAGGTCAAAGGTCAAGGTCACTGTGTTTATATATACATATAAACATGTATACTGCATACGTTTAATGTCATTATATGCATTATGGTATGATGCTGCCCGTCCGTAGACCTGTTTATCCCAACAACCTCGTGGGCAGGATGCAGACCAAACCTTTCAGCCAAGCATTTTAAAATTTTTCATGGGGATTACCCATGGGTAGACAAGAAACCCTATTGATTTACATTGACCTTTGTCTGCAAGGACATATCATTATGAACATTTGTGTGAAATATGATCAAATTCTGATGTAGGGTTAAGGAAATATGAGATCGGATAAACGAAATGACAGACGGACACGGCATCGACTATATGCTACCCCGAATTTTTTTCGGGGAACACAATAGAATATTCCATAGGCATAGGAAGCCGGAATATTCGCAAGATCCATCCATTCAAACTGTAGGTGCTAATGTAGACTACCGTGTAAATTTAATAATTTTATCAGAGACTTTTATGAAATTCCAATTTAGCGACTACTCGATCAAGAATAGATAATTTTCCTGTCTATGTATATCACGCTCATATTGTGTTAACCTGAACTTAAACCATTTAAATTGAATGGACAGGTGATTACGACTATTTTGAATAGAAATTGCTATATGTATATATACAATCCCCATTTCTCTAAATTACATGATTCAATGAATATTAGTACTTGATAAAGGGATCTTAATATAGCACATTAGTCCAAACATGGTATAATGTGCAGGGTAAATTTGGTTAACAATAATAGAACACAATGAAACAAGTTGTGTTTGTGAAATACGAATGCCCCTGTTGGCAACAATTTCCGTACCATTTTCTTGAAACTCTGTCAGAGGTAAAGGTCACAGGGTGAAGTTCATGGTATTCAAATAAAGGTCTTGTCAAAAGGAATGTGCATATGTAATATCAAAGCCCTATCCCTTTCTTTTTAAGAGATATGACCAAGGTTAAAGTTTTCTAAAAGTAGGTCAAAAATCTAGGTCAAGGTCACTAAGTCAAAAACCAAGGTCTCAAATGAAAGGTCTTGTCATAAGGAATGCGCATGTGAAGCGATATCCCCTATAGAATACCTTAGATACATGATACAAAATTGATAATAGATCTATACTTTGTTTTAGGAGAGCTCGGCGCTTATATAGACGATCATATTCAACACCAGGACCACATTTCATTTGGCATGTAGATGGGTACGATAAAATCAAACCATTTGGTTTTGGAATAAGCGGGTGTATAGATGGCTTCTCCAGAAAGATCATATGGCTAAATGTTTACACCACCAACAATGATCCAAAAGTAATTGCGGGGTATTACGTTGAAGCTTTAAACAATTACACTGGCGCACCCAAAATTCTCAGGACTGATGGTGGCACTGAAAACGTGATAATAAGGGACATTCAACAGGCTATTTTTGATCAGAATGGAGAGAAACTTCTTTTTATATCGGGTTCAAGTCACTCAAACCAAAGAATCGAAAGTTTTTGGGGTCAGCTGCGAAAACAATGCATAGAATACTGGATCTCATTCTTCTACACACTACAGGATACTGGATCTTTCAGTGGAGATTTTATTGACAAAAGTCTTCTGCAATTTTGTTACATGGCAATCATACAGGTGAATATCATTTAGATATTAGATGCGTGTAACATGCAATTCTGGTGCACTAAAACGAATTAGTAATCTACTTTCTGACAAAATAGTAAGAGCACTCCCTTGATGACATTAAGTAAGAGCGGATTCATCATCGCAATTATGACAGTTGACCTTGAAAATAAGAAACAAGAGGCCCAAGTGGGCCTATATCGCTCACCTGCGTACCTAGATGATCAGTCATGCATGAAGGAAGAATTCATTTATTTTTGCATTAATGTGACTAAGTCAACACAGATGTTGAAAATATGTCAAATTTTATTTCAGGCTAGAATAAAAAACAACACTTTTTTGCACTTCCACTCAGGTGATTTTGATATTAAGCATTTCCTTTGTCTCTGCAAGATGTCATTCAGGGCAACAAGTTAGTCATTTTCTTTAGGTGGGGCCTTTTGTTGACTGATTTCAAGTCTGGGTCATGAACAACAATTGTTTCAAATATTGTCCAGATCTAACTTAAAATTGCCTAATTTCATATGTTGAGTGTTGAGAAACATCTAAAAACTTATTTAGATGTGTAAAGAAATGAAAAAAAAATTTTTGACCACAGCTGGATTTGAACCGCTACTCTCCATATTTCAATTACCAAGTGGTATATGTACCATTGTGAGAACTGCTTTTTAGACATGGTGGCATTATCTGTTAACCAATTTGGATGAAATTTACCATATTGATAGAGGACCTTTAGTACTTCATGTATTCCATGTTTCATTAAAATCTTTCATGCGGTATAACAGCAGAAGTGAAAAATGTGATTGAATTGTTCCTATACACCCTCATTTGGAAGTCTTAAAAAATTCATAGAAAATAAAAAAATTGAGATATTGACAAAATTCTTTCAAAGTAACAATCCTTACCATAATTATGATCACAATAGTCCATAAGAAATCATCATTATCAATTAACTAGGAAATATGACACTTTTTTTCTGCATTGAATCACCAAGTCCAAAGAAATGTCCAAAAAAAATTCTAAAATTTGATTTTGGAAGGGAACCAAAATGACAGTACATCTTCACTCATCCCTCTAGATCATTTCTATGCATTCTGTTTGTCTCTGTATACAGCCCGTATGAAAAAGAATATTGTTAAAGGAGGGAACTCTTTTGTGACCTACTTTTGACTATGGTGGCGCCACCTGTAAAGAGGTCTGGACAAAAACAACAGAATTTGAAGAGGATCATAAGTGACTTATTTCTACCAAGATTTATTAAAATCCTTCAAACAGTTTTGTAGAAAAAGTTGAAAATGTGAAAAATGGCCCCCCCCCCCCCCCCCCCCTTTTTTTTTTGGAAGTCTTAAACGTAAAATTCCTAATTTCATATGTTGAGTGTTGAGAAACATCTAAAAACTTATTTAGATGTGTAAAGAAATGAAAAAAAAATTTTTGACCACAGCTGGATTTGAACCGCTACTCTCCATATTTCAATTACCAAGTGGTATATGTACCATTGTGAGACCTACTTTTTAGACATAGTGGCATTATCTGTTAACCAATTTGGATGAAATTTACCAAATTGATAGAGGACTTTTAGTACTTCATGTATTCCATGTTTCATTAAAATCTTTTATGTGGTTTTATAGAAAAAGTTGAAAATGTGAAAAATGGCCAACCCCCCCCCCCCCCCTTTTTTTTCTGGAAGTCTTAAAAAATTCATAAAAAATCCAAAAATTGAGATAACGACAAAATTCTTTCACAATAATATTCCTTACCACAATTGTGATCAAAATAGTCATTAAGAAATCATCAATATCAAGTAATTGAAAAACATGACACTTTTCTTCATTGAAATGACTAAGTCCAGAAACACGTCAAAAAAGCGTAAATTTCTATTTGACGGATCTTAACGCCGAACACAATTTTTAATAACCCATCTTTATAGATTGTTGAAATACAATTAGTTTCCTCATTTATGTACTGGTTCTGGAGAAGAAGATGTTTGAAGAGGGGTACCCTTCTGGGCACTTTTGGTCCCACCCTGGATCCACACCTGAGGGAATCTGGATCCCGAACACAAACTTGGTAGAGGACCTTGAGTACTTACTTCCTATGAGGTTTGATGAAATTCTGTGCAGCCAATCTGGAGAAGAAGTTGAAAATGTTTCAACCAATTAATTAGCATTCTTAGTTGAAATTTTTTGTACATACCTTGTATTTTTCCATCAAATTAAATTCTAAATACAAAGAGTTTAAACTTGAACTTGAACACTGACAAAGTTAAAAAGGACCCCTTCTTATTTTAAGTGTTACATTTAGGGTCTGTTAATGGAATGAACAAACTTGCTACATGCATTGGTTCATATTCATGTGACATAATTAGCTTTCAATCATGTATAAAATGAAGTACTTACTTCGTTATATCTAACCACAAATAGATTGATATTAGCATAAACAATACAATAAACACAGAACAAGATGTAATTATAATATGATAAAATAAAAGACACAGTGTTTTTGGCTAAAATTGCTGTCAATCTCTATTTTAAAAAATTACACCAGATGAAAACCGCCTGCCCATTTCACAGATTTTGTCATGGCCCCTTCAAAGTCATCAGGATCCTGAAATCCTCTCCATATGGACAATATGAGAGCGCATGTATGGGCTGCTGGCAACTGCTTTGTACTTAAAAAGTCTATCTCTAGATCTTTGTGAAATCCAAGTGGAGGCACTCTGCTTGCACCCGTCCAAAATGACAGCACTTCCTCAAGTGTAACTTCTGTCAATCCTCCTGATAATAAAGAAGAACAACTTTACATATGCACAATCATTGTAATTGCCAGAAGTAACCATTTGGAAATCATCAAATGATCCCAAAATATAAGCTCAGATGAACCACATAACACTTGAGTTAGCTACTTTATGGAGTCCTGACATAACTATAACATAGCTAATCAAATATAACAGTGCTCACCTCACCAAGAGGTTTCACCTTTAAAACCAAGTAATATCAATAAGTATGTAACACTGTCAATGTGCCCTCAGGTGGGATATATTCTACTTTCTTGAGTCAATAAATTAGAAAATGTAGGTCAGTTGCATTTTCTAGAGTTAATAAATGAGAAAATGTATGTCAAGTGCAGCATCGAGGTCATGCACTCAAGTTGGCATACCAAGATTGATGCAAGTTTGATACCTGTAGCACTTGTGATATGTCCACATTTGAGTAGCCTCAAACTACTTAATTGAATGGGAATTCATTGCATAAACTTAGCTCAACTTCATCAAACAATTAATTTGTTTGATGGATGCATAATAAGGAATGCAATTTGAGTATTTGATGAAAGAAGAACTTTAACTTGTGTGTGCATGCAATGATATTTTGTAATAAATAATATATCTCATCAGATATTTCTGCATAAATGCTTAAAATAAGACAATTATTCTGGAAATAGTAAAGGTAGAAATCAAAAGTCAATTATATCAAGGTCTAAAATGAAAGGTCTCATCAGAAGGAATCTAAAGGCTCTCATGAGAAGGTCAAACTCCAAGGTTAAGGTCAAGTTCTTGAAAATTAGGTCATCCTCCAAGGTCAAAGGTTGTTGTCTAAAATAAAAGGTCTCGTCACAAGGTATCTACATGTGAAATAACCAAGTACTACCACTAAGGGTTCAAAGGATATTGTCCAGGTTTATATTTTATCAGACAGACAGATTAACATAGACAAAAACTGTATGCCCCACAAATCTTCCAATCTGGGCGTTTTAAAATTATTTTCAAAATAGAATTATGTCTGATTTCTGTCATTATTTAATATAAATTCAGGACAAAGATATTTAGTTCTTGCTTCTTATTTTTTATGTATTAGGGTAGAAAAACCATTGGCTAACATGGAAGACCCTCACAAAAATTTCTCGCCTATGATGATTTTCTAAATGTAGAATTCTCACCTTCACAGTCCACGAGGAAAGCCTCAAAACAATAAATTGCTTTTTCCTCATCAACTCGGTAATTTGTTCCTTCCTCACTCCATTTGATTTTTTAAAGACTCTTGATGTCCTGGAACCTTAATCGTTTAGAACTTGGGACAAATAGTGGCCTTACAGCAGATGGTGCCAAGAGAGCAGTTTCTAGGAATCCACCAACCATATTCAAGCCATTCTTAAACTGAACTATTTCTGACTGAACTCTGAAAGAGACAAGATTTGTTAATGATACATGAATGCCCCTGTATAACATCAAAAAGAAAGGCATATGTACTTGTTTCATGCAAATAGGCCAAACGCCAAACTCTAAAGTCTCTAAGGTCGAACATGTTGATAAACATTCAAAGGGATAATAATCTTTCTATCATCTATACTTCTGAGGTATGGTGTTCACTAGATCACACGACCACGCCCATTTTCGATGTTCCGTAGTGTCAAACTGCAAAACAAAGTGTCAGGTGCAAAACTTGACTATATACTAATAAAATTCAAAAAGAATGAAGTTTCTATCATTTCTAATTTCTGAGAAATGGTGGTCACAGGTAGAGACAGACGGATGCCCGGTGAGATACACACCAAATAATTAGCTCTTCTTGTCTTTGACCAGTAGATCTAAAAAAAAACTTTTTCTGGGAGAACTTACCGATAAAATATTTCATTTTTCTTTAGAATGTCTATATGCCTATCTTTTTCAGTTAGTTTATGAAAATTCAGAAGACATAGCTTTGCTCTAGGCACCAATCATCCAAACTGTCAAGGACCTTTCTATACTCTTCCTGTTCTGTAGCCTCCTGCAACTGTAAGAATATCCCCAGTACCATTACACTATTAGGCAAATTCCTACTTAAAATTTCAACATAAACCCCTTAAAATCTCAAAGACTTTTATTTTTAAAATAAATCAACAAATTAATCCATCTATATGTAATATATATTTACCATCTTTTGACTGATTTCATAGTACAGATATACCGGTACATATAATTAATACAAAATTAGGTGATTTCAGAAAATTGAAAATTTCTACAGAATATCGCACATTTGGGGATTTTCATCAGTCCAAAAATAATAGTTACATTGTGAGTTTTTATTGGACCAAC
Organism: Pteria penguin; assembly: GCA_035048485.1. NCBI lineage: Eukaryota > Metazoa > Mollusca > Bivalvia > Pterioida > Pteriidae > Pteria > Pteria penguin. The sequence continues at coordinate 50,580,470 of CM068588.1, read as the reverse complement.
CACATTTTTATCGGCAAATCCGATAAAACCGATACTTTTCAGAAACTCTGGATATGGAAAACTTGCTTATTTGGACACTGTCTCAGGAGCAGATGTTAATATTCTCTATCAAAATAAAACTTGTGAATCCAAAATATTAACTTACATTTGTATCAAGACAAAATGATTGGGTACAAACATGTCCAGATAAACAATACATCATTGAATATTATGTATCACTTACCAATAGTATTTTTTCCTTTCTTTCTATATCAAAAATGCATTCTTCAATTGAAGGCATTTCATTATCCATCACAGTCTCTCCCTCTACTATCAAGTCGTATGCTAGTGGGTGTAAAACTGGAATCCCTGGTCCACCATGCAACAAAGAAAAAGCAACTAATCTGCCTGACATTTCATATGTTCTTTTTGACAGTTTTTCTATGTCGTGCAGGAAAAATCGTGCATTTTCTGGACCACTGAAAATCGTATCACAAATTTCTGATAGCAGAAACCTGAAAATAAAAGCAAGAGTTGTTCAAAGACAAAATGGCTTGTCGGCAGGTTTTTGATAATGAAATAGGCAATTATTTTAATGAAGTCCTACTCATTGGTCAAGGTCACTAGGTGAAAGGTTATGATCACAGATGAAAGGTATAGCCATAAGGTATACAAAAATCAAATATCTATGCTCTTTCACTTATGAATCAAAGGTAGGTCAAGATCCAAGGTCAAAGACACCATGTGGTATTCCAAAGTCAAATATATATTCAAACTCAATCATTAATGGTTAAAAAGAGGTATAACTTCAAGGTCAATGTCACCAGGTCAAAGGTCATCATCCCAAAGGACAGCTTAGGTCAAAAATAATCATTGTGTGAAATATCAATGTCACTTATGGTTCACCCGATATTCAGATATATGAAAGCTTTAACCTAGCTGTCTACAGATGATGACACCAACAAAGACACCTAGGGTATAATACACACTCTTCAGACATTCATCCTGGCAAACTAACAAGACCTGACTAAAGACTCTATGATCTGATTGCAAAGCAGGTATTTGATTTTCGTATGTGAGTGCCCAAAGGTTCCATCCGGATTAGTGAATTTTTTGGATTGATGATCGAGTCATATTTTAATTATAGAAAAAATAAATCAGTTCCCAAGAAAATGTCAAGATAAACAAGTTTTCCAGATAAATGAGGTCCTGATTCTTGAGACATCACTGTACCATCAAATGCATTGAACATAAATATATGAAAATAACTTATGATGACCTAGAGTGCTCACAAACATGTTTGTTGCTTGCCATATATTTAACCCTTTAAAATGACCTTGACCTTGAATATGACCTTGACCTTCAAGAACAATTGTCTTTCATCATAAGCTTTTTGTTCTGGTAAATGAGCAAAGAAACGTTTAGCTCAAGTCTGTGAATTCTGTCTTTTTCATTGTAACTTTTGGCACAGATTTAGAAATGAGTGAAATACATGTATATGATACCTCGAAGCATGGGCCTACATTTGGAGTGTGCATATTGAATATCAAAGGAAAATACTAACCTTAAAATTCTCGCTTTGGTCCACCAAAGTCATCTCCATCTTCTCCACTGAAACTTATCTGGAAAGGACAACAAAAATTAAAGGTGTCCCTCCTTACTAATCTAAGTGTGGAAGTCAATATATCAGATCTTCGGACCAGCATCTGTGGTACTTCATCAACATCTACAAGAGATCTCTTTTGCCACCAACACAGAATCCCATCCAATGTTAATTCAGGTCTGAAAGAATGACATAATATGATTGATGATTTAAACAAGAAATGAATAAAGAAAGTCTAGCCAGATTAAACAAGACGCCCAAGTGGGTCTATATAGCTTACCTAAGACCATAATGAATTATAAGATAAAGTTATTGAATATATGTAATAACCTTATATTATATAAAGCTGTAACAACAGAGAATGGTCTTTAAAAAGTTTTTAAAATGAATTTTATCAGAAAGAGTTATATTTTCGACAATAGCTATTTTTAGTATTTTACAATTTCATGTGAAGATAAATTTTCAAAAAAGTATTAGATTTAAAAGAAATATATATATATTGCAGGAATATTCTTTTCAATTAACATGAATACAAGAAACCGCTAAAGACGGTATGGCCCGATTGCAAAGCAAATTCAAACAATGTCAAGGTCAAAAGTCATGGTATCAATTGAAAACATTCGTCATTAAGATGTGTAAATTATATTCCTATTGGTTCAAAAGATATAGCCAAAGTTTAAATTTTTAAAAGTAGGTAAAAGTCCAAGGTCAAGGTCACTAGGTAAAAAGTCATGGTATCACTTGAAAGCACTAATCGAGAAAGAAAAGCCCTACTCCAATTGATTCAAAAGATGTAGCCAAAGTTAAAATTTTTTAAAAGAAGGTCAAAGTCCAAGGTCAAGGTCAAAACATCAAAAGTCATGGTATCAATGGAATACGCTCGCCATAAATAACTTATGTGTGAAGTATCAAAGCCCTATTCCTATTGGTTGAAAAGATATAGCCAAAGTTAAGTTTCCTAAAAGTAGGTCAAAGTCCAAGGTCAAGGTCACTAGGTCAAAAGTCATGGCATAATTGGAAAGCTGTGGTCATAAGGAAGTTATGTGTGAAGTATCATGTTTATGATGCTCTTAGTTGCAGAGAAAATTTGCTTCAACCGGAAACTTTAACCAAAATGTTGACGGACAGACAGACAGACAGACGGACATCGCCAATCTACAGACCGGACTTGCTTTGCATTCCAGTCAAAAATGTATCATAGTTAGTCATAAAGTTTTAATGAAAGGGATATAGTTGAGCTCAGGTGAGCTATAAACAGCCGACTGACCTACCATATTTTTTTCAGCATGTTATGAGAAAACACATTTTTGGGGGCCCTACTTTCTGAGCCTTAAAATCTTAAAATTCTTAAAATCAAAAGGTCTATACAAACAGAAAACTTACGGTCCACTGTTTATATCAAACTCCAATAAATCTATGGTAACCAATGGGGACTGTATAGATTCATCTTCCTTTGTAGATATCTGGACTGCAGGTGACTGCATAGATTCATCAGGACTTGTAGAAATTGGAGACTGGACCAGATGTGACTGCATAGATTCCCCAGGACTTGTAGAAATCTGAGACTGGACCAGATGTGTCTGTGTAGATTCACCAGGACTTGTAGAAATCTGATTTTGAGGCTGTATGATTGTATTGCTAGTCTCAAAAGTTTTTGACTGTTGTAAAAATTAGAAAATTAAATAATAAATAATTTTATCATAAATTATGGGAGCTTGTAAATTTTAATTATTTTCTTGTTTAAGTTTAACCTCAACTTTATCCTAAGTGAGACTACATCATCATAACATTACATGATGATTTTATCTTTAACACTAGTAATTAAAATTCATGTGTGTACTATAAAATATTCAAGACAGAAAGAATTCAATATTTTCATGTATGTTTGAAAAACAAGATGTGTTTGTGAAACACTGATGCCCCCATTCGGCAGCAAAGTTGAACAATTAATGCCCAATGTTTAAATTTTTTTAGTTTGCAAAAATGCCATTAAAAAGGGTTGAAGTTATCAATACCAAATGAATGGTTTGTCATAAAAAAATCTACTTGCACAGTATCAAAGCCCTACCCCTAATGGCTCAAGAGATTTTGTTTATTTTCATTTTTTGAACTGAAGGTTCAAGTTCAAAAAACGCAAAGTCAAGGTTTAAAATGAAAGGTCTTCAAGATCACACATGCACAACTAGACTTAAGCATGTTGAGGGGGAACAATTTGAAATCATAAGGAGGTTTCTGTCATTAATAGTCAAGGAGGAGATAGATGAACAACATTAAATAGAGTTATAATGGAGTAAATGGGTTAGGGTTAGGGCACCAAGAGGGACAACCCTCATTAAAATTATACATGCACTAGACTCTAGGGGGTACAATAGGAGACCATAAGGAAGTTGCTGTCACTAATAGTCTGGAAGGAGATTAGGAAACAGATTACACAGAATTATAATAGAGAAAAAGGTCAAACCCCTTCCCTGGGGCCCCCAGAGGAGGACCCTCATCAAAATTACACATATATACAACTAGACCCTAATGGGAAAATTTGAGAGCATATGGAGGTTTCTTTCTTTAATTGTGTGGGAGGAGATATTAGAGAACAATACTACATATTACATTTAAGATTGGCTGGTCTTTGAGCTAAAAACTGTTTATATGGTCTTTGAAAACTTGCATATTAATTGAAGTAAAAACAGTACTTACCTTCCTAAAATAAATTGTTGGCGTACTTGTTTGAACAAACTGATCTTCAAATTCTTCACTTGAGCTGTATCCATCTGTATTAATCTGTAAACATATCACAACTAATGCATATGTCTTTCTTAAGACAAATTTCAAAAGATTGTAACAAATTTCATATCACATAAACAATGACAGACTTGAAGACAAATTCTTCGTGATAGTCGATTTGTGTAAATATTAAAAAAGGCAGTGACTCTGTCAAAACTGTCAAAAGGGTGTCAATTTTTATGAAAGTCTAATTAATCATTAATTATCAGACAACTACACCATAATGTACCAAACATCATTTGGATATAATGAACAAGTGCAACGCTAATGCTTCAAAATACATGTATATACATTTATTCTTTTTTTTCTATTATTGTGAAACTTGGAATATATATAAAAACTTATATTTATATATAAATCAATTTACCGTAATGTCCTGTCAAGAAAAAAAAGGTTTGTTGGAGAACATGTATGATGATTAACAGCCACTCTGGGGGGGGCTATTTTTAGAATTTTTGGGAACCCCCCCTAAATGGCGCGTTTTGATTGGTCAATCTACTTTCACTTTCGATTTTTTTTTTGTGAATTTTGGTGATTTCCTACTTTCACTTTCGCGAAAAATAGACCTCAAATATGAGGTTTTTGAGTTGGACCATTTTTGGGTGTGATGACGTCACGAATGACGTCACGATGACATCACGAATGACATCACGAATGACATCATCATTTTTTTTTTTTTAAAGAGTATATCTCATCGTTCCTCGGATTCAAACCGAGACTTCCTTTTTTTTTTTTTTTTTTAAAAAGGTGTGCTGTATTACACTAAAACGAATTATGAGATGTGCTCTATTTTTAGTGAGTGTATTGTAAAAAAGTGTTGGAGTCGACTCTCTTGGTAAGGGGGATATGTCCCCCGTTAAGCCTTCTCACCGCGTCAAGGTGGAGTCGAAACGAGAAGGTAAACTAAGGAAAACGGAACTAAAATTTAGAAATGAAAGTTGTAAAACTAAGGGTAATAAATCAGGAAAAAAATCGAACTTAAAGGACAATGGTAAGCACGATACACATATACAACGGGCAATTCAAGCAATGTTTTTTTTTGAATTTTTTGTATTTTTTTTTTTTTGTATTTTTTTTTTGTATTTTTTTTGTATTGTTTTCTGTATTTTTTTTTCCAACAATAACAAATGACAATGAACACTATATCAATTACGAGAGTATCGGGACTATATACAATGGGACTCGTGAGATTTCACAATTCACAATCTGTCGACATAACATCTGACGATGGCGTCGTTCCGTCGGGTGTCTTCGGTGAAGAGGGATTGAAATTCTCGTAAGGAAAATCCTCTGTATCTGTGTAGTAGGTAGTATATGCAATGTTGACCACACGCCGAGGAAAAGAGGTTCTGTATCTGTTTGTCGTTCCACTTCCATTTCTTGCAACTACAATTCAAGAAAGTCTCGAATTCGGTGTGAAGCGGGGGAAGTCCCTAGCTGTCGAAGAATTCGCCGTTTTCATTTTCGTCGATGTCGATGGCAATCCAGTGTTCGCCTAGTTTCATGTCTGGATGGGTGTTGCTGATCAGGGAATACGGAGCCATATATGCGACGACGTCTGACAACTCGTTTCTGGCAAACGTACCTCTAAAGTAGGGACCCACCATGTACCTCATTATTCTGTTTATTTCCCCGGTGTCCATGCCGATCAGGTAGAATTGAAATCGAAAATGACGTTCCTGTTTTGGTCGATCTCTAGGATGTTGTCGAATTTGGCATACACCACGACGTTTACGGATTCCGTCAGTGCGTCGGAAAATTTCATTTCCAAGCGAAGGTTGCCCCTTTTTATAAGGTGAAAGTGTTCGCCGTCCGAAAGGTCTGGCGTCAGGTCGAATCCGTAGAGCGTGTATCCTTTGTGATATTCGCTTCTGTCGATGTTGTTCCCTTCGTCGTGATACATTTTTCCCGTTCCCGAAAACAGGCTCTCGAAACATCTGACGTATCGTGAACGAGCAAAGTTGGGGGTGAAAGGTATTTCCGGTATTTGCTGGCCGTCCAAGTACAGAGCGATGAAGTTGACGTTCTTGTGCTTGAAATTGAAGGGATTTTTCCCCACGGCACCCTTGTAAGCGTCGCTGTCCACCAGTCCGGCAAACACTCGTTTGGGCATTTGGCCCATGAACAGGTTTTCCTTGTTGACGCTCATGCTCCCCCTGGACACGGCAAACGACTTGGTTATCACTCGTCTGATCGGATACTTGGCACTTCCCTTCTCCAGGAGACGTCCGTCAGTTTGGCTTTGAAGGTGTCAGCGTCTGCCATCAAGTAAAACGACGGTTTGTTTTGGACCAGAAGCAGGTTCAAGTCCACCCCGTTGAGGACGTAGCGTTCTTGGAAGCACATGTCTAGATGCAAGCGTCCCGCCAGGTCGACGATCTTGCTGGTTTTGACGAAGGCCTGTCTGGTGCCGAATCCCTCGTTCTCGGCCGGGGTGCGACTCTCCATGTGTCCCGCCACGTCTTTGTACCACACCACGGTCGTCAGTTGAGACTTCTTGGCCGAAGTACCATAATTCAACAAATTCTCTATGTAGGCCCGATAAGCGTAGGTGTTGTTGCTGTCGGTGACGATTTTGTCGTTCAGCGACAATTTGACTTCGGAAAACAACGAATGCATCCAGTTGTTTACCGGTCCGACGTCGGCGTCTTGGTCGAGGTTCGTATTGTCTGCATTTACGATCTGAACTTTCAGATACAGGTACGTATTGTGTAAATCTATGTAATCATTCCCCGCTCCCGGAACGTGGAATTGTATGTTACTTCCGCCGTCGATGGAATGCAACGGTTTGTGTTCTATCCAATGTCCCGTCTCGATGTTGGCTTGTGTGGGTGGAACGGCAAAGAGATCCAATTCGGATTTCATGCATTCGCAAGACTGTTTGTGGACCAAAGACATATTTACGATTCCAGACCTTGGAAAATATCTCTCCTGTTTCGCCTGCGTGAGCTCTTCTTCTTTTTGCGATGCGGTGTGTCGGTCTGTTGCGAACGTCTCCTATTTATAGTTTTTGCTGCGGTCCGACGGCATCCAAAGCAAACTGTCGTGCGTTTTCTAATACGTTCGTACCCATCTCGCTCACTCCTCGCTTGGCGGCATCTTTGAGATTACGTCCGCTCGCCACATCCCTTGCTACGTTTAGCCCCGTAGACAGGGCTTCTTTTCCCAATGCCTTGGCCCCACTTTTCACCAAGGGAACTACCGATTTCAAAAGACCTTTGAACATGCTACCGATTCCGTGACCCCTCTGTGTCTTTGCACCTCGAAATGTAAAGATGATGGATAAATCCAAACCACGAGTCCAAAAATCATGAAACCATAGGACATACAAAATCAGTGAAAATGAAAAACAAATGGAAAATAACAAAATATGTCTACTTGAAGAGCATATGTGAACCCCTGTGATGGAGTGAGATCAGGTGCCCGGGGAGAGTGAGCATCTCCTGCTTGCTAGAAACACCCGTCACATATACCCCGTAGAAAGAGTCAAATCGTGTGAATTCCATATGTATCTATATATGGAGAAGTCGAAGTAGGTAACCTTCTAGTATAGAAGGTGTCAAATCTGTGTAAAGTGATCGGAATCGGTCTCAGTCCAGAATATCATTTAAAAGTCTGGATAACGAGATATCATATGGAGTAATAAGAGTCTCGTAACGACCGTAGAACTTCCTCAGTGACGATGCTAGTCTAGCACATATATAACCCTGGTTGAGCAGCTTAACTGAAAGTCGCCTAGCCCTCAGAACAAAGTCATTGTAATTTGAACATGCTCTGGAATAACGTATTAACTGAGATATGAATACGCCGTATGCGGGCGATGATGGAATGTTGCTACTTATGAAAGGAAAGTTTGTGATAGCGAAATTGAAATCGTCACGTTTGTCATAGAGTGAGGTGTTCAATTGACCATTAATGTCGAAAGACAACATAATATCTAAATACGAAGTAGAATTACTAGTTTCTGTGGTTTCTTTGACCTCCAGTTCACTTGGATAGATGATCCTAAGGTAATCCGCGAATGAAGGATTATTAATTGAAAGCAAGTCATCTGTATATCTGTAAGTAAAATTGAAGCCAAGAGCCAATTGTTTTTTTCCTTGCGAAAGCAAAGACTGAATGAACTCAGCTTCGTATGAATAAAGGAATATGTCAGCCAGAAGCGAGCACAGTTAGTGCCCATTGGAATGCCGACAATTTGTTGAAAAACTTTGTTGAAAAAGACGGGTAATCCGTTTCCGATTTGTCTTTTGTAATACTGCTCTATGGCCGTGTCGTCGCAGCGATATCTGTTCCTTTCGAAACAGCACACCATTTTTTTTTTCTCTTTTGGAACTCGTCTCGTAGGTTACAGTACGTGTTATGTGTAAAAGTCCAGTGTCTAACCTCCTATTTATAGACTATTAGCCGGGTCTGGCTTTGTGAAAGTGTAGCGTCACCACCGACTTTCCCTGTTCGAAAGGTACCAGTTCACCCGTGTCTTTGGAAATCTGTATTTCCGGGGTCTCGAAATTATTCAGTTGAACCGGAAAGTAATGGATCTTTTCGTACGTGCGAGTGACCATTTGGCCCGCCTGTCCTTCTATGGGTACGATCCTCAGTAAGGGAACGTACTTGTCCCCCACTATGGTGGGTTCCACGACGTTACAATACACGTACAGAGAATAAAATCCCGGATCTAAATCGCACACCCGAGATCCCTCCGTCCTTCTGAAAGGGATTTCCGTCTCCTCGAATCCCAACATGTCGGCCAGGGAGGGAGAGAGTTGGACGGAAGTGCCGGGTTGTACGATGAAGGTCACTCGCTGATTCGTGTCGTTGAATTTGATTTTGATTCTGTTTCTGAGCTCACTCATCATCATGTCCCTTGTTTTTCTCAGAGCTTCTAACAATTTCCTAGGAGAGGAATAAAATCCTTTTTTGAGAATTATCGAGTATTTGGTAGAGGTTGTGTCGTCCACCACGTCCAAGTTGATGAAGTGTGTATCGTCTCCCACGTTGGACCACGAATGAAAATATTGGATCTCCGTCAATCCCACTTCCCACGGTCCCTGTAACTGAATGGCTCGTGGAAGTTTTACTTTGAAGTGTGCTACGGTATTGTTTGGAAAGGTTTCCATGGAACTGTTACTGGGGAGCGTCAAGTAAAACATTTTTTTTTTCTCCATCGACGAACAGATTTAAATGATCCGAAGATCTTAATCTCTTTTTATACTTTTTTTTAGAGGACGTCCACTTTCGGATTCTTGTCGGAGCGATAGCGTACAGCGCAAGTCTTTTAGTTCCGATCGTCTTACGCTTGGAACGGCGTAAGGAGCGTGACATGTCTGTCGTTGGAACCCATCTCTTACTTATTTCTTCCAATCGGGAGATATCGAGGCTGGACTCGTCCTTCGACACGTCGTTCGACACGTCGTTCAACTCGTCTTTCGACTCGTACGACTGCTTTCCTGTAGGTGTGTAACGAGGGGTCGGCGTCGTCCAATCGGAAGAATCGTCGGTCGACACGTCGGCCTTTTTCATGTATTCCCATCTGCGGGGATGTCCTATCAGTTCTTGGGGAACGTTGGTTTCTTTCAGTCCCTTGGCGAAAACCTCCCAACCTCGAGGGTTAGAGTGTTTCCTGCTTCTCAGCATGTCGTTGACTAAATCCACCATGTTACTGCCGGGTACTAATTTCTGATCGTAAATGAGCTCCCCCTTGTCGTTCCAACGCATGTCCGAACGAGACTTGATTCTGTCGATCAGCCGTTTCGCTTTTTCTTGCATGGACTTGGGAACGCTGTCCAAGATTTCACGTTCCGTATCATCTAGTGGGCGGGTTCCCACTCGGGTTCCCCCTTCGGCTTCGCCAAGGGCATGGTTCGTCTGGCTAGGTCTGGATTTCATATTCGCATCGTTGGGCACCACTTGGACTTTCACTGGGGGTCTCATGTTCAGGTATTGGTCTTGCATCCTTAATTGTTTCACGAGTTTCTGATTGTAGGCTTTCAACCGTTCGTCGGCCGACATCTGTCCGTCAGTTAAAATGGATTGCATTTCGCCGTCTAGTTTGTGATATTTAGCAAGCCGGGGATCGGGAATACCCTGTTGCCGTTCTAGATTTTCCAATATCCGAGGTTCCACCAGATGATACATCTTCGTATGCTCCATGTCGGCGAGCGAGTGTGCGTGTGTGTGTGTGTGTGGGGTGTGAAGATCTATTTATAGAGTTTTTATAGAGCACCCAGAACTTTCTGAGCTAAAGGTAATATGACGGAAAGGTCCGAGGAGTGCAGGTAGGAATCCTCCGACTTGAAGGACTTTTCTTTTTCTCTTCAGCAGGGTTTTTCTTATTCGCGACTTCGTGCATGCATTCGCGATTAGTCGAAGTTTCTCTCTCTTCGTCAAGTCCACGTTTCCGTCTAATACGTTTTCGCAACATTCCACAAGACAATGGATCAGGGAATTGTCCGAATGATGCAAGATGTTCTGGCATATTTCGGGGTTGGCACGGGAGAGATAATGTATATCTAAGGCATGTTCTTTCACTTTATGCAGGGGGGACGTTTCCTCCAAATCTTCCGGACGGGACGACGCGTGCCTGCGTAGGTCATAAGGTCTACTAAAGTCGTCGCAACAGCGAGGGCACGTAAACGCCATGGCGTGTGTATGCGTATGTATGCGTATGTATGCGTTCGTCGCACACGTCTTCCTCCTATTTATACTTTTCTCACGTATACCGTTTGCAGCTCGCCGGGAAAGATTTTGGTGCGGAGTCGCAAGTGTTCCGGAGTTTCTTGTCTCGCATCCACCAAGAGGTAACCGTAAGGTCTGGAAGTGGCATGTGCGAAGGCTTCGAGCACGTACGCTGCATGACCCGGATACATCTGTCGCGCTAAATGAGAAATCTGAGATCTGTCCCTGGGGTTCTTGAAGATCGCCATGTAGTTGGCATTGAGACTGACCGTACGGCTTTCCGGTCCCTTGTCAAACAGGTTCTGTACGATGTAGATCACGGACGTGTTTCGATGATGACTCTTTTCCATGAAGAGAGACGCGATCTTCTTTTTGTCGACGACACCCATCATGTCGTCTAATACGAGGAGGTGTTTTCGATTTGGATCCAAGGCGTCGACATCCGGCAGACCTTGCTTGAATTCGACGAAACCGTCTAAACTGTCGTACAAGGGCTGCCACTCGTAGTGAAATACCACGTGGTCCGGTACGGGGTGTATCATGGATTCTTTCGTCCGCAGCAAGCGTGCAACGAATTCCGATTTACCACAACCCGTGGGACCGGCGACGATGCAAGTGAAAGGATGTTTGAATCTCGGGTCGCCCATGATCGGTTTTTTTTTCTTCGTAATGCGAATTATGTCACCGACTCTGTCGCCGACTCTTATTTATACTTTTTGGCTTCCGTCTCGGTCATCCACGTATCGAACTTCGAGGGTCAACCCAACCATCGCACTTCCTTCTTGCCTTCTTTGGTTTTTCTTCTCTTCACGATCTTTTCCATCTTCGTAAACAAGTCCGTCTTGTCCACCTTCTGTAGTTCGCTGTTCGAGAAACTACCTTCGATTCGTTCGCCGTCCAAATCTCTCAACTTGTACACGGCGACGTTCCCTCCTCCTCCTCTTCTGTACCGATGGCTCACCTCGAACACTTCGTGCGTCCATTTTTGGAGAAATCCCCTTCTGAACGTCTTGCTTCTGTACGTGATGCGCACTCTGTCCCCCACTTTGAAACGAAACCGAACTCTCTTCTTGGGACCCTCCCTCCGTTTGGCGAATAAGATGTACTGGGTGTCTTCGTCGATTTGGGACGGAGCGAACCTGTGTAAGGCACTGTGTCTGGTGTCGTTGTAATTCCGCACCAGGTCGTTCAAGACGTCCACGTAAGTCTCCGTATCGTTGGCCTCCATGTAACGGTACATCACGTTCTTGAACTTGCCTATGAAGGATTCCGCAAAGGCGGCTTTGTGATCGCTTAGACTTTCGATCGGCACAACCCCGTTCTCTCCGAAAATCGTCTTGATCTGTCTGTTGACGAACTCCGTTCCCTTGTCCGTTCTCAAGAGTTGGGGTTTCCGTTCTCGAAAGATGGCTCGAAAGGCAGAAATGACGTTTTGGCCGGTTTTGCTTTTGAGAGGTACCACCCATGCGTATCTCGATAACGTATCGACTGCCACTAATAGGAAAGTCACTCCCTCGTTACTTCTCTTCAGATTGGACACGTCCGCCAGATCCACGTCCCACAAGTGATCTATCCCCGGGGAAATCACCTCGGATTTGACGACTTTACGCTTGACCTGTCGACGGAGGGCGTGGGCATCTTGGTTGCGTAACCACTTTCTTATCCAATATTTCGAGACGTCATGTAACCCCTCTCTTTTTATTTCGTCAAAAAGTGCTCCTTCTCCTCCGTAGGCACTCTTCTCCTCGAGGTCGTACCACTTCCGGCGTAGATACTCGTCTACCCGCTTTTCGTCGTTTGACATCGATCAGTATCGTCGTCAGACAGCGCACGATGTGATGAACGAAGTCGAATAATACTTTACACATGCACCTCAATTTAGTCGTCGATCTGCCATCCATCGCTAGAGACGGTAGAGATTTGAAAAAAAAATCGGGTGAGTCGGTCCTATATATAGTTGTTTTTTTTTTTTTTTTTTTTTTTTTAAGGATGCCCGATCCACAGACTTCATAGTTCCTTTGTGGGGTAGAGGCACTCTGGCCACACGGCATGACAAGAACTACGTTCTACCGGGGATTCTTTCGGTACTATGTCCTCGAGGTAAGGTATCCCTCCGTCGCCGAAGTCAACAACACGCACGTGAGCAGCCTACGATACGTCCATCGTTATCTGCATTCGGTGAAAAAACGAGGAGCCACCCCCCCCCCCTTATTTATACTTTTTTTTTTAAGTGTGAATCGCTCCCGAGGCCCCCCTCCCGAAACTCCACCCCCCCCCTCCACATGTCCCCCCGGTAAGCGAAGCGGTCCTTTGGCTTTTTGGTCCTTTGGTTTTTTCACACGACTCATCTCCAGCGTGCTGAGAGCGACGAGAGCACTAGGAGTAAAAAAAAAAATTCGTAAAAAAGTCACCTTTCGTGAAAAACGCGAGCAAAAAATCCCCTTTTCGACAAAATTAACATGGGAATTCCCATAGGGTGGGAAGAAATGAGCGAAAAGTCACCTTTTGTGAAAAAAAGAGTAAAAAGTCACCTTTTGTGAAAAAAATCACCTTTCGAAAGAGTAAAAAAGTCGCCTTTTGTGAAAAACGCGAGCAAACAATCCCCTTTTCGACAAAATTAACATGGGAATTCCCATAGGGAGGGAAGAATTGAGCGAAAAGTCGCCTTTTGTGAAAAAAACAGTAAAAAGTCACCTTTTGTGAAAAAAATCACCTTTTGAACGAGTAAAAAAGTCGCCTTTCGTGAGAAACGCAAGCAAAAAATCCCCTTTTCGACAAAATTAACATGGGAATTCCCATGGGGTGGGCAAAATTGAGCGAAAAGTCGCCTTTTGTGAAAAAAACAGTAAAAAGTCACCTTTTGTGAAAAAAATCACCTTTCGAACGAGTAAAAAAGTCACCTTTCGTGAGAAACGCGAGCAAAAAATCCCCTTTTCAACAAAATTAACATGGGAATTCCCATGGGGTGGGCAAAATTGAGCGAAAAGTCGCCTTTTGTGAAAAAAACAGTAAAAAATCACCTTTTTTTTTTTTCAAAAAGTCACCTTTCGAACAAGTAAAAAGTCGCCTTTTGTTTTAAAAAATGAGTAAAAATTCACTTTGGTACGAGAAAAATTTAGTTAAAGATGCATTTTTTGAACGATAAATGAGCAAAAGTCGAGTTTTTTTACTCGTTTTTACTCCTCACGCTCCAGAGGCTCCACACACGTCACGTGGAAGGAGTGGGGGGTGGGTGGGGTGTCCCATCGCCCCGGGTACGCACCGCTGGCGCATCGGCCTCTCTTTTATCTTTCATATTCTCTGTTTGAGTGTACAGAGTATGACAGGCGAAAGTCGTTCGTGTGAAATATGCAACTATTTTTTTTCCCTTATGGATAAAAAACAAATGTATTGGATTGATGCGTATTAGATGCCCATATCATAAACCATTTGTCTGATTATGTATGATGTTTCTTAATGTGTAAAATCTTGGAATTACTTTATTCTATTAAAACATGTGTACACACACTAGCTATGATTGATTTGAGAAATTGCTTTTTTTTAGTTTTTGTCACGTTAACTACTCATGTATATATTCATATGTTAAATACAACGGTTTATGATACATATTATGGTCTGTCTATTGGAACTCTTCCCTTCTTACTTATAGTAATCTATAGTCATTTACTTGTTTTGTAATAATGGCATGAATGTCACAATTTGTCGTTGCCTGCTTATGCCTCAGAATTCGACCCTATATCCTATTCTATTCTATCTCATTCCTTACACGACCAGAATTAAACGGATCAAACTCGGAGTACACACTCGAACCACCCATGCTCCATGCTCCATATACTCCATATCATGCGAAGGACACATGTGTGTAGACATTCTAAAGCAGTTACACATTCTTTTTCGTGATCACTATAACATTTCTATCATTACAACGATTCTAAATACACACGACATACTTATTTTTTTTGTTCTGTATTACTTTCACTCACTTTTGCATGTACCCCGGTACACCCTACACTCCAGCATACCCCCCCTCCCGTAGACTCGTGTGTGTAGACATTCTATGGCACTAACACATTCTTTTTCGTGATCACTATAACATTTCTATCATTACAACGATTCTAAATACATACGACATACTTATTTTTTTTGTTTTGTATTACTTTCACTCACTTTTACATGTACCCCGGTACACTCCAGCATACCCCCATCCCCCTCCCGTAGACTCGTGTGTGTAGACATTCTGTGGCACTTACATACTTAA
Organism: Pteria penguin; assembly: GCA_035048485.1. Taxonomy (NCBI): domain Eukaryota; kingdom Metazoa; phylum Mollusca; class Bivalvia; order Pterioida; family Pteriidae; genus Pteria; species Pteria penguin. The sequence continues at coordinate 50,565,171 of CM068588.1, read as the reverse complement.
AACCTATTTATATTTCTATTGTTTACTACTATTCCATTCGTTTTCATCCTTTTTTAACTCGACTTCTCTGACGATCACACTTCATCGACACATTTTCGATATGGAACAGAGAAAATTCGCTAGAATCCGATCGTCGGCTTTTACACATACGATAATTGTACTGTAACAGTAAAATCCTACCTTTTGTATTTTGTTGGCAAGCGACGACTTCCATCACACTCTTTCCCTCTCATATTTCGTTTACATATATTTTTTAACACATTATATCGTCTTTACACTTTAAGAGAATCACCGCATTCCAATAGTGGCAATACAGGGTTTTCCGTTCTAAATATACCTTAATTTTTTTTTTTTTATTTTTCAACAATAACAAACAACGACAATCAACACTACATCAATTACGAGAGTATCGGAACTATATACATAGGGTCTCATGAGAAGACTTACGGGGTGAACGTCCGTTACCAAGCGGTTTACGCCGGTTACCAAGAGAGTCGATTACATCCCCCCCCCCTTTTTTTTTCATAACGTCAAATTTCCCATCATACACTTTGAATCCGAGGAACGATCGATATATCGATTTCTCTTTCGTTTCGTGACGTCACGAGTGACGTCATTTTGTCAACAAAAATTGTGCAACTCAAAAACCTCATTTTTGAGGTCTATTTTTCGTGAAAGTGAAAGTAGGAAATCACAAAATTCACCAAAAAAATTGAAAGTGAAAGTAGATTGACCAATCAAAACGCTCCATTTAGGGGGGGTTTCCCAAAAATTCTAAAAATAGCCCCCCCAGAGTGACTGTTAATCATCACATGTATGCCCCCTGTACAGCAACATAGACAAATGCATAAAAATACAATGTTTTCTAAAATTAGGTCAAAGATCAATGTCATTTTACATGTAATGAAATAAAGATCTTGCCACAAGAAATACACATGTGACATATCAAAGCTCTATCACTAACCATTAAAAGTTATGATGACAGACAGACAGACAGAGTGATTACTAAAGGACTCCGCATTTCCGATGACAGGGACCTAATCAATTTTAAAATGCTATATTTTTTCAAAAATCAGTAAAAATTAAAAGGCATAGATGTTCCCCAATAGGGCAAATATTGTCAAAATTTTCTAACAATATGAATATTTTGAATAGAACTTTAATCTTGCAGATTTCAAAATCTGAATTATTATTCTATATTTCGAAAGTTTTTATTGTGAGCAATTTGAGTATGACAGAAAAATTATCGTTGATTCTAGACTTTCAGCAGTACACATGTAGTAAGGAATAAAACTAAGATACAGCAAAATGTGTGAAAGTGTGAGGCTACATCAATAAGTGTGATTACAGGACAGACAAACAAAGAGACAGACAGACAGATGACAAACAAGCAAAGTGAACCCTATATGTTGCTTTGCTTTGCAGGCACCATAAAAATAATAGGAATTGTCAAAACTTGAAATTTGATGAGGTCTTCAAAATTTACACTTAATCATTGATAGAATATCAAATGATTTCTTATTAACACAGTGGCAGATCAAGGGGGGGGGGGGGGGGGGGGGGGGGGGGGGGTTCAGGAACACCCCCTAGGTACCAAACATTTTGTAAATTAATATAGGTCTTTAAAAAATTAGGACCAAAAAACCCCTCATTCTGTCACAAGAAATACCCCTGACTACCTTCTGGATCTGCCACTGAATCACATAAAAAAGGTTATGTTTTAGTGAACAGCAAATTGTGCTGAAGCTTACCTGCTCTAAACTTGGAGAAAGATGCATCTTTTTGCTTGTAGTTTTCATGTAACATCTTAGTAGTTTGACCTTAGTCTTCTCATACATTTCTGATATTGTGTATTCATATGGAAAGTCTTCATAGCAGGAGTCAACTAATTCAATGTTAAAGGAATCAATATTTCCATGTTTTGAGTCTCCGCTATCCGTATTAAAGAATAGTATCTTTGCTTGGTTTAATATTTCGGGTTGTTGTCATTTCACCATCAAATGTGCAGTGCCTTACACCACCGCCCTTTTTTGTTCTAACTTGTTTGTATTGAGATGAAATAAAAACAAAGTTAATCCAACCTATTTCTATCCTACGATTTCTTTTCTTTGCATTTTTGTTTCCCAGGGCTTTCCTGGATCTTGAAGATTCTCTTGTTCCTTGGTTAAAAACTTCAAGAATTCGGTCTGCCAGTGAGCTTTTTCTATCGGAAGCTGTTGATGTCTCTGTCCTTTTAATTCTAAGAAAAGCTAGCAACGCAATTCGATCTCCATATGATGATATATATTTGCTTAATTCATCATCTGACATCAATAAAACGACATGGTCGTCAACCTGTTAAAAACAAGATCACAGAGCGGTATGAGTTCCCTACCGACAAAAAGAAAAAATCCACAGATTAAGATACTTCTTTCAATCATGTCCATGCAGCTCACTTCGGAAATTGGTAAACTGAAGTTTTTTAAAAACATTTATTTTCATTAAAAAATCCTACTTTCCTGATTTCCTCTGTCACGAACCCCTGTGATTACTGGTAGTGGTTATCGAAAAGTATATAGCTTTTTTATGTATGTAGAGAATCTATATCTATAAATACCAGTACTCCACATACCTTGTCACTTTTCATTCGCATAATTTCTTCTTCGGAGACTCCTCGCTCCCTCAAAAAATCCTCCATTGCTTACAGCCACCGTACACTCGTGAGACGGCGCGCCAGATAGCTAGCCCTACAGTATGAGCCGACCGTTTCAATAGAAATTAGCCCTACAGTAACGTAAATGTGCCTAAAGTCGTCACTATTTTTCTGCCTTTGATATTCTCCCGTAAAATTTGTTCCTGTATATATCAATGTTTGGTATCGTCTGGTTCAAAAATCAATCTAGTTTCTGATTTACTCTCTATTACATCGACGTAGTAAGTATAGGGCAAGATAATAGGGGTTAAAAGAAGGAGGTGTCCGTATGACGACTCTAGGACGGTGCATTCCTTAAGTCGTCATGTCGTAAGTCCTAAAGTCGTCATTGCTATTGAATAGAGATCATTGAGTCAGCATGGTCGTTATTATACAATTAATTACTCGCTATCAGGTCAATATCGCAAATTTATGACCCAAAACCTTACACTGGCGGTGGTCTGACCTAACTGAGGTCAGAGGTCTTAAGGTTTTATCATACCGAATTTTTATATACCAAGAATAACGTCATTTAGTAAAACATTCGTACCTTGTATTGTTGACGTACATGTAAACAAACAAGTTATCAAATTATTATTATTGAAGAATTCTACATCTGTCATATTTTGCGGTCATTAATATTAATGACCCAGACATTATATCATTTTCCGGTCAATAGTTATCACGTGTTTTATTTAAGTCATAAATCTAGATTGAAGTTGTTTGTTCTAATGCTGCTAAGATATATGTATCTAGACAAGTTGGTTGGTTGAATGGGGTTTTACGTCGCTTTCAACAATATTTCAGTTATATCGCGACAAGGAAGCCGGAGGTTACCAACTTACCAACCCCTCAAACATAGTGGCGCAATCCGGGAATCGAACCCGGGTCGTCCGCACCTCAAGCTAAGTGCCAACCAATACACCAAGTCTACCCTCTATCTAGACCAGCAATGCCAGTCTATAATAAATCTTTTTAATGGTTCATAATCAACCAATCAGTTATAGAATTTTAATAGAGGTATAATAATATTTTTTTTATTATTTAATGAATGAAAACCAATACTTCATCAAGATATCATTTCATAACACAATGGGCATATGCTGAAACAAAATATATATATTCTGTACAATCAACACCAGTCCCTGTATACGGTTATATTCCGTACAACTAACGCATGCAATGTTCTTGTGTAATATATATTTTTATTTATTCATTATATATTTATTTATTTATTTATTATATATTTAAAAAGCAAATTTATTAAAAGTATTATACCCTATACATGTATATTTATATCAAACTCATCATTGACAGCTGATCCCTATTTTAGAAAAATTATAACATTATAAATGACAGTCCTAAAGTCGTCACCCCTGTCCTTAAATCGTCAGTTTTCTTTTTGACCTCTGTAGCGATATGTCGGGGGTGAGGTGATCCAATAAGCGTATTTTTATGTAAAATATTCTATTGAGCATTTGCTTCACTCGTGATATACGTATGCCATGTCTTTGAATAACGGTAAATTGCATTCGCCCAAGAGAATATGGAACTTGAAAAGGCATCGCCCGTACGATGTCAAAGTGAAATTTAATATTCCTTGAAATATCATGAATTCTTTACTATGATTTGTATAAAATGAAAATGGTATTTTATATAGAAACATGGAACATACTTACCTCTTTCAAAACACGTCGCCCTTTAACTTCTTTGAGTTCTCGTTTTTGAGAAATAACGCGAGATTTGAGAGTGACGACTTAAAGACTATGACGACTTTAGGCACATTTACGTTACTGAACAGTAGATCTAAATCGTGGCCACAGTTTAGTAAACTGTGGCCACGATTTAGCTAAACTGTGGCCACGATTTAATAAACTGTGGCCACGATTTAGCTAAACTGTGGCCACGATTTAATAAACTGTGCGCACAGTTTAGTAAACTGTGGCCACGATTTAGCTGAACTGTCGGAACGATTTAATAAACTGTGGCCACGATTTACCTAAACTGTGGCCACGATTTAATAAACTGTGGCCACGATTTACCTAAACTGTGGCCACGATTTAATAAACTGTGGCCACGATTTAGCTAAACTGTGGGAACGATTTACTAAACTGTGGCCACGATTTAGCTAAACTGTGGGAACGATTTAATAAACTGTGGCCACGATTTACCTAAACTGTGGCCACGATTTAATAAACTGTGGCCACGATTTACCTAAACTGTGGCCACGATTTAATAAACTGTGCGCACAGTTTAGTAAACTGTGGCCACGATTTAATATTTTTTTCACACATGTCCGCTTACAGCCACCGTAGACATTGGTATCGTATTGCAAATTTTGTTTTTGAGTCTGCAAATTTGGCCTTCACTTTTGAATTGCTTCCTACGGGCCTGTAAAGAGTAAACATCCCCCAGAGTAGACCCTAGGAAAAAATGTCTCAAGAGTAGACATTCATGGGGGGGGGGGGGGGGGGGGGATTCCACGCTACAGCTTAAGTGGTAGGCCAACCCCAGGGTAGAGATTTCCCCCTCCTATTTACTATGATCTTTATGTTATCATGGAACCATACACATGAATACAAATATTATAGTTTATTGCGTTTGCCCTGTCCATCCGCCTGTGAAAAAAAGCACACATGCACAATAATCAGGGACGTATAGAACACATATACGTCCCTGCAAAAATGGAGTAAATGACAGTTTTGTGAGATTTCTAACTTAAAAGAGTATTACCTTCTAAAGTCATAAAACTGTATGAAATTTGTGTAATGTATCTGTTTATGGGCGAAACAATGCTAATATATGTATATATCAAAGTTTTGAGAGAATTATGCCGAATTTCGGTTATTATTAAGACGTTTATTTGCATAAACAAAAGGAACGAGTTTACAATGTACATGTAGTGATGTACGTATATGTATGTGCATGGGAACACATTATGATTTTTCTTCAGAACCGCTTGATTGGTTCTTAAGATACTTGGTTGTGATTAATCAATCATGGTCTCCTACAAGTCTTGTTACCTTTTGGCCAGGTCCGCCGTACGTAGGGTGTATCCAACAAAGGATCAGCATTTGTAGCGGAAGGGCGGGGCCCTTTTTAACAAACTCATTCACAGCGACAAACCAAATGCACAAGAATGACCTACAATTATGTTTTAGCTTGATCAAAACAGGGGTGGATCGTGGACGACCATTTGATTCTGAAAGGGGGGGGGACATTTTTGTAAATAAATATTTTGACCATGAAAATGCTGGTAATAAAAATCTGACTTTGACTGAAATCAACATAAATATTCTGGCTGCTAGCATGTACATATACCAGACTATGTAAACATAAAGCTGAATGTTCTACAGAAAACACGTTGATTTTTTCCAGTTCGCTTCGCTCGCAAGATAGCTTCTTATATTATAATATGTAGTATTTTAACTGTATAACTGACATTTTAGCGGAATTCATAGCATTGGACGAATTGTGCTATTCAATATGTTCAATAAAATTTAAAAGAATTGTTGCTTTCAAAAACAAAAAAAAAAAAAAAAAAAAAAAAAGAAAGAAAGAAAAGAAAGAAAAACATATTTGCATGTCCATTTTGAGGGGCAGACAGAGGACAAGGACTCTACCATCTGCTTCCTGAGAGATTTTCTATTCATGTTCTTGTTCAGAATAGTGTCATTCGTGTCCCCTTGCCGCGAATTTCCAATCCTTCTCCCTGGCTTCCCCTCGTGTTGTCCGTTCCTCACTTATATGCTAGGCACTGACTGACATGTTAACGTTAAAATGAGTGGCCAAAGGGGCCTTAATTGAATTCGCCTCATCTCTAACCGAAGCATATGTGCAAAGTCGATTTAAGAATTAAATCATGTGCATTTCAAAATTTATGGTGGTCATATTTGTTGACAGTGTTTATTCCTTTTAAGTTTCATTCAAATCAGTGCAACAGGACAGTCGTCAAATGATTTTAACACATTTATTCAAATCTAAAATAAAAACAAACATAAATTTAAAATGAAAACAAAAGTAAAACCAACAAAAACGTGTATCTTCCTTTAACATATACGATTACAAAGGTAAAAAGAACCCCAAGTGGGCCTATATTGTTCACCTGAGACATAGAAAACATTGCACAGTGATATTGAACAATGCTAGTTTGTGGATGGCCATAAATTTGTATTTCTTTAAAACTTTCAAAAGATGTAAAATTATACAGGAAATCTTTGCTTAACATCTTGCCCCCCCCCCCCCCCCCAATCAGAATCAATGGTTGTCCCCTTAATGGAAAACTTCTTCAGACTGAATAGGTCAATAGCAATTTTTATACACCGAAAGCAACAAAACTTGACAAGAAGCAAGTATTCAAGGTCCTCTACCTTCTGGGTTGATCCGTCAACAAAATCATTGCTGCCTTGGCCTCTGAATGGATTACATTTTCGAAAATTCCTCCGCAACTGTGGCATAGATTTTAACAAAACTTGACGGGAAGCTAATTCATAAAATCATCCATCTTGTTTGCATTTTTCGGACCGATATGTCGACAAAATTGGCCACCATGGCCTCTGATTTGCTAACACATTTCGGTTTCACATTTGCTATTTCTGTATGGATTTTAATGAAATTTGACCAGAAACAAGTACTAAACGTCTCCTAAACAAATCTCTGTTTGAAAAAGTAAAATTTTCTTAAATTTTTAGGTGTTGCAAATCGCATGTTCTTACAAAAGTTGCCATTGTGTTCATGTGAGTGATATAAACCAACTAGAACCTCTTTTTGATATCAAGACAAAGGTTTTTGGATAACAGAAATCGATTTCCTGTAATAAAAAATAAAATTAATCATAACAAAAAAATCATTTTCATGATATTTAGACATGGAAATCATGATATCAAAAAAATCTAATTCTTTATATATATATAAAAAAAGAGAGACAGAGAAATTAAAAGAAAAGAAATCTGTCAGAAAATATCCAAAATTCTCTTTTTTTTATATCAGAAAATGATTTTTTTTTTGGTGTTTTTTTTATATCAAGAAATTCAATTAATAGAGATATCTTTATTAAAATTAGAGATATCTCCATTTATTAAGAAATAGAGATACATGTGTCCATATCTTTAACAGAGATATGTGTGTATATCTTATTAAAACAGAGATATCTCTATTTTGAATATATATACACAACATGCGTATTTTCATTTTTACAGTTGATTTATAAATCATATACGCGTTTGCCACATTACCTACTTTAATTTATTCAACAGAAATAATAATTAATGCATACAGATTCACAGTTTCAAATAAATATCATTTACTCTAAAACTGTTTAAATCATACGAAATTTTCACATACGGCATGCCAGTATTCGTCTCCCAAATTAACTTAATGTGAAGTAGATTAAGTAAATACCCAACATACGGTAAAATATATACATACATAAAGGGGAAATTCTACTCTGCTCTGGATATATCAGGGGTAATGTCTCTAGAGTAGGATTTCCCCCATGGGAAATTGTGCCATGCCATGCATGTCAAAGTGACACTATTCTCATTTATTAGACACTTGAATTTCGGAGGAAACTTCTATGTGTATCATATTCTGAGTCAGCTTACAAACTGAAATCTATTTTCACTATTAAGCTTTCAGGAGCTTCACTCCCTCGACTTCAGTCACTGCAATTCATTTCAATTCAATTTATTCAAATGCCAAACAGCAAATAGAACGAACATATACATGTACATATATACATGAATATATGGGGGGGGGGGAGAAAAAGAAAAATATGGATATATACATGAACAAAAGAAAAATTATATATATAGATATACAAGGAATCCAGTCCTCATACCCAGCTCCATCACTTAATTTTGAGTCAGTTTCTCTAAAACCCCTCATTCTGACTAGTATTGCCCCAGCACAGAGTTGAGGTATTGCTGTATATATGACCTCTTCGAGATCACAGTCATCTCTCTACATTGAGAAATCAGCTTTCATAATCTTCCAAATAACACAGTAAAACCCAATCATCTAACAAAATCTTCGATACTGAAACTGTCCTCAACAGTGGTGAAGGCTACAGATCTGAATCTTCTGGTAATTGCATGATCATCGTAAGGAATTATAGCTCTTTCACAATCATAAATGTAAAGTTCTAATAAACTAATTTTTCATCTGATTTGCAAATTAACATACTTTCACTGATTTGATACAAGACTTTAAAAGATAATATTTCGACCTGCATAAGGGACAGAACCCCTGACCTAAGGGTCATGGATTACACACTTTTATTAGAAGAGTTAATGCTCTTTCTAACCATGTATTAGTTTTTCTTAATAATGCATAGAAGTTAAATAGATTATTTAGATTACTATATGCCTCAAGGTTATATTGGCCCACACCTCTACTGTGGGTTTCATGAATTTCATTCTTTAGGTAGAAGGTTTTGTGTTGTTCCTAACCATGTATTAAATTTTTATTTACAATGCATTAAGAAACAGAGCAGAAAATGTCAAAGACTAAGTACATTATCACTATAGCCTATGGCTATATTTGCACCTCCAGGAGCTAAACCCCTTCTCAAGATGTCCTAAACCTCACAATTTTGGTAAAGAACTTATGCTCTTTATAACTTTGCATACTTTTTTCCTTCTTCCAGAAGTGTAAGGATGAGAAGAAATGAATAGAAGATTTGATTATTCTCAGCAGTTTTGACCTAACCTTAAATCCCTAGAAGGGAAGGGTCAAGGATCATGAAATCTACAATTCATAAAACGTATGTTCCTCTTATCCTGAATCAGCTCCATGTTCAATTGTAATATGAAAAGTCCAAACAGTTTCATGAGGAAATCAAATCACTATCGGACAATGCATGACAGATGACAAACAAAAACCAATCTCAATAGGTGTCTGGAGTGACTCGGGTCACATAATAAAGAAAAAATACTCACTGGTATCAATAAAATGAAATTCTTATAGCAATGACAATTTATTAAAATAATTACAAAGTTATAATACAAGTATATGTTGTATGAATGAAATATGAATGTACAGTCTCCTCATAAGGTAAAATGGCTCAGAAAAAGTAGGCCATTTACTGGAATCACAATTCAGTTGGTGAAATTCAAAATTTCACACTAATAACTATATATCCCTGATGATTTTAAGTTTGACTTGATGCCTTATATGTCTTATATATTGATAATGCAATTATCTTACCATAAAAATAAAAAGCAGGCTGATTAGGGCCATAATATTTACTGATCATTTCAATACAAATGATAAATAATTTGCAAATTATTTTAAAGCATCAAATCCAATTTTTGTTATAATTATGCATTAGAATATAACAATATTACAAATAATAATTAAAAAAGTACAAAGTAACAAATCACAGACTTCCCGATATGTTCTGTTCAGATAGATGAGGAATGGAACATTACTCAAACACCGTATTGGTTAGTGTTGGTATTGAAAGAATGCTTTGCTGAGAGTACTGAAAGATGACATACAGGAGCATACTCTTCAATATGCTAATTACTACACCCCAACATGAAAACAACATTCTCTACTTAATCAGGTCGTACAACACACTGTCATATAAGACAGAGTAATCATGCATATCTAGAACGATTTAAAAAAGAAAGAGAGGAACAAAGCTCTCATTAAGGCATTCCACTAACATGCTCTCACATAATGTATTGATTCATTCGTTTGACAAATGAACAAAAATCAAAAGTAGGAGTATGAGTACAAGAAATATATAGAAAAAGTAACAAAGCTTATAAAAATATCATGAAGCTCATAGAAAAAACATGTTACAAGTTTAAACTATATAAGGAAAATAACAAAGGATAATTATTGAATGTCTGATGACACAAAGTGACATAATGTTACAATTAAATCATATAGTATCACTTAATCAAAATCAGTTGTCACTGAATCAAATAATGAACTGTTACTGTGGTAATACAATGTATCACCATGGAATCAATGTTACTATGACAATACATATTGTATTCCCCGGCCTGCCAGACTCAATATGTTATTATGGCATTATCTTCTTGAATATCCGTGGAATTGTTATGTTACTATGACGACACACTATATCACTCATTGTGTTAATATGATAATATAATATAAAAGCATGGAATCATTATGACACTAGGAAAGCACACTGTATAACCATGGACAGCTATTTCATGTAGAAACATCTTTATGATATTAACATAGAACTATTATGACTTCATATTGCTATACTCTGGATTTAGGCTATTGTTTTGATGATTATTCATTTCAAAGTATAACGTATTCTCAAAGGATTGAGGTGAGACTTCTGTAACATTTGGAGCTGAAGATGTTGGTACAGCTGCTGTGGATTTTTCTTCATCTGATAAGGATCTGAAATTAACAGAACATTTCTCTATATTTAGATTGTTTTAACCCAAGTTTGAAAGAAGAAATAAAAATTCAATTAAAATTCAAGCAAATCTGGACCAGCTTTAACAGGATTAATTCTGTTCATCTGGACATTTGTTCTCATTCCACAGTTGACACAAGCTTCCAACTTGCCACTGATTCAGTGAGTCACGTTATCATGCAGTACTATATATAGTGCAAGAAAACTTGCCACTGATTCAGTGAGTCACGTTATCATGCAGCACTATATATAGTGCAAGAAAACTTGCCACTGATTCAGTGAGTCACGTTATCATGCAGCACTATATATAGTGCAAGAAAACTTGCCACTGATTCAGTGAGTCACGTTATCATGCAGTACTATATATAGTGCAAGAAAACTTGCCACTGATTCAGTGAGTCACGTTATCATGCAGTACTATATATAGTGCAAGAAAACTTTATGTCACTCTTTGTTGGATTTAAACAAAAAAATGAGACATTTACACCTCGATGTGTGTAGCATGCATATCATACTTTAACCTAAAACTTATCAATCTGATTTACTTGCCTCTTCTGTGTATAATGATGATCACTATGACGACAACACCTATGGCCCCCACCAATGCTACATACCAGTGTGACTTACTTGCGTCTTCTATCTAAAATGATCCCAGTAATGATGATCACTATGACGACAACACCTATGGCCCCCACCAATGCTACATATCAGTGTGACTTACTTGCGTCTTTTATGTGTAATGATGATCACTATGACGACAACACCTATGGCCCCCACCAATGCTACATATCATGTGACTTACTTGCGTCTTCTATGTATAATGATCCCAGTAATGATGATCAATATGACGACAACACCTATGGCCCCCACCAATGCTACATATCAGTGTGACTTACTCGCGTCTGCTATGAATAATGATCCCAGTAATGATTATCACTATGACGACAACACCTATAGCCCCTACCAATGCTACATATCATGTGACTTACTTGCGTCTTCTATGTATAATGATCCCAGTAATGATGATCAATATGACAACAACACCTATGGCCCCCACCAATGCTACATACCAATGTTTGTGGATCCAACTTGTCTCATGAATCTATATGTAACAAAGAATGCCAATATTAGGTTTACAAATAAATTATTTGAATATTTATATTAACTATCCTATCTTTCAATATTATTCCAAATTAATTTTTATGGAATACAGTAAAAAAAATCTAATAGTCACACAGATATCCTAAATGAATAAGGTTAAATGATAAGAATGAAAGAAAAGTTTTTTTGACAGAGAGAACTTTGAGTTCAGTAATGCATTACCTCATGTAATTGATACTTTTCTTTAATGTGAGGATGGGGATGGTTGTGTTCCCCTCTAAAAATTGGTAACGGAAGATAACTCTGTATGTCAGCTGTTGAATGTAGGAATAATTGCTGCAGTCGCTTAGTGTCGATTGGTTTACCATCCACCTCGGCTGACACTTCTAACTCTGTTAATAAGTCCCTGGAATATATTACATTGTACTATCTATGACTACTCATGAACTACATTATGAAGGTAATTTTAAAAGTAAAACATTTCATAGGTTCCACAACATTAATTAGTACACTAGTATTATTCAGTGTTATGACACTTTATAATCAGTGCTGTGATCAGTTTCGTTTAGTATTGTGACATGTATTATTTAGTGTTATGACACTTGACCTATAATCAGCACTGTGATAAGTGTCATTTAGTATTGTGACATGTATTATTGAGTGTTATGACGCTATATAATCAGCGCTGTGATAAGTGTCATTTAGTATTGTGACATGTATTATTGAGTGTTATGACGCTATATAATCTGCAGTGCTGTGATAAGTGTCATTTAGTATTGTGACATGTATTACTTAGTGTTATGACACTATATAATCAGCGCTGTGATAAGTGTCATTTAGTATTGTGACATGTATTACTTAGTGTTATGACGCTATATAATCTGCAGTGCTGTGATAAGTGTCATTTAGTATTGTGACATGTATTATTGAGTGTTATGACGCTATATAATCAGCACTGTGATAAGTGTCATTTAGTATTGTGACATGTATTACTTAGTGTTATGACGCTATATAATCAGCGCTGTGATAAGTGTCATTTAGTATTGTGACATGTATTATTGAGTGTTATGACGCTATATAATCAGCGCTGTGATAAGTGTCATTTAGTATTGTGACATGTATTACTTAGTGTTATGACACTATATAATCAGCGCTGTGATAAGTGTCATTTAGTATTGTGACATGTATTACTTAGTGTTATGACGCTATATAATCAGCGCTGTGATAAGTGTCATTTAGTATTGTGACATGTATTAATTAGTGTTATGACGCTATATAATCAGCACTGTGATAAGTGTCATTTAGTATTGTGACATGTATTACTTAGTGTTATGACGCTATATAATCAGCGCTGTGATAAGTGTCATTTAGTATTGTGACATGTATTATTTAGTGTTATGACGCTATATAATCAGAGCTGTGATAAGTGTCATTTAGTATTGTGACATGTCTTATTTAGTGTTATGATGCTATATAGTCAGCACTGTGATAAGTGTCATTTAGTATTGTGACATGTATTATTTACTGTTATGACACTTTATAATCAGCGCTGTGATAAGTGTCATTTAGTATTGTGACATGTATTATTTACTGTTATGACACTCTATAATCAGTGCTGTGATAAGTGTCATTTAGTATTGTGACATGTATTATTTACTGTTATGACACTTTATAATCAGCGCTGTGATAAGTGTCATTTAGTATTGTGACATGTCTTATTGAGTGTTATGACGCTATATAATCAGCACTGTGATAAGTGTCATTTAGTATTGTGACATGTATTACTTAGTGTTATGACGCTATATAATCAGTGCTGTGATAAGTGTCATTTAGTATTGTGACATGTATTACTTAGTGTTATGACGCTATATAATCAGCACTGTGATAAGTGTCATTTAGTATTGTGACATGTATTACTTAGTGTTATGACGCTATATAATCAGCGCTGTGATAAGTGTCATTTAGTATTGTGACATGTATTATTTAGTGTTATGACGCTATATAATCAGAGCTGTGATAAGTGTCATTTAGTATTGTGACATGTCTTATTTAGTGTTATGATGCTATATAGTCAGCACTGTGATAAGTGTCATTTAGTATTGTGACATGTATTACTTAGTGTTATGACGCTATATAATCAGCGCTGTGATAAGTGTCATTTAGTATTGTGACATGTATTACTTAGTGTTATGACACTATATAATCAGCGCTGTGATAAGTGTCATTTAGTATTGTGACATGTATTATTGAGTGTTATGACGCTATATAATCTGCAGTGCTGTGATAAGTGTCATTTAGTATTGTGACATGTCTTATTTAGTGTTATGACGCTATATATAATCAGCACTGTGATAAGTATCATTTAGTATTGTGACATGTATTATTTAGTGTTATGACACTATATATAATCAGCGCTGTGATAAGTGTCATTTAGTATTGTGACATGTATTACTTAGTGTTATGACACTATATAATCAGCGCTGTGATAAGTGTCATTTAGTATTGTGACATGTATTAATTAGTGTTATGACGCTATATAATCAGCGCTGTGATAAGTGTCATTTAGTATTGTGACATGTATTACTTAGTGTTATGACGCTATATATAATCAGCACTGTGATAAGTGTCATTTAGTATTGTGACATGTATTACTTAGTGTTATGACACTATATAATCAGAGCTGTGATAAGTGTCATTTAGTATTGTGACATGTATTACTTAGTGTTATGACGCTATATATAATCAGCACTGTGATAAGTGTCATTTAGTATTGTGACATGTATTATTGAGTGTTATGACGCTATATAATCAGCGCTGTGATAAGTGTCATTTAGTATTGTGACATGTATTACTTAGTGTTATGACGCTATATATAATCAGCACTGTGATAAGTGTCATTTAGTATTGTGACATGTCTTATTTAGTGTTATGACGCTATATAATCAGCACTGTGATAAGTGTCATTTAGTATTGTGACATGTATTATTGAGTGTTATGACGCTATATAATCTGCAGTGCTGTGATAAGTGTCATTTAGTATTGTGACATGTATTATTGAGTGTTATGACGCTATATAATCTGCAGTGCTGTGATAAGTGTCATTTAGTATTGTGACATGTATTATTTAGTGTTATGACACTATATAATCAGCGCTGTGATTCATTTTTGTCATTTTTGTCACACCACAGATATTTCATGTATATGGTGACGGCATCTGCCTGATGTGGGGCATACACAAATTTTAACCTTTGCAACGGACACACCCAAAGCAGTGAGGGATCTTTAACGTGCCATGCATACCATGACATGGGGCTTTGGTTTTTAATGTCTCATCCGAAAGAGAGGACACTGGCATGACCAGATTGGGACTCAAACCCTGGCCTCCTGATCAAGAGGCGAGCGCGATACCACTAGGCCACGCCGGCTTAATCAGCGCTGTGATCAGTGTCATTTAGTATTGTGACATGTATCATTAAGTGATGAGACACAGTACTGTAAATCTGGTTATTTTTGCTGTCAATTAATTTTTAACACTTTTGTGAGTCAGTTGGATTCACAAAAATATTTTTTTCGTAAAAATAAATCTACCGTAAAATAAAGTCTAGATCTGCCAACGATAAAATAAGCTGGAATTGCTGACACTGTCAACTTTAATTTTAAGTAAAAAGGAAAATAATGGATCGCTGAATGTACATGTAAGAAACAAAAAATTCTTGCAAATATTTTACATGATTTATTTTACCAGCACATTGAAAAATAAAAATAATTGATTTTATGAAATATACATGTATATGTTTATGGACTATCATTTAGTATGGTTTACTGTCACCCTCAGCATTATTTCAGTTAAACAAAGACAGTATGTGTCTGGATTTGAATAATTTTGTTTGTGACAAAACAAAGCACTACACAAAAGGCGTAAATCCGTGTGATGGAATTTTCTCACCGATTTACTTTTAGAACCAGTAGAGATTTGCAAAAATAAGGAACACAAAAATAAATCTATAGGCATTTTGCTTACATTTGCAAAATTAAATTGACGCAAAAGTATCCAGATTTACTGTATCATCTCATATTGTGACACATTATGATTTAGTGTTGTGACATAGTATGATTTCATGTTGTGACACATTATGATTTAGTGTTGTGACATAGTATGATTTCATGTTGTGACACATTATGATTTAGTGTTGTGACATAGTATGATTTCATGTTGTGACACATTATGATTTAGTGTTGTGACATAGTATGATTTCATGTTGTGACACATTATCATTTATGTTTTGATAAATTATCATTTAGTGTTGTAACACAGGATATTTAGGTGTTGTGTTAACATATCATTTAGTGCTGTGACCCAGTATCATTCAGTGTTGTGATAAAGTATCATTTAGTGTAACATGACACAGCATCATTTAGCATCATACTGTTATTTAGTGTTCTTACACAGAATTATCTAGTGTTCTGTGTCAGTATTATTTTGTTATCACACCTTATTATTTGGTGTTCTTACAGACAGAATTACCAATTAGTGTTCTGTGTCAGTATTATTTTATGTTATGACACATGATTATTTGGTGTTCTTTCACAGAATTAACTAGTGTTCCATGTCTGCATTATTTTATGTTGTGACACATTATTATTTGGTGTTCTTACATAAAATTATCTAGTGTTCTGTGTCAGTACTATCTTATGTTATGATACATGATTATTTGGTGTTCTTTCACAGAATTACCAAGTGTTCCATATCTGCATTATTTTATGTTGTGACACATTATTATTTGGTGTTCTTACATAAAATTATCTAGTGTTCTGTGTCAGTACTATCTTATGTTATGACACATGATTATTTGGTGTTCTTACACAGAATTACCAAGTGTTCTGACTGTCAGTATTATTTTGTTATCACACATTATTATTTGGTGCTCTTGCATAAAAATAACCTAGTGTTCTGTGTCAGTATTATTTTATCTTGTCATACATTAGTATTTGTTGTTTTGAAACAAAATAATCTATTGTTCTGTGTCAGAATTATTTTATGTTGTGACACATTATTATTTGTGTTCTTACACAGAATTACCAAGTGTTCTATGTCTGTATAATATTTTATGTTGTGACACATTATTATTTGGTGTTCTTACACTGAATGACCTAGTACTGTTCTCTGTCAGTGTTATTTAATTCTGAAACACATTCATATTTAGTGCTCTGACAGTAAATGATATCAAGGCACTAAAATACACAAGGTAATAAGAATACATAGATCAAATTTCAGGGATATTTAAAATTCTATATCTTTTATGAAAAATTCAAAATATGAAAAATCCACATATGCTGCTGAGACAAAACTTTGATAAACAATTAGCTAATGAATAAATAATACATGATGATACACAGTATATCTTGTGATATGATTCATGTTCAGATTTAACATAGTAATATGAATCGATCCAAATAGAAAAAGTTATAGAACTGTCTCAGTCTATGTCTGCTCTACTAGAAAAGGAGATTTAACTGTCAGTGAAATAGAATGATATGCTTACCCATGGCTTGTCTTGAACATTTCTGTTTTTAGCTGTACTACTATATCATTTCCTTTTATGTCTAAGAGTTCTTTTATCATACGTGCAAATGACTGCTTTATATCTTCATTAGAATTATCAATTTTCCCCCTCAAGAATATCTTGGCTCTGCTGGAATCTGCTACAGAGAAAAAAGTATTTATAGACAAATCTTCTAGTTTGTCTTACTGTGCAGCTACTGTCCTTACTTTAAACCCGCCAAATCTTAAATCAAAGGTGGAGGTTAATTATAAACTAGAAGAGTCATAAAAGCCATGTCTTAATCTGTCTTTTTTTTCTCGTATCTTTGAACACATTTATGTTAGCATAGCTATGAATTAGGGTACAAAGAATAATGTTAAATTCCTGTACTAGTATATATTAGCCTAGTCATGAATTAGTGTACAGATGATAATGCTAAATCCCCTTATATATTAGCCTAGTCATGATTAGTGTACGGGGAATACTGTTCAATTGATCACCTTATATATTAACCTTGTCACAAATTAGTGTACAGATGATAATGCTAAATCCCCTTATATATTAGCCTAGTCATGATTAGTGTACGGGGAAAACTGCTCAATTGATCACCTTATATATTAACCTTGTCATGAATTAGTGTACAGATGACAATGCTAAATCCCCTTATATATTAGCCTAATCCTGATTAGTGTACAGGGGATACTGCTCAATTGATCACCTTATATATTAACCTAGTCATGATTAGTGTACGGGGAAAACTGCTAAATCCCCTTATATATTAGCCTAGTCATGATTAGTGTACAGGGGATACTGCTCAATTGATCACCTTATATATTAACCGTGTCATGAATTAGTGTACAGATGATAATGCTAAATCCCCTTATATATTAGCCTAGTTATGATTAGTGTACAGGGGATACTGCTCAATTGATCACCTTATATATTAACCTTGTCATGAATGAGTGTACAGATGATAATGCTAAATCGATCACCTTATATATTAGCCTAGTCATGATTAGTGTATAGGGGATACTGCTAAATCAATCACCTTATATATTAGTGTATAGTCATGAATTAGTGTACAGGGTATACTGCTAAATCCCCCTATACATTACCATAGACATGAATTAATGTAGGATGATAATGCTAAATCGATCACCTAGCTTATATATGAGCCTAGTCATGATTAGTGTACAGGGGATACTGCTAAATCGATCACCTTATATGTTACCCTAGTCATGAATTAGTGAACAGGGTACATTGCTAAATCTATCACCTTATATATTAGCCTTGTCATGAATTAGTGTACAGATGATAATGCTAAATCGATCAACTTATATATGAGCCTAGTCGATCATGTATTAGTGTGCAGATGATAATGCTAAATCCCCTTATACATATGAATCCTGCTAAAGTATACATATAGCTTTTGAAAAGACAAAAGAAAAACCAAAATTCTGAGTTACATTAGAAATTGAATTTGATAAATTATTATTGTTATGTGCCACAAAAATAGTAAAGAAAGCAACAAGTATACCCCCAAATACATAGCAGGTAATAGAAAAAATTGTCATTGATGTATTCCAATATTTGTGTTCCTTATGACATTTCTATACTTAATGAAAGTTTACACTTAACTTTCTTTTAAAGTGTTTTGATTCCTACCTGTTGGAGTAGGGGCTTGTGTAGATGTTACTATGGATGTATTAGCAGTTTCTATGGAAACCATATTTTGTAATTTTGTTGTAGAAGTTGTTGTTTTTAAAGCTGTTTGATTTGAATGTGTTTCGACATAAAGAGGCAGATGGAGATAAATCTGTATATCATATGCAGGATCCAGGAAGAGGGTTTGTACTTGAGTAACGTTGATCAACTTTCCATCCTCCATGGCTGTAACACGAATCTCTGTTACTTTGTTCCTATATAAGGTATATGACATTAATTTGTTTGGTCTACCAATATCTTTTGTAGGATTATAATATTGTCTATACTGAATAAAATTACACATTGCTACAAAACAAAATCAATTATTTTTATTTACAGGAGGAGATATTCAAGTTATATTTATACAAGTGTAAAGTGAATTTGCTTAACAGTCAACTTAAGAACAAAATCATTTTCTTTTTGTAGCTATATGCATGATCAGATAAGGAGGAAAGAAAAAAAAATGAATTTTGGAAGAAGAAGGAAAAAAAAATTCCCAGAATGTCAATTGCATATGAAAGTTATGCAAATTATTTGGAAGATAAAAGCAAGTAAATGTATATATACATACATATACACATTCTCTCTAAATCACAAATACACACATATACACACACTATTATACACACACATACACATACATATGTTATACACACACATACACATACATATGTTTATTATCTCCCTGTTAGCACAAAATTTTTATCCTAAATCTCTGTACAAGAAATCTTACCCAGCATCAACTTCCAATAAATTCGTCTCTATGGCAACATCTACATAACCTTGTAATCCTAACAACTCCTTGATCATGTGACTAAGTGAACTGGTCATGTTATCAATGTCTGATTGACTCATTTGCCCTCTGATAAATAGAATGGCTTTCTGGTCCTCTAAAATAGTATAAAGACTGAATATGAAATATATCTAACATCGGAATTAAGCAGTGAGGGATCTTTTACGTGCCACATACGCCTACTGTGACATGGGACCTCAGTTTTTTCTGTCTCATCAGAACAGCACACCAGTGAACCCAGAGTGGAGTCGAACCCAGGACCTCTTGATCATGGGCAGAGCACTTTATCCACTATGCCACACTGACTTTGTCCATGTATATAATATCATTTAGATACAGTATACATTTATACATGTCCATGTATAATATCTTTTGGATACAGTATACATTTATACATGTCCATGTATAATATCCTTTAGATACAGTATACATTTATACATGTCCATGTATATAATATCCTTTAGATACAGTATACATTTATACATGTCCATGTATAATATCCTTTAGATACAGTATACATTTATACATGTCCATGTATAATATCCTTTAGATAGTCAGTATACATTTATCCATGTCCATGTATAATATCCTTTAGATACAGTATACATTTATACATGTCCATGTATAATATCCTTTAGATACAGTATACATTTATACATGTCCATGTATAATATCCTTTAGATACAGTATACATTTATACATGTCCATGTATAATATCCTTTGGATACAGTATACATTTATCCATGTCCATGTATAATATCCTTTAGATACAGTATACATTTATACATGTCCATGTATAATATCCTTTAGATACAGTATACATTTATACATGTCCATGTATAATATCCTTTAGATACAGTATACATTTATACATGTCCATGTATAATATCCTTTAGATACAGTATACATTTATACAGGGATTTTAGCAGACTTACATTAGGATTCACAAACTCATACTGACTTTATCAAAATTAAATGAAGATTACAAATCAATTATACATCAAATCAAATAACTATTGATCATATAAATAACTATAAACTTTAGCATTAAAAAAGAAAGTAGGATTGGTGTTTTTAATATATTGTAACCATGATAGTGAACAATTCGATAATCATGACTTGGCTGTCCTTCTTAAATACACCTTTATTAGCTAGTCATGAATTAATGCTGCATACAAAGAAGAATGCTTACTCAGAGAAAATATGAATCCCATTAAAGTAAGTTACACACAAGAATTAAGCTTAATTGTAATTCAGTGAAAATATGAATTACCACTAAAGTAAGTACACACACAGAACAATGCTGGTAAAATATGAATCCCTGATTACAGTAAGTTACACACAAGAATTACGCTTAATTTTAATTCAGTGAAAGTATGAATTACCACTGAAGTAAGTACACACAAAGAACAATGCTGACTCAGTAAAAATACAAACTCCACTTAAGTCAACACATATACAGTATCAATTAAATTCTTAAAACATTATTAGAACATCTGGTACTAACCTGGTACAAATACGGATGATATTCTTGTTGTCATGGCTTGTGTAGTTGATTCAATATTATTTTCACAATGAATCCCCGAGTATCCATGTTCACACCAACATCGGTACCACCCATTGGTACCATTTAAACGCACACACTCTCCACCATTTCTACACAGATTTTCACTTGTGTGACAAACACTAGTATTTTCACAGTGATAACCCTGAGTTGTCTTTGGACATTCACAACTATAACTTCCATTGCCAAGGTTTGTACAGAATCCTTCACTCTGACAGGGGTTAATAAAGCATGGGTCAACATCACTGATTGGTGTTTCACAAAATTCTCCAGTCCATTCAGCTGTACAGTTACATGTTATACCATGTACAGGGCTGACAAAGCATGTGCCACTGTGGAGACAGTATGTTCCATTGCATGGAGAAATCTTTGTCTCATTGCAAAATTGACCTGCAAAATATCAAACTGTACTTTGTTTGAGACTGCATGTAAAACATTTATAACTTCCTCATTAAATTATAATATTGGGTCCTGTACCTTTTGACTGATCAGTACAACAGTTCAAAGCTGGCATAGCTCATAGCCAACATGCCTCATAGCTGGCATAGCTCTTAAGCTGCCATAGCTCACAAACTGACATAGCTCAAAGTGGGAATGACTCATACTGGGCATGGATCATGGTGGACATAACTCATAATGGGAATAGCTCATAGTAAACAAAGCTCAGTAATAGTTGGCATAACTTATAGTATGCACATATGCTAACTTGTTAGCTTAGGATTAAGCATTCTGAAGCTTGAGCCCAACTCATTGGTGTCTTTATTCAAATGAAACAGTTAAAACCACAGAAAATACTGACATGTAAAATATCCCTCATTTCTGTGTGTGAGTCAATTATAAAGGCTGAAGTTACTGTATAAGTAAAAGAATGGTGTGAGTAAATTGCATAGGCTGAAGTCCTTGTGTAAGTAAAAGAATTGTGTGAGTCAATTGCATAGGCTGAAGTCCTTGTATAAGTGAAAGAATTGTGGGAGTCAATTGCATACAATGAAGTCCTTGTATAAGTGAAAGAATTGTGTGAGTCAAATGCATACAATGAAGTCCTTGTATAAGTGAAAGAATTGTGTGAGTCAATTGCATAGGCTGAAGTCCTTGTATAAGTGAAAGAATTGTGCAAGTCAATTGCATACAATGAAGTCCTTGTATAAGTGAAAGAATTGTGTGAGTCAAATGCATACAATGAAGCCCTTGTATAAGTGAAAGAATTGTTATGAGTCAATTGCATATGCTGAAGTCATTGTATAAGTGAAAGAATTGTGTGAGTCAATTGCTTATGCTGAAATCATTGTATAAGTGAAAGAATTGTATGAGTCAATTGCATATGCTGAAGTCCTTGTATAAGTGAAAGAATTGTGTAAGTCAATTTCATATGCTGAAGTCCTTGTATAAGTGAAAGAATTGTGTAAGTCAATTGCATATGCTGAAGTCCTTGTATAAGTGAAAGAATTGTGTAAGTCAATTGCATATGCTGAAGTCCTTGTATAAGTGAAAGAATTGTGTAAGTCAATTTCATATGCTGATTAGTCCTTGACGTATAAGTGAAAGAATTGTGTGAGTCAATTTCATAGGCTGAAGTCCTTAATTGTATTAGTGAATAAATTGTGTGAGTCAATTGCATACACTGAAATCCTTGTAATAATAAAGTGAAAGAATTGTGTGAGACAATGAGGCTGAAGTCATTGTATAAGTGATAGAATCCTGGTGTGACATAAAACAATACTCTGATATGACCAGTATAACGTTCTCTTACAAGGGATGAAGACTATATTAGAACCAGCACTCTCAGAATATGAGGAATGTGGATCTGCATTATATACATGGACAATAACGACCTTCGTCTGATTTTTAGTTTCATATGGTTTTATTGTTGAAAACGGTTGCAGTATATGACCTATTAAAGCTTACACAACATTTACTATAAGAACCCCAAACTTCTTAATAAACCAGACGCGAAATTGGACGTGGTTACCCCAGGGTATACCATAAGCCCAACTCTACTATATTGAGGTGAATCAAAGGTGGGACATCAAAATAATTAAAACATGGCAAGCAAAATAAATACATATATCTACTATATATACAAATTTAGCTGTTTATCCATTTTAAACCACAAAGTAGAACCAATTCAAACAAATTGTGATTTTCTTTTGTAATCATAAAATTTCAGTCTGAGAAACTGGTGCATAAATAAACAAAAATATGTGTAGGACTGGTAGGCCTAATGTGAAATACTTTTTATTAATGGGGATCCAAATATTTTGGCTTTTACGGCTGAATGCACCAACAAAACAAATAATTTCTACAAATCATATCAGAGTAATAAATATCAATATTTCTTGCAGTTGCAAGCAAAACTTATATGCCCCATCCATCAGTGAAGGTCATTTATGCATGTTATTCCACATCTATCCTGTCATTAAGCAGGGATATCAATTGATCTGGTGGGTAGGCATGCTTGTATGGGATATTCAGACCAAGTAAATCATCGTTAAATAAACATTGACCCATGCAGATGTAATGAAATGACCATTATCTGGTGAAAAGAATTTAATAACAAGACAATTAAATGACCCATGATTAATTAAAATCACTGACATTTCTACTATCCATTTTCTATACAAGTATCTAGGAATATCACTTGTACAGACATTTTATTTCTTTAACAATAAATGCTTTCCACAAACCTTAATAAAACTACCAAACTTGGAACCCTTGAAATTTTTAAAAGTATTTCACAGTATTATGTCTCATAATTTCTATAAGGCATACAACTTCTGTACATTAATACAATCATCCTCACCAAAATAACTGTCAGGACAGGAGCATGTATATCCTGATTTAGTGTCGGTACATGTCCAACCATCATCACACGGCGATGGTTCCTCTTCACACTCATTCTTATCATTCATTTCACAGTTCTCACCAAACCATCCTGAAAGTAAAACATAATAGAATCTCTGACAAACAACATACCATCTGTCAAATCTGAAATATTACGGGGATGGTGTAAAATTATCTGACAAGTCTGAAGCATTACTGGGTGTAATACCATCTGACAGGTCTGAAACATTACAGGTTATGATACCATCTGACAAGCCTGAAGCATTACAAGGTGTAATACCAGCTGACAAGTCTGAAGCATTACTGGGTGTAATACCATCTGATAAGTCTGAAGCATTACTGAATGTTATACCATCTGACAAATCTGAAACATTACAAGGTGTAATACCATCTGACATGTCTGAAGTATTACAGGGTGTGATACCATCTGAAAGTCTGAAACATTACAGGACGTGATACCATCTGACAAGTCTGAAGCATTACTGGGTGTGAAACCATCTGACAAATCTGAAGCATTACAGGGTGTGATACCATTTGACAAGTCTGAGGCATTACTGGATGTGATACCATCGGACAGGTCTGAAACATTACAGGATGTAATACCATTTGACAAGTCTGAAGCATTACTGGATGTAATACCATCTGACTGGTCTGAAACATTACAGGTTGTGATACCATCTGACAAGCTTGAAGCATTACAAGGTGTAATACCAGCTGACAAGTCTGAAGCATTACTTGGTGTAATACCATCTGATAAGTCTGAAGCATTACTGAATGTGATACCATCTGACAAATCTTAAGCATTACAAGGTGTAATACCATCTGACAAATCTGAAGCATTACAGGGTGTGATACCATTTGACAAGTCTGAAGCATTACTGGGTGTGATACCATCTGACAAGTCTGAAGCATTACAGGGTGTGATACCATTTGACAAGTCTGAAGTATTACAGGGTGTGATACCATCTGACAAGTCTGAAGCATTACTGGGTGTGATACCATCTGACAACTCTGAAGCATTACAGGGTGTAATACCATTTGACAAGTCTGAAGCATTACTGGGTGTGATACTATCTGACAAGTCTGAAGCATTACAGGGTGTAATACCATTTGACAAGTCTGAAGCATTACAGGGTGTGCTACCATTGTACAAGTTTGAAGCACTACAAGACAGGGAAACCCTACCCAAGTGTAAAAGTCTTATAGTCCATGACAAAGCCTGATGAGTTGCTGTTGCAAACTTTTGACACTAGGGTGGAATTTGGATATCTCTATACAAAATGGTGTATAATTATTTTATCTTACTTTATTGGTTATGCATTGTGTTATCAACATTCGTTTCAAAGTGTTCAGAGAATGTGAGCCTGAGTCCTCCTAGGAAAGGTAAACATACAAATAATTCTGTATGGGATAAGTGAAAAGCTGTGATATATACCTTTGTGGCAGATCTTTTGTCCAGTTGCTTTGTCACAGCTATAATGACCCATGGAATCATTCTGAGGTACACAATACACTTCACATTGACCACCATAGTAATCAGCATCACAGTATACCCTCACCTTGTAGTCCAAGCTAAACAAACGATATTCTGTTACTCAAACATCAAATATATTGCAATCCATGATCAGTACACTATTTTGATGTTTCTAAGTACCATCAGTAGTTATTCAATATATATGTATGACTACTTTGATATCAGTATTTGACAAGACATGCTGGAATGTACTATGCCTCTATGCTGTAAAGACTCTGTTCAAATCTTTGTTGGAGCCAGAAGAAATTATAATTTGAAGTGTAAAAGATTCGTGGTTCTCTCTTATATGGTGTCCTCCTTTGTGAGGCATTATCCTACACCACATAACACTGACCACCACCATATCGGTAAAATAATCATAATGTGGTATTATTGTCCACCACTTAACACTGGCCCCCACCACATAGGTAGAATAATCATTATGTGTTATTATCCTCCACCACTTAACACTGGCCCCCACCACATAGGTAGAATGATCATGATGTGGTATTATTCTCCACCACTTAACACTGGCCCCCACCACATAGGTAGAATGATCATTATGTGGTATTATTCTCCACCACATTACATTGGTCACCACCACATAGGTAGAATGATCATTATGTGGTATTATTCTCCACCACTTAACACTGGCCCCCACCACATAGGTAGAATGATCATTATGTGGTATGATTCTCCACCACTTAACACTGGCCCCCACCACATAGGTAGAATGATCATTATGTGGTATTATTCTCCACCACTTAACACTGGCCCCCACCACATAGGTAGAATGATCATTATGTGGTATTATTCTCCACCACATTACATTGGTCACCACCACATAGGTAGAATGATCATTATGTGGTATTATTCTCCACCACTTAACACTGGCCCCCACCACATAGGTAGAATGATCATTATGTGGTATTATTCTCCACCACATTACATTGGTCACCACCACATAGGTAGAAGGATCATTATGTGGTATTATTCTCCACCACATTACATTGGTCACCACCACATAGGTAGAATGATCATTATGTGGTATTATTCTCCACCACTTAACACTGGCTACCACCACATAGGTAGAATGATCATTATGTGGTATTATTCTCCACCACTTAACACTGGCCCCCACCACATAGGTAGAATGATCATTATGTGGTATTATTCTCCACCACTTAACACTGGCCCCCACCACATAGGTAGAATGATCATTATGTGGTATTATTCTCCACCACATTACATTGGTCACCACCACATAGGTAGAATGATCATTATGTGGTATTATTCTCCACCACTTAACACTGGCTCCCACCACATAGGTAGAATGATCATTATGTGGTATTAATCTCCACCACTTAACACTGGCCCCCACCACATAGGTAGAATGATCATTATGTGGTATTATTCTCCACCACTTAACACTGGCCCCCACCACATAGGTAGAATGATCATTATGTGGTATTATTCTCCACCACTTAACACTGGCCCCCACCACATAGGTAGAATGATCATTATGTGGTATTAATCTCCACCACTTAACACTAGCCCCCACCACATAGGTAGAATGATCATTATGTGGTATTATTCTCCACCACTTAACACTGGCCCCCACCACATAGGTAGAATGATCATTATGTGGTATTATTCTCCACCACTTAACACTGGCCCCCACCACATAGGTAGAATGATCATTATGTGGTATTATTCTCCACCACTTAACACTGGCCCCCACCACATAGGTAGAATGATCATTATGTGGTATTATTCTCCACCACTTAACACTGGCCCCCACCACATAGGTAGAATGATCATTATGTGGTATTATTCTCCACCACTTAACACTGGCCCCCACCACATAGGTAGAATGATCATTATGTGGTATGATTCTCCACCACTTAACACTGGCCCCCACCACATAGGTAGAATAATCATTATGTGGTATTATTCTCCACCACTTAACACTGGCCCCCACCACATAGGTAGAATGATCATTATGTGGTATTATTCTCCACCACTTAACAATGGACACCACCATATAGGTAGAATAATTATTATGTGGTATTATTCTCCACCACTTAACACTGGCCCACACCACATAGGTAGAATAATCATTATGTGGTATTATTCTCCACCACTTAACACTGGCCCCCACCACATAGGTAGAATGATCATTATGTGGTATTATTCTCCACCACTTAACACTGGCCCCCACCACATAGGTAGAATGATCATTATGTAGTATTATTCTCCACCACTTAACACTGGCCCCCACCACATAGGTAGAATGATCATTATGTGGTATTATTCTCCACCACTTTACATTGGTCACCACCACATAGGTAGAATGATCATTATGTGGTATTATTCTCCACCACTTAACACTGGCCCCCACCACATAGGTAGAATGATCATTATGTGGTATTATTCTCCACCACTTAACACTGGCCCCCACCACATAGGTAGAATGATCATTATGTGGTATTATTCTCCACCACTTAACACTGGCCCCCACCACATAGGTAGAATGATCATTATGTGGTATTATTCTCCACCACTTAACACTGGCCCCCACCACATAGGTAGAATGATCATTATGTGGTATTATTCTCCACCACTTAACACTGGCCCCCACCACATAGGTAGAATGATCATTATGTGTTATTATCCTCCACCACTTAACACTGGCCCCCACCACATAGGTAGAATGATCATTATGTGGTATTATTCTCCACCACTTAACACTGGCCCCCACCACATAGGTAGAATGATCATTATGTGGTATTATTCTCCACCACTTAACACTGGCCCCACCACATAGGTAGAATGATCATTATGTGGTATTATTCTCCACCACTTAACACTGGCCCCCACCACATAGGTAGAATGATCATTATGTGGTATTATTCTCCACCACTTAACACTGGCCCCCACCACATAGGTAGAATGATCATTATGTGGTATTATTCTCCACCACTTAACACTGGCCCCCACCACATAGGTAGAATGATCATTATGTGGTATTATTCTCCACCACATTACATTGGTCACCACCACATAGGTAGAAGGATCATTATGTGGTATTATTCTCCACCACTTAACACTGGCCCCCACCACATAGGTAGAATGATCATTATGTGGTATTATTCTCCACCACTTAACACTGGCTACCACCACATAGGTAGAATGATCATTATGTGGTATTATTCTCCACCACTTAACACTGGCCCCCACCACATAGGTAGAATGATCATTATGTGGTATTATTCTCCACCACTTAACACTGGCCCCCACCACATAGGTAGAATGATCATTATGTGGTATTATTCTCCACCACATTACATTGGTCACCACCACATAGGTAGAATGATCATTATGTGGTATTATTCTCCACCACTTAACACTGGCTCCCACCACATAGGTAGAATGATCATTATGTGGTATTAATCTCCACCACTTAACACTGGCCCCCACCACATAGGTAGAATGATCATTATGTGGTATTATTCTCCACCACTTAACACTGGCCCCCACCACATAGGTAGAATGATCATTATGTGGTATTATTCTCCACCACTTAACACTGGCCCCCACCACATAGGTAGAATGATCATTATGTGGTATTAATCTCCACCACTTAACACTAGCCCCCACCACATAGGTAGAATGATCATTATGTGGTATTATTCTCCACCACTTAACACTGGCCCCCACCACATAGGTAGAATGATCATTATGTGGTATTATTCTCCACCACTTAACACTGGCCCCCACCACATAGGTAGAATGATCATTATGTGGTATTATTCTCCACCACTTAACACTGGCCCCCACCACATAGGTAGAATGATCATTATGTGGTATTATTCTCCACCACTTAACACTGGCCCCCACCACATAGGTAGAATGATCATTATGTGGTATTATTCTCCACCACTTAACACTGGCCCCCACCACATAGGTAGAATGATCATTATGTGGTATGATTCTCCACCACTTAACACTGGCCCCCACCACATAGGTAGAATAATCATTATGTGGTATTATTCTCCACCACTTAACACTGGCCCCCACCACATAGGTAGAATGATCATTATGTGGTATTATTCTCCACCACATTACATTGGTCACCACCATATAGGTAGAATAATCATTATGTGGTATTATTCTCCACCACTTAACACTGGCCCCCACCACATAGGTAGAATGATCATTATGTGGTATTATTCTCCACCACTTAACACTGGCCCCCACCACATAGGTAGAATGATCATTATGTGGTATTATTCTCCACCACTTAACACTGGCCCCCACCACATAGGTAGAATGATCATTATGTAGTATTATTCTCCACCACTTAACACTGGCCCCCACCACATAGGTAGAATGATCATTATGTGGTATTATTCTCCACCACATTACATTGGTCACCACCACATAGGTAGAATGATCATTATGTGGTATTATTCTCCACCACTTAACACTGGCCCCCACCACATAGGTAGAATGATCATTATGTGGTATTATTCTCCACCACTTAACACTGGCCCCCACCACATAGGTAGAATGATCATTATGTGGTATTATTCTCCACCACTTAACACTGGCCCCCACCACATAGGTAGAATGATCATTATGTGGTATTATTCTCCACCACTTAACACTGGCCCCCACCACATAGGTAGAATGATCATTATGTGGTATTATTCTCCACCACTTAACACTGGCCCCCACCACATAGGTAGAATGATCATTATGTGGTATCATTCTCCATGTCTTAACACTGGCCCCCACCACATAGGTAGAATGATCATTATGTGGTATTGTTCTCCACCACTTAACACTGGCCCCCACCACATAGGTAGAATGATCATTATGTGGTATTATTCTCCACCACATTACACTGGCCCCCACCACATAGGTAGAATAATCATTATGTGGTATTATTCTCCACCACATTACATTGGTCACCACCACATAGGTAGAATGATCATTATGTGGTATTATTCTCCACCACTTAACACTGGCTCCCACCACATAGGTAGAATGATCATTATGTGGTATTATTCTCCACCACTTAACACTGGCCCCCACCACATAGGTAGAATGATCATTATGTGGTATTATTCTCCACCACTTAACACTGGCCCCCACCACATAGGTAGAATGATCATTATGTGGTATTGTTCTCCACCACTTAACACTGGCCCCCACCACATAGGTAGAATGATCATTATGTGGTATTATTCTCCACCACATTACATTGGTCACCACCACATAGGTAGAATGATCATTATGTGGTATTATTCTCCACCACTTAACAATGGCTCCCACCACATAGGTAGAATGATCATTATGTGGTATTATTCTCCACGACTTAACACTGGCCCCCACCACATAGGTAGAATGATCATTATGTGGTATTATTCTCCACCACTTAACACTGGCTCCCACCACATAGGTAGAATGATCATTATGTGGTATTAATCTCCACCACTTAACACTGGCCCCCACCACATAGGTAGAATGATCATTATGTGGTATTATTCTCCACCACTTAACACTGGCCCCCACCACATAGGTAGAATGATCATTATGTGGTATGAATTTCCACCACTTAACACTGGCCCCCACCACATAGGTAGAATAATCATTATGTGGTATTATTCTCCACCACTTAACACTGGCCCCCAGCACATAGGTAGAATGATCATTATGTGGTATTATTCTCCACCACATTACATTGGTCACCACCATATAGGTAGAATGATCATTATGTGGTATTATTCTCCACCACTTAACACTGGCCCCCACCACATAGGTAGAATAATCATTATGTGGTATTATTCTCCACCACTTAACACTGGCCCCAACACATCTCCACCACTTAACACTGGCCCCCACCACATAGATAGAATGATCATTATGTGGTATGATTCTCCACCACTTAACACTGGCCCCCACCACATAGGTAGAATGATCATTATGTGGTATTATTCTCCACCACTTAACACTGGCCCCCACCACATAGGTAGAATGATCATTATGTGGTATTATTCTCCACCACTTAACACTGGCCCCCACCACATAGGTAGAATGATCATTATGTGGTATTATTCTCCACCACTTAACACTGGCCCCCACCACATAGGTAGAATGATCATTATGTGGTATTGTTCTCCACCACTTAACACTGGCCCCCACCACATAGGTAGAATGATCATTATGTGGTATTATTCTCCACCACATTACATTGGTCACCACCACATAGGTAGAATGATCATTATGTGGTATTATTCTCCACCACTTAACAATGGCTCCCACCACATAGGTAGAATGATCATTATGTGGTATTATTCTCCACGACTTAACACTGGCCCCCACCACATAGGTAGAATGATCATTATGTGGTATTATTCTCCACGACTTAACACTGGCCCCCAACACATAGGTAGAATGATCATTATGTGGTATTATTCTCCACCACATTACATTGGTCACCACCATATAGGTAGAATGATCATTATGTGGTATTATTCTCCACCACTTAACACTGGCCCCCACCACATAGGTAGAATAATCATTATGTGGTATTATTCTCCACCACTTAACACTGGCCCCCACCACATAGGTAGAATAATCATTATGTGGTATTATTCTCCACCACTTAACACTGGCCCCCACCACATAGATAGAATGATCATTATGTGGTATGATTCTCCACCACTTAACACTGGCCCCCACCACATAGGTAGAATGATCATTATGTGGTATTATTCTCCACCACTTAACACTGGCCCCCACCACATAGGTAGAATGATCATTATGTGGTATTATTCTCCACCACTTAACACTGGCCCCCACCACATAGGTAGAATGATCATTATGTGGTATTATTCTCCACCACTTAACACTGGCCCCCACCACATAGGTAGAATGATCATTATGTGGTATTGTTCTCCACCACTTAACACTGGCCCCCACCACATAGGTAGAATGATCATTATGTGGTATTATTCTCCACCACATTACATTGGTCACCACCACATAGGTAGAATGATCATTATGTGGTATTATTCTCCACCACTTAAACAATGGCTCCCACCACATAGGTAGAATGATCATTATGTGGTATTATTCTCCACGACTTAACACTGGCCCCCACCACATAGGTAGAATGATCATTATGTGGTATTATTCTCCACCACTTAACACTGGCTCCCACCACATAGGTAGAATGATCATTATGTGGTATTAATCTCCACCACTTAACACTGGCCCCCACCACATAGGTAGAATGATCATTATGTGGTATTATTCTCCACCACTTAACACTGGCCCCCACCACATAGGTAGAATGATCATTATGTGGTATGATTCTCCACCACTTAACACTGGCCCCCACCACATAGGTAGAATAATCATTATGTGGTATTATTCTCCACCACTTAACA
The DNA here is from genome assembly GCA_035048485.1 of Pteria penguin. Classification (NCBI taxonomy): domain Eukaryota; kingdom Metazoa; phylum Mollusca; class Bivalvia; order Pterioida; family Pteriidae; genus Pteria; species Pteria penguin. Next base: position 50,531,574 of record CM068588.1, on the reverse strand, counting down.
CTGGCCCCCACCACATAGGTAGAATGATCATTATGTGGTATTATTCTCCACCACATTACATTGGTCACCACCATATAGGTAGAATGATCATTATGTGGTATTATTCTCCACCACTTAACACTGGCCCCCACCACATAGGTAGAATAATCATTATGTGGTATTATTCTCCACCACTTAACACTGGCCCCCACCACATAGGTAGAATAATCATTATGTGGTATTATTCTCCACCACTTAACACTGGCCCCCACCACATAGATAGAATGATCATTATGTGGTATGATTCTCCACCACTTAACACTGGCCCCCACCACATAGGTAGAATGATCATTATGTGGTATTATTCTCCACCACTTAACACTGGCCCCCACCACATAGGTAGAATGATCATTATGTGGTATTATTCTCCACCACTTAACACTGGCCCCCACCACATAGGTAGAATGATCATTATGTGGTATTATTCTCCACCACTTAACACTAGCCCCCACCACATAGGTAGAATGATCATTATGTGGTATTATTCTCCACCACTTAACACTGGCCCCCACCACATAGGTAGAATGATCATTATGTGGTATTATTCTCCACCACATTACATTGGTCACCACCATATAGGTAGAATAATTATTATGTGGTATTATTCTCCACCACGTAACACTGACTACCACACTTTGATTTAGATTTCTCAGAATTATTATCACACTGAAATGTCCTTTATAACCAGCAGGGGCAATTAAACTAAAGTGTTGCAGTACATGTTGTGAATGTCATCAAGGAGGCTGGAGTCAATTATAATTACCAATGTTATAGTCTGTAAAATGGGCACAGTCTCAATACAGTTTAAATGGTGCATGTACACTGTCACATTATGAGACTTAAGTACATATCTGTAACTGTAAATGATATTATTAAATGATAATATAAATTATAAAAATAATAACTGAATGTCTCCTCTAGGTCATGAAGATGTTCTATATAGTTGCAACAGGTTTCTAAATACTAAATTAAAAATCTCTTACAGTGTCCTTGGGGTGCTGAGACGATGACCTTTCTCCTTTGACCCCATCTTCCTTGGGCTGGATTTGGCCTTGAACTGTCCATACAGAAAGTCTACTTTATCATCAGTATTGTCATCTACGTCATAAACATCAACCTTTAGAGCAGCTTTACCCTGTAATTAGAGTAAAACATGTAACAATCTGGATGAAAAAAATTTTATATATGAAGGAAAAACCAGAGGTTTCAGTACCTGGCCTGAATAAATCATAAATTATAATGAGTGGCTAGGATTTGTAGGAAAATACAAGAGAATAAAATATCTGTTCAATAGATCATGAATTATACTTAGTGGCTAGGATTTGAAAGAAACGACCAGATGATTCAGTATCTGTCTAATAGGTTATGAAAAATACCTAGTGGCTATTTATGGAAAAGAAGAAAGAAGGATTGGGATAAGAGCATGAATTACACTTACCAGTTAGGTGATGAATAAGACAGATTACAAATTATTCCCTGGCCAGGAAAGGAAGGAGACCATAGATTGAGTATTCCCCAAATTAATTATGAATCATACTTTCTAGGATTTTACAGAGATGGTCATGGCATATATCTACACAATAAATCCTGAATTTTACTTTAGGGGTACAGAATTGATCAAGGGATTGAGTATTCCTCTCACAAGCCAAGAATTCTTCTTACCTGTCAGGAATTGAATGAGCACATTATTCGTATAGGGTTCACTACACAGAGTTTGAGAGAAAACACCATGAGATTGAGTATCTATTTAATAGGATTTATGAATTGTTATGTAATTACTAGTCTGAATTTGAAGGAAAAAATTATAAGAATGAGTATATTTGTCATATAGATCGAGAATTACACTTATTGCCAGAATTTTCAAAACACCAAAATACAACAAAACTAAGTATTCCAACCAATAATCACGAATGATATTTACTTACTATATTATAAAAGAGAAATCTGTAGGATTGGATATTCCCTTATTAGATCCTAAAGTATACTAATACCAGCCAGAGATGGCCGCAAAGAGAATTATATAGACAACTGGGGTGGATAATTTCCCCAACAGATCATAATTGATACTTACAGACCATGATATGAAAGATAACACCATGCCAGGTGGGTATTTTCCTTACTGATCATTGATTATACTTAATGGCCTGGGAAAGAGAAAAGCAGAAAATTATGGGGTTGTATATTCCCTGATTAGACCATTTATTATACTTACTGGCCAGGATTTGAAGTAGAACACCATAGGATTGGGAATTCCCCCAATAGATCTACCAAAGTTGATGGTGTTCTGATTGGGAATGTCTTTTGAGGATTTCTTCCCATAGAAGCATTTATTGAGATTCCGGTTTCTGAAATGACACATACAAAAGACAAAGGTCTAGATAACAGCAGTATATATGTACATCATTTTAAAATACACTGTTACAGTAGTGTATGGTGGTATATGGTATTATATGGTAGTGTATGGTGGTATAAGGTATCATATGGTAGTGCATGGTGGTATATGGTATTATATGATAGTGTATATTGGCATATGGAAGTCAATGGTGGTATTATTAGTTACCTAGGTTACCTAGTCATCTGGTGACCCGGTACAGAAAACCTAGTGACCCAGGATCATCCCGTACCGTGTTACTAGATGACTAAGTAACAAACTTACCCCACCGATGACCAGTCATGATAGCATGCATGAGGCTAATACATAGACAGACAACACCATACCATACTACGACAAAAGCAAAGTGTGACGGATGGACGATGAACAATGTGATCACTATGTGGCGCTTTGCTTCGCTGACTCCACAATATTAAGATTTCTATATTTCTTTCTTATTACCTGAACATTTACACCGACAGATTCTTTTGAATTTATCATCAATTTCTTCTTTTCGATCTTGTCTGCTTGCAAACTAGCAAACCGTTTTGCCACCATTGTTGTTGACAAGGACAACAAGAAAGATAACTCACATGGAAACCTGGTATAAATCTGACGGTGACTTGGGATAAGAATAGCCCAAGTATTCACGTGACCGTTATGAGCCAATTGCTTTTCGGGATTCCCCAACAAATTAATTGTCAGAGGTGGGATAAATGGTGATCTTTGGTAGTATATGGTAGTGTATGATGGTATATGGTATCATATGGTAGTGCATGGTGTTATATGGTAGTATATGGAAGTGAATGATAGTATATGGTGATCTTTGGTAGTACATGTTAGTGCACGGTGGTATATGATAGTGTATGGTGGCATATGGTAATCTTTAGTAGTATATGGTAGTGCATGGTGGTATATGGTATTATATGGTAGTGCATGGTGGTATATGGTAGTGTATGGTGGTAAACTGTAGTGCATGGTGGTATATGGTAGTAAATGGTAGAGCATAGGGATATATAGTACATGGTAGTGCATGGTAATATATGGTAATGTATGGTGGTATATGGTTGTGAATGGTGGTATGTAGTAGCGCATGGTGGTATATGGTAGTATATGCTAATGCATTGTCATATATGGTAGTGTATGGTGGTATATAGTAGGATATGGTTGTGCATGGTAATGTATGGTGGTATATGGTTGTAAATATTAGTATATGGTAGTGCATGGTGGTAACAGGTAGCATATAGTAGTGCATGGTGGCATATGGTAGTGGATGGCAGCATATTATGGTAATATAAGTTATAGTTATATAAACAATATTTCTCATGTTTCTTACAGAAAATTTTATATTGTCTGATATTTGATAAGTATAATTATATTCAATGATGCCTACCCTGTTGCCTTGTCCAGGCATATAATAAAGCGATGATCACAATGACTGAAGCAGAATATTCCACGGCCATCACAGCAATGACCATTGATACCTGATCCTCCATGATTTATGTATCTACTAAACTTGACTTCAATCTTTCCAGTACTCCAAATTATCTATAAATAGAAAGAAAGTATGAACAGGATGACACTTTTAGTAGCTCTGGAGAGTTGGGAGGTGGACTGAGGTATCACCTGACTTTTAGTAATTCTGGAGAGGTGGGAGGTGGAAGGAAGTTTCACCTGATTTTTTATAAATCTGGAGAGGTGGGAGGTGGACTGGTCGATGTATCACCTGACATTTATAATTAGTAACTCTAAAGATGTGGGAGGTAGACTGATGTATCACCTGACTTCTAGTAACTCTGGAGAGGTGGGAGGTGGACTGGGTATCACCTGACTTTTAGTTACTCTGGAGAGATGGGAGGTGGACTGAGTATCACCTAACTTTAGTAACTCTGGAGAGGTGGGAGGTGGACTGAAGTGTCACCTGACTAGAGATGGGAGGTAGGCTGATGTATCACCTGACTTTTAGTAACTCTGGAGATGTTGGAGGTGGACTGATGTATCACCTGACTTCTAGTAACTCTGGAGAGATGGGAGGTGGACTGAGTATCACCTGACATTTAGTAACTCTGGAAAGATGGGAGGTGGACTGATGTACCACCTGACTTTTAGTAACTCTGGAGAGATGGGAGGTGGACTGATGTACCACCTGACTTTTAGTAACTCTGGAGAGGTGGGAGGTGGACTGAAGTATCACCTGACTAGAGATGAGAGGTAGGTTGATGTATCACCTGACTTTTAGTAACTCTGGAGAGAGGGGAGGTAGGTTGATGTATCACCTGACTTTTAGTAACTCTGGAGAGATGGGAGGTGGACTGAGTATCACCTGACATTTAGTAACTCTAGAGAAGTGGGAGGTGGACTGAAGTATTACCTGACTTTCCTTTATATTTTACATTCCCGTTCATGTCATATTACACTGAAAGTTCTACCATAGGTACACTGTGTGAGTACATATCACAGGTACACTGTGTGAGTGTATGTATTGTAAGGACATATCATAGGTACACTGTGTGGGTGAATGTACTCAAAGTACAAATGCGAAGTACATTTTGTTGATACATGTACATAAAGTAAAAATCATAGGTACACTGTATGATACATGTACTGAATAAAGTACAAATTATAGGTCACTAAAAGCATTTATTTTAAGTACACTATATGTATACCGGTACATATGTACTGGAAGTATTCATCATAGATACACTTTGTGCATGAATGCATTAAAAATAAGAATCATGCCATTGAATAGTGGGTAGGCACACTGTTTGGATGTATATACTCAATGCATATATTAGAGGTACACTCTGTGGGTGTATGTACTTAATGTATATAGTATCATAGGTACACTGTTTGGATATATGTACAGAAGTAAACATAGCCATTTAATAGACTGGTACACTGTGTATTATATATACTGTAAGTGGAAATCACTGGAATACCAGGGTACTGAAAACCATTACACTGAATGGATAAATGTATATATGACAGTATTGCTTGAATATATTGAAGGTACATATCATAGGTAAACTGTGCAGGTAAATGTACTGAAAGTTGGTTGGTTGATTGGTGTTTTACGTCGCTTTCAACGATTTTTCAGTTATATTGCGACGTGGAAGCAGGAGGTAACCAACCTCTTAAACATAGTGGTGCGATCCGGGAATTGAATCTGGATCGTCGGCGCCGAAAGCCAAGTGCTTAACCACTACACCAAGCCTGCTCCTAGTACTGTAAGTACATGTCATATGTAAATTATGAGGGTGAATGTAATGAAAGTACTAAACATAAGTGCACTGTGTTAGTAGATGTAAAAATACATATCAGAAGTACACTATACTGATGTATGAACTGAAAGTACATATACCAAATGTGTTGGAAATGTAATGAAACACTCATGAAAAGTACACTATATTAATATCTGTACTGACAGCATGTATCATAGGTACAATGAGTGTATGAATGTATTAAAAGTAAACTCATAAGTACACTGTGTTGGTTAATGTACTAAAAGTACATATCAAAGGTACATTATGTAAAATGAATGTAATGAGGTATGTCTCATAAGTACATTACATAGGCATATGTACTGAGAGTATATTTCATGTGCTAAAAGTACAAATCATAAGTACATTGTTATGTTGAATGTACTGAAAGTACAAAACATATTAGGTACACTGTGTAGATGAATGACTACTAACAGTATATATCATAAGTACACTGCTTGGGTGAATGAACAGAAAGTACATATCATAGGAACACTGTGGTAAAAATACAGAAAGAACACATAGGTACATTATATGGATGAATACACTGAAGGTACAAATTATAGATATACTGTGTGAAAGAAAGCAATGAATTTTAGGTACACTTTGTGAGTGTGTGAACTGAAAGAACATAACCCAGATATACTGTACTGAATGTAATTGTCCAAAGGTAGAGTCACATTGCAGGTGAATGTATTCAATATTCTTACAGTGGGTACCCTGTATGGGTGCTAGGTACATTTGAAATGGATTATGTTGGAAGAGGCTTTTACAGGAATATCAGTAAAACTACTGGATGCTCCCCGAAATAGATACAGCCAATGAATAACACTACACAGTAAGATTCAAAATTCTTCATAATATCTAAATTAGTCATCAATTTTTCTAACTACAAATTATCATGAAATGTTGTTAAATCCTGAAATTAAGACACATCCAAATATTTGAGGTTGTGACCTTGAATGAGTATTGTCCAAAAGCCCCAAGGAGTCCTTGTCACAAGGAGCATTTGTGAGAAATATGATAAAATTCTAAACATACTGAGATGTGCTGATATTCCAGCATTTCCAAATATTTTGTGTATGTGCTGAGTGACTCTGAACTTGCAGAAATGACCATGAGTGACCTATGTCTAAAATTACCTGTGCTGGTGAACATTTGTGTGAAATATAATGCAATTTTGATGAATGTTTAAGAGATATGAAGCTTTTCCCAATATTTTAGGGTTATGTGTTGAGTGATCCTGACATAGGAAATGACCTTGAGTGACCTTTCCTTAAAAAATTTGTGTGAAATGATAATATTCTAATTAACAGTAAAATGATATGAGCTAAGACGGATGAACGGACGGAAAGACGGACAGACATGACAGCGACTTTAGGCTCCCCCGAAATTTTTCGGGGAGCATTAAAAGAAAATCTGGAATGTACATTACAGCTCAGAGGTCAGCAGGAGCAGAAAATCACCAATGATACACATTGAGAAAATAGTGCTTTTAAATGAAATAATCATTTCAGTAAACATCATCTGCATTTCTTGGCAATGAATGTCACAGCCTTGAATATCTTTATAAAAAAGTCATCCCTACCAGCATACCTAATTAGAAATCGACATGTCACGTGTCACGAGAGTCTGACATCTCAATGAGCTCGTGGTTTACGTTTTACATAGCAAATAAAAGATTAAACGTTTCATACGAATCATTCACGATATAAAACATTTGCCGTCCAAGATTAATCATTTATCTGACATCAGCGAATACGTCCAGAATTAAATCAGCTACCTTAATAGGAAATACACATACACGTTCACTGAATGTTGTACAGAAAATCGGGGTGATATTGCCCACTTCTTTGTAGTAAACACCTCGACCCCACTCCAGTCCTTATTCCATCCATTGTACATATATTAACATTTATCGCTTTATGAATGACTATGAAGAAAAATTCTGAATGAAGTTTTGAACTTTTAAAAAGAATGTGTTGTCTGCAAATTGAGTTCAAATTGTCATGTGATGATCCGTAAAGTGTTGCTATGCTTCAAAATATGTCCATTTTACTGCGTCTTTTCACGCGATATTATTCACTAGGAATAAGTATCTTGCTAATGTACTCTTACAGCACGCTGCTTCCACAAAATCACTCTGTGATTAAGAATCACCTTTATAAATTTTCTGCCATATTTTGAGACTATACGACCAGTGTCTTCTAGATCCTAGTTCTTATAATGGGGACCTTTTTAGTAAATACGTAAATACACTGCGGTATTACATATGAGATTTCATAAATATAATTATTTCAAAGAATATATATATATATGATAAGTACATTTTCCTTTACTTATAAAAGAAAAAGCCAAAGTCAAACAGTCTACTTACACACTACCTACCTGACACATAGCAGCCAACAGTAACACAGAAAACATCGTGTCCATTTTGGCAGGAACAATTCTCTTTATCTGGTATTTTCGCCAATCCTATAGGTGTCCCATTCCAGGTTCGTATGACAACAAACAACTTTAATCCAAGAATTCAACTTACACTTGCGTAATGGTTTCTGATGATTTACTTCCTGCATAAATTTTCCTCAAATCTGGAGGAGGAGGCTTCACATTGAGAGCGTAGTGGCTCGTAAAACGACCAAGGGATTCGCATGTGACGTCGCCTGAGGCGCGTTACGTTGGTCGCGCGTCGTTGAATACACCGTGATGCTCATCTGCATACACTTTCTTACCTGTCTTGACTTTTCATCTGTTATGTCATCATCTTGTTGTCTTTCGAGGGGTCAGCTAAGGTACACAGGGACCTGAAGTGCCTATTATCTGAGGATGTCAAAATCATCCTTGTGAAACTTCTGCGTTTTCGGTGGTTTTATAACGTAATTACATCTTTTTAACATATCACTTCTCAAATAAAAGTAAGGATAGTATGATTCACAAAATGAGGCATCCTGAACAAATAACGTAAAACCAATATATGACGCACAACATAACTTTCTCAGCAAGGACAGACCATGTCAAACGTCATGTTTTCATGTTTCAAAACATGTTTCTAAGTTTGGAGTATTTTTTTCTCTTTGTGTGTGTGTGTGTATGTTTGTATATGTGTGTGTGTTTTTCTAAACCATAGAAAAAAGAATTTTCATTTAGATAAAGTGTGATCAAAGGGAGATGGAACAGTTAAATCATCTCATTTCACGTAATACAAGGAGATAATACAAGTAAACGAAGTCGGTGATGACGACTGGGCTTGCACTTGTATAGCTGTCAGAGGCGAATTTTAATGTACAGAAAAGGGTCATTCTTCACTATAATAGTAATTCACAATTTTAATCAGCATTTTGAAAAACCTCGCAATTCGGCAGCTGAGAGCTTGATCTGCCATTTATAAGCAGGGTGTTGGAAATTCATAACACAATGTATAAGACAAGGGTGTAGGACATAGGGCGGCGGGGCACGAGCGCCCGTTCTTCTCTCTTTTTATACGGGGGTGGGGTCTCACAGGTGTGTTTGTATCCCACTTTTTACATATAAGAATTTGTTAAATGCTCCTTTTTGTACGTGTATTATTATTTATTTTAATGAGAGTTATAGGTGCCCCTCCAGTTTTTCAGACTTAATCCCAAACCTCACTTTAGACAGATTTATGTCTATATATATATGTATATATATATATATATATGAATATAGATAGATGTATTTGTCATTATATATATATTATACATATGTCGCTTGGTATAAGAAAATAGTCCGACAGGTAATCGACAAGATTATTTATAGAGCGAGAGCAAGTCTACTAGTAGTGTAGTTAGGTACATAATCATACAGTGGTAGACAGTGATAGAGGTACGGCAAGCATCTACCGGTAAAATTGGCGCGTGTCATATGGCAAAGCATACTGAACATTGAATCGGATCACCATTCTCTTTCTCCATCGCAAACTGAACATTCAAGCGGATCACCATTCTCTCTATATATCCATCGCAAACCAAACATTTAATCGAATCACCATTCTTTTTTTCCATCGCAAACTGAACATTCAATCGGATCACCATTCTTTTTTTTTCCATCGCAAACTGAACATTCAGTCGGATCACCATTCTTTTTCTCCATCGCAAACTGAATACTCAATCGGATCACCATTCTCTTTCTGAGTCGGTCCGTTGTAAAATGAGGTCTAAATTGCTGCATACTGCATCAACCTGATGCCGCCAGCATAATCTGAGTGCAATAATCTCGATGTGTGACATAAAAAAAGAATTAAAAATAACACAATATCTAATCAATAAAATCGTAAAGTGAGCAAAACAAATGTTGTCCTCCCTCATATAAAATCGTGAAGTGAGCAAAACAATTTTGTCCTCCCTCATATAAAATCGTGAAGTGAGCAAAACAATGTTGTCCTCCCCTATATGAAAGCGTAAAGTGAGCAAAACTATGTTGTCCTCCCTCATATAAAATCGTACAGTGAGCAAAACAATTTTGTCCTCCCCCATATGAAATCGTGAAGTGAGCAAAACAATGTTCTTCTCCCTCATAAAAGTGTATAAGGACAACATGTCCCATTAAACAGGTTGCGAGCGAATTCGCATTTATTTTTAATTTCTTATACATGTAATAGCTTATATCGTTTCCAATGTTGAAACGCATTAATAAGATAATATCTAGGTTTATTCGTTATAATGATTGTCACGGCCTCTTTTCCTTTGGTAGGTAATGGATCGTGCAATGGCCTTACATTATTTACACTTTGGAAACATAAAGCAAGAGAGCGGGACCGTCACACACTCAGACAAAACCCTTCTTTATACTCTCATCTGGCTATCAATTAAAAATGTCATGTCGATCAGTTAAAAAGATGATCGATCACAAAGTAAAACCATATCGCAATGAAAATAGAGTGAGATACTTATAAAGATGTATCAACTTTAAAAAAGTGTAGGCGAATAAGGAGAGGCAGAAATACTTATTACTGTTCAATGAGCTAATGATAATAGATTAAATTTAAACAAATTCGCTTACAATTCAAAGTCAATACACTAAGAGCGGGAGGATAAGGTACGAAGCAGGATAGATGGTGTTGAATTGAAACAAGACGCCCAAATAGGCCTATATTGCTGAACTGGGCACAAACTGCCGACTGCTAGTAGAAGTTTGCAGATACATATATTCCTTGCTTGTCGTGTTTCTGGCAACTGACAAGACTGTAAACTTGATTCTCTATATTGAATAATTCAAGACAAGTACACAAAAATACATGTATCTGAAAAAGATTAAGTAAGAATTCTTTTTTTCATTTTGTTGTTTTCTTAAATCACTTACTGAAGTTGAGAGCTGTCAAAAAGTAAAATGTAAAATGAACTTAATATGAACTTTGCTTTTAGCAGGCTTTGAACTTCTTTCATTTGACTACATTTCGTCTACATAAAATAAGAGGCCCAAGAGGGCCTATATCGCTCACCTAAGTACCTAGATGATCAGTCATGCAGGAAGGAAGAATTCATTTATTTTTGCATTACACAAATGTTGAAAATGTCAAATTTTATTTCAGACCAGAATAAAAAAACAACACTTTTTGCACATCCATTCAGGTGATTTTGACATTAAGTATTTGCTTTGTCTCTGCAAGATGTGATTGAGGGCAACAAGTTAGTCATTTTCTTTAGGTGGGGCCTTTTGTTGAATGATTTCAAGTCTGGGTCATGAACAACAATTGTTTAAAATATTGTCCAGATCCAACTCAAAATTGCCTAATTTCATATGTTGAGTGTTGAGAAACATCTAAAAACTTATTTAGATGTGTAAAGAAATGAAAAAAAAATTTTTGACCACAGCTGGATTTGAACCGCTACTCTCCATATTTCAATTACCAAGTGGTATATGTACCATTGTGAAACCTACTTTTTAGACATGGTGGCATTATCTGTAAACCAATTTGGATGAAATTTACCAAGTTGATAGAGGACCTTTAGTACTTCATGTATTCCATGTTTCATTAAAATCCTTCTTGTGGTATAACAGCAGAAGTGAAAAATGTGATTGAATTGTTCCTATACACCCTCATTTGGAAGTCTTGAAAAATTCACAGAAAATCCAAAAATTGAGATATTGACAAAATTCTTTCATATTAACATTCCTTACCACAATTATGATCACAATAGTCCATAAGAAATCATCATTATCAATTAACTAGAAAAAAATGACACTTTTCTGCATTGAAATCACCAAGTCCAAAGAAATGTCGAAAAAAAATTCTAAAATTTGATTTTGGAAGGGAACCAAAATGACAATACGTCTTCAATCATCCCTCTAGATCATTTCTATGCATTCTGTTTGTCTCTGTATACAGCCCGTATGAAAAAGAATATTGTTAAAGGAGGGAACTCTTTTGTGACCTACTTTTGACTATGGTGGCGCCACCTGTAAAGAGGTCTGGACGAAAACAACAGAATTTGAAGAGGATCATAAGTGACTTATTTCTACCAAGATTTATTAAAATCCTTCAAACAGTTTTGTAGAAAAAGTTGAAAATGTGAAAAATGGCCAAACACCCCCCCCCTTTTTTTTTTGGAAGTCTTAAATCTAAAATTGTCTAATTTCATATGATGAGTGTTGAAAAACATCTAAAAACTTATTTAGATGTGTAAAGAAATGAAAAAAATTTTTTTGACCACAGCTGGATTTGAACCGCTACTCTCCATATTTCAATTACCAAGTGGTATATGTACCATTGTGAGACCTACTTTTTAGACATGGTGGCATTATCTGTTAACCAATTTGGATGAAGTTTACCAGATTGATAGAGGACCTTTAGTACTTCATGTATTCTATGTTTCATTAAAATCTTTTATGTGGTTTTGTAGAAAAAGTTGAAAATGTGAAAAATGGCCAACCCCCCCCCCCCTTTTTTTTGGGAAGTCTTTAAAAATTCATAAAAAATTGAGATAATGACAAAATTCTTTCACAATAATATTCCTTACCACAATTATGATCAAAATAGTCATTAAGAGATCATCAATATCAATTAACTGAAAAACATGACACTTTTCTTCATTGAAATGACTAAGTCCAGAAACACGTCAAAAAAGCGTAAATTTCCATTTTAAGGATCTTAACCCCAAACACAATTTTTAATAACCCATCTTTATAGATTGTTGAAATGCAATTAGTTTCCCCATATATGTACTGGTTCTGGAGAAGAAGATGTTTGAAGAGGGGTACTGTTTTGGGCATTTTTGGCCCCGCCCTGGATCCACCCCTGAGGGAATCTGGATCCCGAACACAATATTAGTAGGGACCTTGAGTACATCCTTTACACAAAGTTTGATCCAAATCTGCAATGTAGTTCCAGAGAAGAAGTCGAAAATGTGAAAAAGTTAACGACGGACAGACGACGGACGGCGCATTATGACTATAGCTCACTTGAGCCTTTGGCTCAGGTGAGCTAAAAAGCGTAAATTTCTATTTGACGGATCTTAACCCTGAACACAATTTTTGATAACCCATCTTCATAGATTGGTGAAATGCAATTAGTTTCCCCATTTATGCACTGGTTCTAGAGAAGAAGATTTTTCAATAGGGGTACCATTTTGGGTACTTTTGGTCCCGCCCTGGATCCAACCCTGAGGGAAACTGGATCCCCCACACAATTTTAGTAGGGGACCTTGAGTACATCATATATACAAACTTTGATCTAAATCTGCAAAGCAGTTCCAGAGAAGAAGTTGAAAATGTAAAAAATTCAACGACAGACGATGATGGACGGTGCCCTATGACTATAGCTCACTTGAGCTAAAAAACACACAAAATGTAGAAATCTAAACTTTAACATATAATTCTCTAAGACAAGAACAAATATACAATAAACATGGTAGGCATTCTACGATGAGAAAATTAAAAGAAATTACCAAAAACTAAGCAAAATAAAGTCTGAAAAGTCAAAAGATGTCAAAAATTTAATATCATTATGAGATATTCTTCTTAATCACTCGTGATGCATTTGGTTTGCCGATCCAAGGCTTGTATGAAGAACTTTGTCAAAGGAGGCTGTATTCTTACGCCTTTTGTCACCTATCCTTGATCCACCCTTGATAGATCTGGCTGACCAGAAACAACACTTGTAAGAGGCCTTTAGTATGCAAGACTTCGGCTCAGTTGAACTAGTACTAAAAGATTCAAAACACATATGTAGTGATTTTTATTTTAACAGAAGCAGCTTTCAGGAAGGTTTTTCCTTCCTTGTGTCATGCATGATAAATAAAACGTTATGTCAATTTATGACAATTCACGTTTTTTCTTCTTTTTCTTCTTTCCAGAATGTCTGTTTGTTGAAGAACCTTGTGTACTGTCTTGCTCACCTATTGAGATTTCTTGTGTATTGCTTTGTTCACCTGTTCAAGAAATTATTTATTCATTATTAAAAACATTTCAAATATTTTCTTCTAAGAATCAACAGTTTTGATTGATTAATTTGTAATTAATTAATTAATATGCCAATCTTTATCTAGTCTTATATCCTTGTGAAATAATGTATTTTAAACACTGTCAGCATACAAGCAACTGTTGAGGAAAATGGTATTTGGATCAGATGAGTAAAAGTGTCCATAAAATGGACACTTCCGGTTTTTCTGATATTTTATACACATATAAGGAAGAATGAAAAATTCATAGAACATGGTATTCAGACAAACATAGTACAAAATTTCATTGCTATTAAAACATAAGAGGTCCAAGAGGGCCTATATCGCTCACCTGAACACAATTTGCTTATTCAACTGACAGCTTGAAAAATATGCATATATATATTCCCTGATGTTTAATGTATTGTGATTGCAGTTGGTACTGAAAACTGAGTGTAAAATTTGTATCATCATCAACATTAAACAAATGTTTATGCAAGCCAAATTAAAATTCATAACCCTTAAATCTATAATAATTTACCGTAGGTGAATGCTCAAAAACCTGTATACAGATTGGATAAAAAACATCAACAATTGCAAGAGAGCAAGAGTACTTCATTCCTACCAAGTTTCATCAACATCCTTCATTGGTTCTGCAGAAGAAGTTAAAACTGTGGAAAAATGTCTGCCTCCCATTTTTTCGTCCATCTTGAAAATTCATTGAAAATCTCAAAATTAAGATATTGACAAAATTCTTTCATGGTTACATTTCTCACCATAATTATCAATAAAAGAAACCAAATTAAAGCAACATTGTCAACTAAAGAAGAAAAATTGCATTTTTCTGCACTGAAATCACAAAGTCCAAGAAGATATTGTAAAAACATAAAAAATTTGATTTCAGAATGGAACCAAAAACAACAACACCTCTTCAGACTTCCCTCTAGATCATTCCTATGCATTCAGTTTGTCTCTGTATGCAGCTGGTCTGAAGAAGATGTTTGCCAAAGAAGGGTACCTCTATGACCTACTTTTGCCTGTGATGGTGCCACTTGTTGAAGGATCCAGACAAAAAACAACACATGTAGGGGACAATGAGTACTTCATGCCTATAAAGTTTCATCAAAATCATTCTAGTGTTTTGAAGAAGCTGAAAATGTGAAAAATTTATGATGACAGACAGACGATGAACACCAAATGAACAGACACCAGACCACACGCTATGACAATAGCTCACATGAGTCTTTGGTTCAGGTGAGCTAAAAACCTAATAAAAATTTTTCTGCATTGCTATTTTTTAACAGTAACATTTTATTTTCTTAAATTAGATAACACACAAAATTAATGCATTTTGGCAATCTACAACTCAAACTGATAAATTTAATGAAATAACCTGAAAATGTGTGAAAATGAAAAGATGAAGAAGAAAAAAAAAACCCTCAAAAATCTGATAACAAATGGAACCCAAAAACAACTAGAGCATGTTTGTAAACATATGCCCTTAATATGGGCTTAATTCACAGCAGCAACAAAGCTTTCCTAAATTATAAGTTTCATGGGCCATAAAATTTTTAGACAAAGCAAACACTTACATGTTATGCCCCCTGCCATACCTGGTGAGACATAACAACACTGTTTAACATATGCATTCATAACACTATGATACATTCGGTTTTTTGATCTACTAAACAAGTCTGAAGAAAATGTGTTAGGAAAAGAACAATCCAGGACCTATATTGCTCTTCCTTGGATCCATTCCCCTGACAAATCTAGATAAAAAAAATTACCCACTTGTATGGAACTTTTTGATTTCTTCATCTCAATCATGTTTCATCAAAATACCTTCAATGGTTCTGAATAAGAAGTTGAAAATGTAAAAGTTGGCATATGGATGAACAAGATACAGAAGGTCGATGGACATACAGATATACGATGATGACTCATGCATCGCTATGACTATTGCTCATCTGAGCTTTTGGTTCAGATTAGCTAAGACAATTAAAGTTTATGAAATCATACGTTGAGGGGAAGGAGGTGCATTTTCCATCCAACAAATGCAAGAAATTTCATAAATATATAGAGCTTATCATTTTTAGTTGACAAGAATTACTGTTTTTCACTGTTTACAATATGTTTTGCTCACAAAAGCTGACATATTTTGCAATAAAATTATTTGATATAGGTCAGTAAAATCTGAAATGCTGCATGTTGTACTCTTTTTGTGAAAACTGCTAAGGTTTTTCATGTATATGTATAGAGAATTCATTCATAAATAAAAACTGATAAAACCATTTGTCTTTTGAAAAATTTGAATACGAAATGTAAAAGAATGGCATCACACAACATAAAGATCTTTCATTTAACATACATCAGACACCCTGAAATGTAAGATTTTATATTTCATATATCAGAATATATCCTGAAGTGTAAGTTTTCGAAAACTTACAAAACAAGATGTATTGAACTTAACTGTATTATTGTTTAACTTCATATTTTAATAATTTACATTTCAATTTTAAAACACTGTGTAAGCAATTATGCCCATTTTGCTCATCTGAGGTCAAAGCATTAAAGTCCAACAATCTTGAGCTCAGATAGCCAGTTTCATGACCTTTATCTAATTTCAGTAAATCAGCATTATTTACTAAATATGATTAATTTCATTTTGCCAATTTTTCTGCAGAACTAATCAACATATCAGATATTACTATATCACAAAGGACTTTTAAGGAAATCAATATTTCAATTTTTTTTTAAATGTGTAAAATTCGTTGATAGTTCTGGTTTATCAAATGTCATGCGGAACAATTTAGGCTAGTCAAACAAGAGGCGATAGAAGGCAGCAGAGTTTGCTGGACAGGTTTGGCTGCAGTAAGGTACCTTTTATTCCAGAGAACTTCATTCTCACATAAATGTACCAGTCTGACTTAGGTTCTCACCAATAATAAGCACTTTTTTCCTTACTACCAAATCATATACAGTCAAACTTTGATATGTCGAACATTGATATCTTGAATACCCGGGATATCTTGAGGTTGGGCGTTGGTCCCGAAAAAATTCCTTCTTAAATATGACGAAATTCACACCGGATGAGTCGAACACTGATGCGTCGAATACCATGCTTATCTCGAATACATTATTTTTCAAGTTTCTAAGTTCTTATATACCCGGTTTATCTCGAAGTTGGGTTCTTTTTCCCTGCGGCGTCTTTCCTAGTTGACAGATTGTGTGCACGGTTTGATCAACTGGCCGTATCGGTGTACAATGTAGAAAGCCGCAGTAATTACACAATCGATTAAGTCCATTCATACCTTGTTATTTATACTAATTGTTACTACATAATGATAGCTTATTAAATTTGACCTTGCAATTAAAAAATAACATTAACTCAATTTTTCATACCTGCATATAACATTAGCTCTCTTGGACATTTGCCCTGGAGAACTTAAAATGTTGATGATTTTAATCTTGGACTTAATCTTTTCCATACTAAAAATTTAAACCGCTGAGTAACCATACTTGGACAAGATATATTTATGGAAATGAATTCTATTTTTACTTTTATTTAATATGAAATTCCTCAGTTAAGAACTTATGATGAATCTATAACTCTTGCCAAATAAACATAAAGTGGGGAATGTCTAAAATTATATTCAAAATTTCAAGACATGGTTAAATCTCTAACATCATCAATGTATGTTATGAAATAAGGATAACTGGGATATTTAGTTACAAAGGTTTCTTTAGATGTGCCAACTGTTGCTCTATGTTACCTACAAAGACACTTTCCTGGGGAATTAATTACAGGAATGCCACAGAATAAATCAGAAGTATCACAGAATAAAATAAAATCACAATTGTAAATTTCTGTGTTTTTTTGGTGAGCAACGAGATACTCGAAGGATAAAAACCAATTGCATTTCTTTGAAATGTATTTAAAAATTTCTCAACTTTTGGTGTAAAATAAATGTTGATCCACAGTACATAGTAAGACAGAAAAAAATTCCTCTTAAAATATTCAATTTGTTTGTTCCAGTACCGTGACTATATTAGGGGTTGATTACGGAGGGAAATCCAAAAGAAGAACACATCTTCGATATTTGAGATACTTCACATTGTTAATAGAGTAAGTGATAAAACTTCTTCAGTTGCAAAATTTTGTTAATAAGTGCTCCTATTGCAATGGTAATCTTCACATACTGGATGTAATTTTTCCATAGGAATCAAATCTGTGTCTTGAAAATTGATGAATCATTCTTGAAAGCAACCTGGTGAGCATGCAAATCAGGTTATATTTCACGATTGTCAACTGCAATAAAACTTATAGTTTTACTAACCTGTTTGTCTCTTTCTCTTGTTCTTTGGAGATAGATTTGTTTCAAATTGACTGTCCTCAAGGTTATCTATAATGTACAATTATTTATTTAATGAACTCTTAAAAATATAAGCATTAAAGTCAACTAACTACCATGGTTAATATTCAGAAATACAGAAACAGACTCTGAAATGATGCAGATCCTTCCTCTGTTCCTCAGAGAATGTGACATCTCAATAATTATCAATTGTTACATTTATGTCATCATAAGATAAAGTGTCATAAAGTTTAATATGTAAAAGTTAGTAGATAAGTGGACAGAAAACAAGGGACAGCAAGACAGACAGTGCAAAACTGCCTAAAACTACTTTATCTATTGCAGAATTAGAAAGGCATAAAACTAAAAAAATGTTCTAATCATACATTTGATGAAAACAGTATACAGCAGATGATGAGAACTGTTAGAATTATGTATCTAATACAAACAAGAGTAAACTGTTATTAAAAGACAACAAAGCTTGCTGGAATAAGGTGACTTTTAAAGCATTGCAACTCTCAGATATGATTCCACAATATGACCAAAAATAGAACTAAAAGAGTCCCAGATTTGGGGATTCTAGATACACAGACTTGCCAACCTTCAGAATCTGAAATACAGAAGGTTATGCCGACCAAAGAGAGGCTGCAAAATTTTGGTCACTTTTTGTCGAGAAACTGGCATATATATACAATGTGTATATATATATACATGTATATATGCTTTGTTTGAAACCACACCACGATGTAAATGGGTCTTTAAAAGCTTAACAACAGGTAAATTCAATTTTTCTTGCAAAAATACAAATAATCAAGATCGAGGATAATATTAATATATGCACTAAAATAGAAATGGTCAAAAAAATTCTGTAAATTCCGATCCAAAAAAAAGGTAAAGAATATAACTAAAAACATATCGGCGGAAGTACAGGGTTAAAAAATGGAAAGATTACGATAAAAGGTTTGGCAAGTCTGGATACAGCATTTAGTTTCAATAAGAATAGAATATTATAGCAAAATAGAACACAAGTCAAATGTCAAGATCAATGCCATTATATGAAGGGTCCAAAGTACAATTATGTGATTGACATTTTGAATCTATGTAATGAAAATATGAAAGCCCTATTCTTAACAGTTCAAAGAAGTTTTTGAAAAGTAGGTTGAAGTCCAAAGTAAAGGTCATGAGATCAAAAGTCATGGTACCATATAAAACTTCAGAACCTGAGGAATATATGTAACAAATATAAAAGTCCTATCTTTAACAATTGAAAGATATTGCCCCAGGTGGAAGGTTTGAAAAATAGGTCAACATCCACAGTCAAGGTCACTAGGTTAAAGGCCATGATAACAAATGAAACCTGTAATCCTAAAGAATCTTTGTAATAAATATATGAAAGCCATATCTATTACGGTTCAAAAGATATACCCAAGGTTAATGTTTCTGAAAAGTTGTTCAAAGTCCAATGTCAAGGACACTTGATCAAAAGTCATGGTATGGAATGAAAACGTTGGTCCTGAGGAATCTATATATGACATATAAAAGCACTACCTCTTATGATTCAAAGAGTATTGTCATGGTTGAGGGTTAATGAAAAGTAGGTCCATCATCAAGGTCACTGGGCCTGGTATTAAATGAAAGCACTGATCCTCTTAAATGCATATCTGAAAAATGAAGGTCTTATCTCTCATGCTTCAATGGACATGACCATGGTTAATATTTTTGTAAAATAGGTCAAGCTCAAGGTCAAGATTGCAAGGTAAAAAGCCATGGTATGAAAGAAGTGATCTTCTGTAATCTATATGTGAAATATGTAGGCCTTATCTCTCATGGTTCAAAAGATAAAACCCATGATAAAGTATGTAAAAGTAGGTCAAAATCCAAGCTCAAGACCTCTTGGCAAAAAACCATGGCATCAAATGAAAGCTTTTATAGAGAAAAATTGTATGTAAAAACAAAGAAATTATCTGAAAATGGGCAAAAGTTTACAACTCTGAAAAGACGTTAAAAAATCTTGACTTTGGAAGGGAAAAAAACAATGACACTTCTCAAGACACCATTTTAAATCACTCTGATGCATTTAATTTGTCAATTTGTGTGGTCAGTGTGAGGAAGTTTGTCAAAGGAAGGAAAGGAGGGCACCCTCTAGGGTAATGACACCCTGTCCTGAAGGGACATGTGTCGGGGATCTTTAATATTTCAATCATTCCAAGTTTTATCCAAAATCGTTACAATAGTTTAAAAAAGATACAAATAGTGCATCCTCTTCTGCCTCCTAACCCTTTTAAAATCTGCAGAATTTAGTTCATAACAATGAATGCTGCACTTTGTTATGCATACAATACATACAGGTACATAAATTTTGAATCATATCTGTTCAAAGATATACACTTGATAAATAATACAAAGATGCACATATCGATGGCTGGAATAATTCCAGTGCACCCCTCAAACTCCATTTTCATGCATATACCTAATTACCCTTTGTTTATTCTTATTATTAATAACTAGTACATGTATCTAGTGGTAGAAGATTACTGCTATTTAATTCAATTTTGTTTAAAATTACATTACAAGAAATCCATAGGCCTTTTTGTAAACTTGAGTGTAACTGAGGTCCAGAATGTGAATAATAGTATTCATATTTCTATCTTTATCATCACATTATAAAACTATGATGAATAAGAGTAGAGAGAATTTCTTTTTATGAAATAATTCATTAGGTATTGCCCTAGAGTCTTAGCCCAGGTCAAGGGGTCACAGTTTTGGAATAGGGCTCTTCTTAACAATACATATCATTTACCAACATCAGGCTCAGGCAAAGTAGTGAAGAAGAAGGTTTTCTAAGATTTTATAAAGAAGGTTTTCTAAGATTTTATACAGTTTTACTATGTATAGCTATATGATACTTGGAGATAAAGCCTGAACATTTAAGAAATAAACTTCACAATTTTGACAGAAGATTTCATGTTCTTGATAGTCATGCAAACAATATTCTGTAACATGGTACCGAATTAAAGAGTAAAATTTCCTAAAAGAAAAAATACTTTAACTATTCATCTATAGAGGTCCTCCTATAGAGCCTGTACCCAGTATAACAAGCGTCATGAAATTCACAAAAATAGTAGAGAGCCTTCTGCTCTTCACAATCATGTATACAGTTTATTGACACTAGGCAAACAAATACACAAGACAGATGTTTTAAGATGAAAAACATTTCATTATGCAACTACATGGGCCAACCTTGGATCCCAAAACCCTGCTCCAGGGCAATGAATCAGTTAGGTAGAAAGATTCATGCTCCTTACAACTCGAAATACTGCTTCTCTACCTAAATGCACAGGAGTATCATCAAAAATATCATCATAAATTTACTAATTTCAAGTTCATGATTTACCCTATTTGCAAAATCCTTGAAAATTTCATAAGAATTTTGTGAAACGACCTGCTGACCTTAACTTTCCTGAACCAAATGGTGTTTACTTTACCTTATCTTACCTAATCCAAATGGTGTTTACATTACCTTATCTTACCTAATCCAAATGGTGTTTACTTTACCTTATCTTACCTAATCCAAATGGTGTTTACTTTACCTTATCTTACCTCATCCAAATGGTGTTTACTCTACCTTATCTTACCTAATCCAAATGGTGTTTACTTTACCTTATCTTACCTAATCCAAATGGTGTTTACTCTACCTTATCTTACCTCATCTAAATGGTGTTTACTTTACCTTATCTTAGCCAATCCAAATGGTGTTTACTCTACCTTATCTTACCTAATCCAAATGCTGCTAATCTGACCATAACCTAGCTACATGTCCCAAATCACATTTACTGAATCATAATTTACATATCCTTAAATGGTAATACCTGGCATTGGTTTATATGACCCTAACTAACCTGATCTAAACAGTGTAAACCTACCTGACCCAAATGGTACATATCTGATCTTGAGGCCCTCAGGTAGTGGACGCTCTGTTGGCTTAGGAACAGGTATTTCAGGTATGGGGGGAATGTTAATCGTAGGAATCAAGTAAATCTGTCCACAAACATGACTTCCTATAACAGAAACAAAACCCAAACAGACTTCCAAACAGTATCACTCTGAGTGTATCATCTACATTTGAACACATCTGACATGGAGGGTATTCGTTGTCAAAAATCCAGACATGTAGAGATGTATATTTACGTTGAAGATGTATCGTTTACACATGTACTTTGTACAAATGTATTTTTTACACTTGTACTTATCGCAGTTGTATCTTTTGCATATGCACTTTCATGGGCAATTTAAATTGTGCAAAACCACTCTAGTGAACATTAAGTTTGTATTTATTTATATTTGAATGTACATTTTAGTATAACACAAGTGGAATTTGCATTTCTAAATATTTCCTCTTAACGCTTTGCAGAATATACACATTACAATTCTACATCTGTAAAGTGTACATGTTTGAAGACTTGCATTACCCATATTTGGAAAATCGCCGGAAACACGCAACATGACCCGATTATCGAGCAGTGAACGACCTATAATGAAGTTTCCCTACTTTGCTTTTGCAAAAAGGATGCCGGAAGAATTAATATTATTGTGTATATTTATTGCAGAATTTTTAATGTGGGCAATTGAATAAGGCACCGTCCATTTGATAATATTGGGAGTTACATTTTTTTCTCTAAACTTACGACATAGGAATTTTTCTAAGTACATGTATAGCCAGTGCAAGATTTTTAAATGTTTAGTATTACAAATTTGAAACGAAACTTCTTTTTTTACAAAATTCTGCTTTATTCACCACTATATAATCTTGTATATATATTAAGTTCACGTCTGACAGAGCTGTCTGATATATTTGAAAACTGGACACAGTACTATCAGAGGCAATGTTTTAAGTACAATATAGTTTCAAACAGTTCAATATGAAAAGTATTCTACGGGCCTTCCACAGTCCATCTGTCATAATGAACACTGGAAGGTGTGTGTGTGTGGGAGGGGAGGTGGGTGTTACAGGGTGAGGGGGAAAGAGGAGGGGTGGCTATGGAGTGGGAGGGGGAGGAAAAGGGAATGGAATAGGTTGTTGTAGGGGCGTAAGGCAACAATCCCCCCAAACTACCCTCCAGCCTTCATGAACTGTTCTTGGCATGTATCAAGTACAAGCATTACAGTACACAAATAATAAATATCATAGGTTGTCCATGATCAGTTGCCAGGAAAAAAGAGCATTAATACCTAATTTGGTTTAGATTACCGCATTGGATACACAGATTACTTTTTTAGTGTGTTACTGGGTAAGTTTTCTTTCTTACTTTTTCCTTTTTGTTTTGTTTTTTTTTGTTTTTGTTTTTTGGGGTTTTTTTTTGTTTAATGAGTCAAAATCAGGGTAAGAATTTTTTCAAGAAAACCCAGCTGCCTCCCTCCCTCCCCCCAGGATATCAAACGGATGGTACCTAATGTACTTGTGCCTTTGTCAAAAGCCCTGGAAGTCCTTGATAGGGCATGTGTTGACTCGAATGTTTTGTATCGAACATTTTTCGGTTTAAGCATGACTGAGTATATAGGAATACCAAGATTAAATATTACCTTCGAAATATTCAATTTATTGTGTTATCGTTTAAACTGAAAATAGGAAGAATTGACAATACATAGATTTTCCAAATATGGGCACTGCAATGATTCAAACATGTACACTTTACAGATGTAGAATTGTAATGTTTATATTCTGCAAAGCTTTAAGTGGAAGTATTAAATCAAAGGACTCAAAAGTCCTGAGAGTCAGCTTTGCTGATTTTAAGTATGCAATCGACAACTTCATGGCAACAAGTTTTACTGCATTGTTGTCACGAGTCGAAGCTGAGCCAAGGAACGACATTCCTTCAAGTGGGACATTAAATAACCATCTTATTCACGATTCTCATAATGTTTTAACATCATTTATATTTAGAAACATACAACATTTACCTAAATATTTATATTGCATTTTCATTATCAGAGGAAATGCGGGAAGATCGATCTTTAAATTTGTCATATATGTGAAAAAGAACTAAAGTTCCAGAACATGTTGGGGAAAACTTTAATTGAAATATCTCGATAA
This sequence comes from Pteria penguin, assembly GCA_035048485.1. Taxonomy (NCBI): domain Eukaryota; kingdom Metazoa; phylum Mollusca; class Bivalvia; order Pterioida; family Pteriidae; genus Pteria; species Pteria penguin. The sequence continues at coordinate 50,507,065 of CM068588.1, read as the reverse complement.
AAACAAGCTATAAAAGATCAAGACAAATGCTTTGTCCGGAGAATTACACAATCGAGTACATCCGACGGTGTCGGTGGTAAACACATCGTAAAGTAGTCACAACTACATATTATTACGCGAAATTTGAAAACATTATTGCAACTCCTTTTTTGAGTTAATGAAACTAGTTTATGTTTAGCTTAAATTAAATGAGCTAAAGGTACATTGTGCTGATCAAGAATTTTTAAGACAACAGTAATTTTTCAGCACTTTATTTTTCAGCGGCGTAGTAAGCTCTATATCGGTAGTGAAAGTTATAACCCCTGAAAAGAAAGTGATTGCAATGAGTGCGGCTTCACCGAAGCCGACTCAAAAATACAAATTGCACTTGTGTTATTCCTAAAATGTACATTGAAATATACATAAATACAAACCTAATGTTTCACTGGAGAGGTTTTGCACAATTAAAATTGCCCAAGAAAGTGCATATGTAAAAGATACAACTGCGATAAGTAAAAGTGTAAAAAATAAATTTGTACAAAGTATATGAGTAAACGATACATCTTCAACGTAAATTTACATCTCTACATGTCTGGATTTTTGACACTGAATACCCTCCATAATCTGAAGCCTCATAATATATTAAGAATTAAGAGATCCCCAGATTTATTTAAACTATGCTCAAGATATAGATATTGGTATCACAATAAATGTTATGTCTGACACAAAACTATGTCAGATGTATGGTGTATTAGATTCCATGAGTAGCATACAAGGTACATGTTGCCACAGTGTGACATTACCTATGCAAAATAAATTCGAGACCTGATTTTGACAATGGGATGTCCATTTACATTGAAACAAACAATTTAAAATAAGTAGAGATAAGTTATGGTCTTCAAGCATTGTAATACATTGATTGAATAATTTTTGTTTTACGTCACTCCATGATTATTTTATGTATACAGTGAAGGCATCTGTCTGATGCATTGCGTACAACTTTATACCTTTGCAACGGACCCACTTGAGGCAGTGAGGGATATTTATCATGTCACACTTGACATGACACAGGACCTCGGTTTTGCTGTATCATCCAAAACAAAAGACAAGACACTGATGTGCCCATGGTAAGAGTCGAACCTGGGCCTCCTGGTCACCAGTTTGTAATATATAACAATAATTTGACTCTGTCATGTAGAACTCCTTTTTTCAAACAGAAAACTCAAGGTGAACAAATCTCATAAAAGACCTACACATAAGACTTTTATGTGAAGACACATTTCTGTAATGACCACCTGCCTGACAAGGTCATGGGTTTACTTATTTCTAATGTTGGTAAACTTACCTGGGTGAATACAAAGCATTTTGTTTTCTTCATTATGCACTACTGGGCTATAAATAGAATTCTCCACTGACTGGCAAAAAAAATCGAACGTGTTTTCCTGAAACACATAACATTTCTATAACAGCACAAAGTAACTAGAACTGACCTAACAGGACAAATATTCCTTGCACCAGCAAAGTTGTACAACAACAAGTTTGGTCAAAGGCTAACAGCAACCATGAATATGTCATGGGTTACAACTGTGATATCATATGAGTGAAGTATCATGAATCTAAGATTCACAAGTGCATCGTGTAAATCAGGTCAAGGTCATGACACACAACTGTGCCAAAGGGTAACAACTGTGACTTCTTATGTGTGAAGTAACATCAGGTCAAGGTCATGACACATACTGTGCCATGTAAAACAACTGTGATATCCTATGTCTGCAGTGTCATGAGTCTAGAATTAACAACAGCAGTGCCTACATTGGGTCAAGGTCATGACACACCATTGTGCTATGGGTAACAATTGTGATATCCTATGTCTGCAGTGTCATGAGTCTAGAATTAACAACAGCAGTGCCTACATTGGGTCAAGGTCATGACACACCATTGTGCCATGGGTAACAATTGTGATATCCTATGTCTACAGTGTCATGAGTCTAGAATTAACAACAGCAGTGCCTACATTGGGTCAAGGTCATGACACACAATTGTGCCATGGGTAACTATTGTGATATCCTATGTCTGCAGTGTCATGAGTCTAACATTAACAACAGCAGTGCCTACATTGGGTCAAGGTCATGACACACCGTTGTGCCATGGGTAACAATTGTGATATCCTATGTCTATAGTGTCATGAGTCTAGAATTAACAACAGCAATTCCTACATTTGGTCAAGGTCATGACACACCGTTGTGCCATGGGTAACAATTGTGATATCCTATGTCTACAGTGTCATGAGTCTAGAATTAACAACAGCAATTCCTACATTGGGTCAAGGTCATGACACACCATTGTGCCATGGGTAACAATTGTCATATCCTATTGTGCCATGGGTAACAATTGTCATATCCTATTTTTGACATGTCATGAGTGCAGGATTAAAGACCATTGAATAACGGTCCATTTATGGTTTTGATGAAACAAACTCTTAGGACATTGATCTTTGATGCTAAAAGCAATAGGGATCCTGCTTGGGTCAGGAGTATCATGTGTGTCAAGTATCCAAACACTCAAATTAAAACCGAGATGGAAGTGTGTAGTCAACAAAAAATCCTAAGCCCAAGGGCAATAACTCAAACAAACATTGTCAGGCAACATTTCTTTTCCTTCATGCACATCTTCATATTGTGATTTTCCTTTGTGCCACATCTCATTCAAATCAATTAATGAGCATAGGCCATAGGAGGATTTTTTATGACAAATGATAAAGTATATTCAATAACATAAACAACAACAAAAAGCTCTAAGTCCAAGGGCCATTACTCCTACAGGAAATGTTTGGCAACATTCCCCTCTTCTCATGCACATCTATATACTGTGATCTCCCTCTGTGCCATGTTTCATTCAAATTCATATGTATGTGTAAGAGCAATTGTGTATGACAAGATGATGGTGTATATTCAACAAAAGATCTATATAAACACCCAAACTTTGTATGCATGGGATATAATAAGAGAATTACAAAGCATTTGATAAGGACTATATATGGTGGTAGGAAGTACCGTAAAAAGGGAAAATCAATATATTCCCTACAGATTAAAGATAATAGCGGAAATATGGGATACCTGAAACATTCCCTGGAGATTAAAGATAATGGCGGGAATATGGGATACCTGACACATTCCCTGGAGATAATTGATAATGGTTGGAATATGGGATACCTGAAACATTCCCTACAGATTAAAGATAATGGTGGGAATATGGGATACCTGAAACATTCCCTACAGATTAAATATAATGGCGGGAATATGGGATACCTGAAACATTCCCTGGAGATAACTGATAATGGCAGAAATATGGGATACCTGAAACATTCCCTGAAGATTAAAGATAATGGCAGGAATATGGGATACCTGAAACATTCCCTAGAGATTAAAGGTAATGGCGGAAATATGGGATACCTGAAACATTCCCTACAGATGAAAGATAATGGCAGAAATATGGGATACCTGAAACATTCCCTACAGATTAAATATAATGGCAGGAATATGGGATACCTGACACATATCCTGGAGATAATTGATAATGGTGGGAATATGGATTACCTGAAACATTTCCTACAGATTAAAGATAATGGCAGGAATATGGGATACCTGAAACATTCCTTACAGATTAAAGATAATGGCAAGAATATGGGATACCTGAAACATTTCCTGGAGATAACTGATAATGGTGGGAATATGGGATACCTGAAACATTCCCTGGAGATTAAAGATAATGGTGGGAATATGGGATACCTGAAACATTCCCTGGAGGTTAAAGATAATGGTGGGAATATGGGATACCCGAAACATTCTATATTGACAAGATCAAACAAATCTACATCAATACCCTTTCCAACATATGTATCTAAAGTTAAGAAGATAGAGGAGTACTTTACATCAATCAATATTATATAGCCCTATGAAAGAGTTGTGGCAAATATATTCTGATACTGACATACATAGATCACTGTCAAAAACCTACCTCTGTTCCCTTGTGAAATTTGGTCTTTTTACTGGCTAAGTCAAGTCTGGTATGATGTAGGTCTTCTATGTTAAACTTAAATTAAACATGATACCATTTCACAAACTGAGCAACGAAGATATCTATATCAAATATTAGTTGTTTTTCTGATTAAAAAATGCAAAAGTGTTTATGCTACACTTATACCACACTGAAGGTGCCCTGTGCTATAAAAATATGTATTCACTTCTGAAAAAGTACAACTTCAATTTTTCATGCAAAGTATTGGATACTGAATACAAATACAGGGTACTGGTACTGGTGATTAGTATATCTTTTAAACACTTTGTGTTTTAATCTCTTCTTATTTACATAATACTTGCAATATCTATTGTCTTTCAATGGGATCTGCATACCTATTGTTGCTTTCAAGGGTTCAAAGAAGTAAGAATATACCTAGGAACCTTGATCACCCTCAACTTTTGCCCAAATGAAATTACATCTTCTTATAAAACACAGCTCCTAACCCTAACTTTTTCATCCAGTATAACCCAGATCAGTAAACATAAATTAAAACCTCTTATTACATACACTGACAATTATATATCACACTACTTAACAGGCTTACATCTGCTGGTGTCTGTATTATGAAGAGTTCTTTGTCATCTAAATCATGAAGAGAGGTTAGTCTCTGGGAGGATACAGGTTTAAATTCATCTGGAACATTGTACCTGTAAGTCAAGTGTTTCATATAATGAATACTTTAGATATCTGTACATGAGGTGCTTCCAGTAATAAACACACTGAAATCATTAATAAGAATTTGATAAAAATGAGTAAATTAAACACCTACAAGAGACCTACATTGGGCCTATATTTCTGATTTCAAAACCTTGATCACATGGAAAACCAAGAAAGTATCAGAATGTTCTCTAATGAGAGTGTCCTTTTTCAGAGATTTTATTTCAAAACTGAACCAAAAACAATAAATCATTTAAAAACACTCTCATACATTTTTATGAAAACCAAACAAAACACCTTAAAATATACATTGATTGATTGATTGTTTTACGTCATTCCACAGTTATTTCACGTATATGGTGACAGCATCTGCCTGCTGCATTGCATAGAAATTTCTACTTTTACAACGGGCACACCCGAAGTAATGAGGGATTTTTTACATGCCACGCTGTGACACGGGACCACAGTTTGTTACTGTCTCACTGGTGTGTCCAGGGCAGGAATCGAACCCGGGACCTCTAGGTCACGAGCACAGCACCTTATCCAATAGGCCACATTGGCTTCCTTAAAATATACAAAACCAATATAGCCCAAAAAGACCTAAAAAGCAACAACATTTCTTAAGACACCCTGATCACTCTGATGCATTCAGTTTGTGGTCAATGCTGCCGTCTGAAGAAGTTTGCCAAAGGAGGGTAACCTCTCAGGCCTATGTTACCTGCCCTGGATCCACTTCTTATATGATCTCAAAGAGCTTATTCTTCATAATGCTGAGCTTATTCTACATAGTATTCTACACTGATCTTACTCTATATAAATCCTGAGCTGACTCTACACAATGCCTGAGTTTACTCCGTACAATACCTGAGTTTACTCTACAAAATACCTGAGCTGACTCTACACAATACCAGAGCTGACTCTACACAATACCTGAGCTGACTCTACATAATGCCTGAGTTTACTCTACACAATGCCTGAGTTTTCTCTGCATAATACCTGAGCTGACTCTACACAATACCTAAGCTATTTCTACACAATATCTGACCTGAGCTGACTCTACACAATACCTGACCTTACACTACATAATGCCTGAGTTTACTCTACACAATGCCTGAGTTTACTCTACACAATACATGAGCTGACTCTACACAATACCTGAGTTTACTCTACACAATGCCTGAGTTTACTCTACACAATACCTGAGCTGACTCTACACAATGCCTGAGTTTACTCTGCACAATACCTGAGTTTACTCTACACAATGAATGAGTTTGCTCTACACAATGACTGAGTTTACTCTACACAATGCCTGAGTTTACTCTGCACAATACCTGAACTGACTCTACACAATGCCTAAGTTTACTCTACACAATGCCTGAGTGTACTCTACACATTACCTGAGTTTACTATACACAATACCTGAGTTTATTCTGCACAATACCTGAGTTTACTCTACACAATACCTGAGTTTACTCTACACAATGCCTGAGTTTACTCTACACATTACCTGAGCTAATTCTACACAATACCTGAGCTGACTCTACACAAAGCCTGAGTTTACTCTACACAATACCTGAGCTGTATCTACACAATGCCTGAGTTTACTTTACACAATGCCTGAGCTGACTCTACACAATACCTGAGTTTACTCTTCACAATACCTGAGCTGACTACACAATACCTGAGTTTACTCTACACAATAACTGAGCTGACTCTACACAATGCCTGAGTTTACTCTACACATTACCTGAATTTACTCTACACAATACCTGAGTTTATTCTACACAATGCCTGAGTTTACTCTGCACAATACCTGAGTTTACTCTACACAATACCTGAGCTGACTACACAATATCTGAGCTTACTCTACACAATGCCTGAGTTTACTCTACACAATGCCTGAGTTTACTCTGCACAATACCTGAGCTGACTCTACACAATACCTGGGTTTACTCTGAACAATACCTGAGCTGACTCTACACAATGCCTGAGTTTATGCTACACAATGCCTGAGTTTACTCTACACTATGCCTGAGTTTACTCTACTCAATGCCTGAGTTTACTCTGCACAATACCTGAGCTGACTCCACACAATGCCTGAGTTTACTCTACACAATACCTGAGTTTACTCTGCACAATACCTGAGTTTACTCTGCACAATATCTTAGTTTACTCTACACAAAGCCTGAGTTTACTCTACACATTGCCTGAGTTTACTATACACAATGCCTGAGTTTACCCTGCACAATACCTGAGTTTACTCTACACAACACCTGAGTTTACTCTGCACAATACCTTAGTTTACTCTACACAATGCCTGATTTTACTCTACACATTGCCTGAGTTTACTATACACAATGCCTGAGTTTACTCTGCACAATACCTGAGTTTACTCTACACAATACCTGAGTTTTCTCTGCACAATACCCAATATGACTCTACACAATACCTGAGCTGATTCTACACAATGCCTGAGCTTACTCTACACAATATCTGAGCTGACTCTTTACAATACCTGAGCTGACTCTATACAATGCCTGAGTTTACTTTACACAATGCCTGAGTTCACTATACATGATATTTGAGATTACTTTACACAATACCTGAGTTTAATTTGGACAAGTTCATTCTCATTTTCTGATTCATCTGTACTTCTTTCTGTTTCTTCATTTACATGTCTTTGTTTCTCTTTTTCTTCTCTTCTTTTTTCTTTATTATCACGTTTGTTGGTCATTGTTTCTTCTATTTTTGATTTCTTTGATTTTAAATCATCCATGTCATCTATTTTAATAGAATGAAACATCAATGTAGTTCGATTCATATTCCACTCTGAGAAGCTATTCTCAATATATACAGAAAAAGAAATGTATATTTCCTGTATATAAAACAAAGCTTCATACTTAATATGATAAGTTCTTGTATATATTATAAGAACTCATGACACTAAAAACCACCAAACCATATGACTTCAATATTTCAACATCTAATTCCAACTTTGCCATATACTGAGAACATGCACATACAGATAACTAAATTTATTGTTTAACAAGATGTGTTTGTAAACATGAATGCCCCTGGCAGCAACAAAATTCAAATAAGGAAAATTTTTCAAATGTAAGTCAAAGGTCATGGTGAATGTCATGACTTAAAAAATTACTGTATTGATAGAATGGTCTTGTCACAAGGAATACCCATGTGAAATATGAAAGCCTTACCTCTTACTAATCAAAAGTTATAACCAATGATAAAGTTTTTGAATTGTAGGGTCAAAGGACACTGGGTCAAAAATTATGGTACCAAAGGAAAGGTTCTGTCACAAGGAATATGCATGAAATATGAAAGCCATACCTTTTATGATTCATAAGTTATCACCAACGTTAAAGTTTTTTTGCCACAGACAAACAGATAGATAGACAAGCCAAAAACTAGATGCCAAGCTTGACTCTTTGATTCTGGAGGCATAAAAAATCCTTAAAAGTTTAACTTGCAATAAAGTTGTACATTAGCATTGGTCCTCTTTTTGCATCAAAGCAACTTTACACTGCAGCAATCCCATTTTGCAGGTTGTATATCAGGACTTGCTGGATGATACTTTTCTCTTGAAATGAAATACAGCATTTGTGGGACAAGCTAGGCCAGAGTGAAATACAGCACTTGTGGGACAAGCTAGGCCAGAGTGAAACACAGCACTTGTGGGACAAGCTAAGCCAGAGTGTAACACAGCACTTGTGGGACAAGCTAGGCCATAGTGAAATACAGCACTTGTTGGACAAGCTGGGCCAGAGTGAAACACAGCACTTGTGGGACAAGCTAGGCCAGAGTGAAATACAGCACTTGTGGGACAAGCTAGGCCAGAGTGAAATACAGCACTTGTGGGACAAGCTAGGCCAGAGTGAAATACAGCACTTGTGGGACAAGCTAGGCCAGAGTGAAACACAGCACAAGCTAGGCCAGAGTGAAACACAGCACTTGTGGGACAAGCTAGGCCAGAGAATTTTATGGAAAAACATCCTAAACACCAAAGATCTGTCTACAACACTTACAGGTCATTTACTCCACACCGGGCACAATTTCTGATAATCAGTCGAATTGTGTGATTTATCCTACAAATTCTCTGATTAATCCTAATTCAAGATTAAGAATTTATTGTCAATCTTTGATTTGACAATTATTCTTGTAATGTACCATGTTTGTTATCATAAAATACTGAAGTTATGAAATTACATACTATGACATACCAATATGTATTTCTTTTTACTTTTAACTGCAAAAAAAAAATCTTTTTTTAAAATCATGGATATGGTATCAACATTAGTTATCACTTATATATGTGTTGAAGAGTTGTCCTTTTTTGTTTATAATCTATGATGAAATCATCCAAACTATAATGGTAATAAGAGTCTCTAGTTACACAATAATCTAGCAGTCTGAAGCAATACATGTTCCCAAGTGCTGCTCCCAGCTAATTAAAGCTAACAGTAGGACAACCATTAAATTCTCTAAACATTTAAAACCTGGTCTGTAACTTACCATAATCATTTACAGTTATCTAATTTTAGTTATAATCTGATGTGTGTGTGTGGTAGCATTAAAAGTTAGTTAAATATATTGGGTTTTTAGTTCAGATGATAAACTCAAAGTCATCAAACTAGAACTGTCCTAATGGGACAAATACCCCTTGCGGCATTAAAATTCAAAATAGGGCATAGAACTATATATATGACCAATATTTAAGTTTTTGAGAAGAAGGTGAAGGTCAAGGGGGTTGTGTAAATTCAGTGTACAGGACTTGACATACAGAATACACACATGTAAAATGGCCTCCCTATCTCTCTTTGACTAGAAGCCCGCGTGGCCTAGTGGTATCATGTTGAACTCCTGATCGGGAGGCCAGGTTCGAGTCCTACTCTGGTCATGCTGGTGTCATGTCTTTCAGATGAGACAGTAAAGCCCGAGGCCCCGTGTTGTGGTATGCATAGCACGTTAAAGATCCCTCACTGCTTCCGGTGGGTCCGTTGCAAAGGTCAAAATTTGTATGCCCCGCATCAGGCAGATGCCGTCACCATATACATGAAATATTTGTGGTGTGATGTAAAACAAAAATCAATCAATATCTATGACTATACTTTACAGTCAGAGTTAAAGTTTTTCAAAAAAAAAAGTCAAATGTCAAAGCCAAGGTCACAAGGTCAAAATGCTGGTACTGACTGAAAGGTCTTGCCACAAGGAATACACATATGTAGTATGAAGTTCCCATCTCTTTTCTTTCAAAAGTTATGGCTAAGGTTAAAGTTTTTAATCAAAGGACTTGAAAGTCCTCAAGGTCGGAATTGCATGGTCAGGTACATCAAAGGTAATAAAGTCTTGATCCACCAAGAGATCACACACCAAGCGTGTAATGTTTAGGATCAGTATTGACAAAAACATGGTCTGCGTTTAACAGAACAAACAAAAACAATGAAGGACTTGATGCATCGCCTTCGGGCTTTCGCCCATATACACATAAAGAATTAATGTATAACGTCACCAAATTTCATTTAAAAACTCCATGCACTTCCCAAGATATACGAGGTCAAATCAGCATGACCATGGACCCAGCTAAGCATCCCATCGTATGGGGAAAGATGCTTTATTTTGGAAATGCAACAGACGAATGAACTATACATGTCATTTTTAAAGCATATTTGACTCGAATTCTTTGCCTGAAATCGCAAATCAAAGTCATTCGCCTTTTCACTTGCCGATTTTGTCACACAAATGCGCTATCATTCTCTCTTATCACTTTTGACCTTGACAGTAGTATGAAATTAGCAATCTGGACAAAGTCTCCCGCTGTACATGTACATTTGGGGAAAACCACGTCTACACATATAGATCTATAAATAACTGGCTATTTTTAGTAGCATTACACATCAACAACTACCAAGACGTTTGTTTATCGTTGTGACGAGAAGATTGTATAGTACTTCGAATTCCACTGCTATAAAAAGAAGTGATATTCTCAAGTTTTATTAATTATAATAAACGGATACTTGTACAGACTAGTAATGACTTCTTATTACGTCACAGCTACACAATAAAGTCAATCGTACTTTTTCGGGACTTTCCGTCAAGTATTCGGAAAGACTGCATGTCCTCCAGCGCATGAATATAACTTGTCTAAATCGATGGAATAACGGCACATCTATTTTCTCATCTGATCAAATTTATCGTGCATTGACTCGTACATTATGAATTATAAGTACTAAAAGTAAATCTAATTACGCTTTTTCTAAATAACGACGCACTATTTATACACGAGGAGGTATTTTCTGTGTTCCACGCGTTCCCCACAGCATATTATAACGACTTGGGTCTGGAATTGCTGCTAAATTCCGACCAAAAAGTAGGTCAAACATCGAGACCAAGGTCAAAACGTCAAAAATGTTGGTATCAACAGAAAGGTCTTGCCACAAGGAATACACGTGTAGTATAACTGTCCCATCTCTTTTCTTTCAAAAGTTATGGATAAGGTTAAAGTTTTTAAAAAGTACCGGTAAGTGAAATGTCAAGGCCGGGGTCACAAGGTCAAAAATTTTGGTATCAAAAGAAAGGTCTTGCCAAAAGGAATATACATGTGTAGTATGAATACCCAGTCTCTTTTGGTTCAAAAGTTATGGCTAAGGTTAAAGTTTTAAAAAAGTAAGTCAAATGTCAAGGCCAAGGTCACAAGATCAAAAATTTTGGTACCAAAAGAAAAGTCTTGCCACAAGGAATATACATGTATAGTATGAATACACAGTCTCTTTTGGTTCAAAAGTTCTAGCTAAGGTTAAAGTTTTTATAAAGTAGGTCAAATGTCAAGGCCAAGGTCACAAAGTCAAAAATTTTGGTACCAAACAAAAAGGTCTTGCCACAAAGAATATACATGTGTAGTATGAATACCCAGTCTGTTTTATTTCAAAAGTTAGAGCTAAGGTTAAAGTTTTTAAAAAGTAGGTCAAACATTAAGGCCAAGGCCACAAGGTAAAAAATTTGGTACCAAAAGAAAGGTCTTGCCGCAAAGAATATACAAGTGTAATAGGAACACCCAGTCTCTTTTTGTTCAAAAGTTATAACTAAGGTTTATGTTTTTAAAAAGTAGGTCAAATGTCAAAGCCAAGGTCACAAGGTCAAAAATTTTGGTACCAAAAAAAAAGGTCTTGCCACAAAGAATATACATGTGTAGTATGAATACCCAGTCTCTTTTATTTCAAAAGTTAGAGCCAAGGTTAAAGTTTGTAAAAAGTAGGTCAAACGTCAAGGCCAAGGTCACAAGGTCAAAAATTTTGGTACCAAAAGAAAGGTCTTGTCACAAAGAATATACAAGTGCAGTATGAACACCCAGTCTCTTTTGGTTCAAAAGTTATAGCTAAGGTTAAAGTTTTTTTTAAAGTAGGTCAAATGTCAAGGTCAAGGTCACAAAGTCAAAAATTTTAGTACCTAAAGAAAGGTCTTGCGACAAGGAATATACATGTGTAGCATGAATACCCAGTCTCTTTTGGTTTAAAAGTTATGGTCAAGGTTAAAGTTTTCTGGACAGACAGACAGACAGACAGATGGGCAAGGTGATTCCTATATACCCCTCCCCCCAAACGAGGGGGGTGTTGGTGTTATAATAAATTAGCTATAGCATGTATGCAGTTTAACATGAACTGATAAATTGAAAATAAATTGAGCTACCAGTAATTTTATTGATCAGCGAATATTCTGGACAACTTCGCACATTATACTGGTACTGCTCAATGCATTCACAAGACATCTTTCATAAACGATAATGAAAATCAGTTCCTTTTACTTACCCATTCTTGTGTTATTATTAGTATTCTGATTGATAAAAATATTTCAACATACATCAGGGTATTATGTATCCTTAAGTAAGAAACAGTATATTTATGCAAGTCTTTGTTTGTGTGTATGTCTAAGATTCTGTTTCTGCTGCTTCTACTTGTTTGGGCATCCCGCAGGACTCTACTAGATCAGTTGGCTGTATTGATCTTATTAATAACAGGGAACTCATTGACCAAACAACCATTACAAAGTATTATCACCAGGCCTTATGAGTGCCTCATAGCCCCTTCATTATTTTCTATGGAGCGGAGTGAAGCTCCTATTTATTGCCCACTCTCCTCTTGTGTATGTAATGTATGAATGTGCTGGAGGGTTGTGTTTATGATGTACTGCTTGGATGGTCCATATTTCCAATAGTTTTTATTACAGGTGCCACAGCATCAGAAATGCTCACCCTGGCCATTATTCTCTCAAAGAAGTAAATGACAAACATATGATACTGTTTCATTTTACATTAATGTATGTAAAACATTTGATTATAAAAAGATAAAAAAAAAGTAAATGGAACACTTCCTACTAGATGATATTGTGTCCATTTATTAAATAAATATCAGATACTTTTTAATATGTATGTTCATTATGAGTCCTTAAGTTACTTAACTTCTAAACTGGAAACAATATTTATACCATATATATATACACTCTAAGCTCAGATATTGTGACCTTGATCACAGACTTGTTGACCTTGATAACAATTGGTATCTTCCTCTTATCATAACTTAAGATATATACAAATTATCAGACTTGTGTAATACACATTTTTCAATACAGTGCCCGCCACTTAATTGAATGTCGCATTATTGAATATTTCGTTTTATTGAATAAGATCCTGAAATCCAAAACCATTTTCTATCAAATCTATTCAAAATCCGCCACTTATTACACTAGAATAAAGAAGCGACTTCGTTTATTTGAATAGCGTGATTATTCTACCAAGCATACCTTTGTTAAAACTTCAATGTATCACGCCCGAGGTCATGTTATTTACTACGGTGCAGGCGACCTATCTATTAGAGATAAAGGGTTTCACACCTGTCCAGGTAATCTCAAAAGAGATTACTGTCTAGGTAACAGTTGTTGACCGAATCACACGTTAATTGTCTAATAGGCCGCGGCTGTAGGAATGAAAGGATTAATTAATTACCAACTGCCGAAGCCATGTCGTACACAAGATCATCGGAAACATCGACAAGATGACGCTGTCAGCCAACGGCATTGCGTGAAGACTGACCCTACCTGATGCCGTCCACTTACTCCGTAAGGCCTGTCGCACCGTCAAGCCAACAACCATTGCCAACTGCTTCCGAAAGGTTGGCTTTGCCTCGTCAGACAACGACACAAGCGAAACTGACGATGTCCGGCCGCCAGAGGATGTTGAAAGCTAGACGTTCGATACCTTCATCACAAACGATGGCAACCTGGAGAACTAAGCTGTCCGGACTGACGAGAAAATATTCGCGAATTTCCATGAAGACGAGCCTAGACTATGCGTTGCCAGTGACGACGAGGAGGCTGAAGAAACGGCACGAGTAGCGCACGGCGAATGTACAGACGTAATGGCCACAATACGACGATTCCTCGAGGAAATCAATGCGACGACTTCAGCCTGTTCTATCAGATGGAAAATTGAAATTTCTCACACGCTTGAATATGCCTTTTAATTTGCCTTTGTTAAAACAAATTGTTTAACCTGTCTTATGTCTCTGACCACCCTGGTTACACGACTGAGATACATTACGTGCAATTTCAATAGACGACGGTTTTATCTTTACGGTCAGTTGAGCATGTGTAATGTAGTTATTTAATAACATTTGGTCACTGTACTTAAAAAGACAGTTGCAAAATTATAGAAAATGTGGTCTGTTGAGTTTAATGTAGCTCGAGCAAACAATAAAGGGATCTAAGAGAGGTAACTCTAGTGTATCTATATATAGATACATGTACACTGATTTCATTACTGATACGGCGAAAGTTAAACACGTATGCAATTCTTGCAAAATCTGTCGATCATCTGGTCTTCGAAACTGCATTCGTTCGTCATGCCGTGTAATTGAATATTCGTTTATTTGAATAATAAAGTCCTGACAAATAGGTTATTCAATTAAGCGGCTTGCACTGTATCTTACAAACAAAACCAAGAGATCGAAAAACCCTTTCAAGCTGTCTTTACACTTGTATTAGATCATTACATGTATTATTACTCCACTTAATCTGATACTGGATAATCAGAAATCAAATCAAATTCTCAACTATCAAACTATTTTTCTATATCTAAATAGTAATGTATCCAATTTATCTGATTATACAGAAATTGGTCGCTATTTCGATGTGACAGTTTTTCATCTATAAATCTTTCACTTCTTTAAGCATTCTGTACGTCCAGACATTTACTGAAAATCACCAAGTTGTGTCAATATAGGCAATTTGTTCCTCATTTTATACATGATTTACCTTTTCCTCTTGATGATTTCTTTCTTGATTTTTTCATACTCATGGAAACTTGTTGTGCTATATTTAATACCTCTGTGTCAACATCAGAGCTATTTGAAGCATTCATCCTGCACTGATATAAAAGTACACGTGTAAGTTAATGAACAGATTTAAATATTACACCTTATTCCTACACTGACACTTACTGACTTAAGATTTTTTTAATATTCGCGATCGGATGCAAAACAAAAAATCGATATTCACTATATCCCACGGCTCTGTGAGTGTAAGTAACGTGTTACCTGATAATTTTAAGTGCCGTGTATCCGTGAATTATGGTTGTCAGACTACAAATTACAGATTTAGTAACGTATTTTCAGGATAAATAACCAATAACTGAATAATTGAGTAACCACACGAGGAAATTTTGTCAAAGCTGGAAATCAATTGTATGTTACTAATATTAAAACATCTGTCGGTTTCATATTTTCCGTTTGCTGCTAAAAAGAAAAAGAGTCTTTCAATCATGGGATTTCTTGCATTCCACTAAAAGATTTACGTTTTTATTACTGAAGAATAATAGAAGATGTTAAGTTGAATGTATATGTTAAAGCTATTCTGGGTACCGTTCTGTTCTGAAATGATTTTTGATGTTCCCGGTTTGAGGAGTTCCGGGTTTGAGGGATGGATTTGGGTTTTGTAATTTGTAGAATAAATATTGATATCCTTGTTGACTAAAACCCCAACGTGAGTTTGTCAGCTTTTCGTTATGTGCTAAACAAGTATTATTATATTAATTTATGATTTATTGTATAAAGACTTTGCAAGAAATGATGTTTTTGTGTATCTTCCATTTGATTGGGGGAGGGCTGGAATTTTTATATGGACAAGAAGGAAGAACCCGAGTTAGGGAGACCTCAATAGACAATACTAATATTACTATAGAGCGGTACATAGAATCACCGGAATTACCGCTATTCACTAGAATTACCACATAAATGACCGCAATTACCATTTAATGGACCCAAATTACCGTTGTATAATAACCCAATGTACCAAGACAGTATAACTTTTTTTCTATATAACGTTTATATAATTAGCAAAGAACGATGAGATGTTGTCATTTTTCGCACCCAGGGAGTTTGATTAGCACTCGCCCAGTCG